>JACGCM010002455.1:0-27572 GCA_014058105.1 Kingdonia uniflora
TATGAAAGACTTGGGTGCGGCGAGACAAGTTCTTGGTATGGGTGTTACAAGGGACAGAAAACGGTCGAGAGCTGAAGCTATCTCAAGCTGAGTACATCGGCAAGGTACTCAAGCGGTGTAACATGATGGTGCTAAGGTCATTAGTACACCATTGGAAGGTCACTTCAAGTTATCAAAGGATTGTTGTCCGAAGACGCAGAAAATGTGATGATATGAGAAGGTTCCTTATCAGTCCGCGGTTAGTAGCCTAATGTACGCTATGATTTGTACGAGACCGGACATTGCCCAAGCGTGGGAGTTGTGAGTAGGTATATGAGTAATCCAGGACAAAAGCATTGAAGAGCTGTGAAATGGATACTTAGGTATCTAAAGGGACTCAAGACATGGCATTTGTTTTTGGGGTTCTCAGATATGCTTACAAGTTTTGTTGATTCTGATATGGCGGGAGACATTGATAGGCGGAAGAGTACTAGGGCTTCATTTTTATATTGGGAAGCGGTACGGTTACATGAGTTTTTAGGCTACAGAAGATTGTATTTTTGTCTACGACGGAGGCGGAATATGTTGCGGCTACAGAAGCGTGCAGGATATGGTTTGGCTAAAAGGGTTGATGAAAGAACTCGGTCAAGAACAACGTTCTCCTATGTTGTATAGTGTGCTGAAGCTCGTGAAGATTCATACTGATGTGAATCCGGGCGACATGTTTACGAAGGTGGTGACTTTGAGAAGTTGACAACATGTACAACTTCTGTGGGTCTTCAAGGTTGAAGATCCGGTACTGAGCAATTCATTTTGGGAGATCTGGAGATGAGCTACAATAGGTTCGATTTCAAGTGGAGATTGTTAAGGTATGAACTCGAAGCTATGTTTTTGTCAAGACTGGAAACTGGTTAGATTCGTTCGAACGATATTGTTGTCTGTTAGAACGAAGAGTCAAGTTTGCTAGAATTTGGCCCAGAAGGACAGTCGTTTCGAACTTTTGTGACTCGTTCGAACGAGATTGGTGTTTAACTTTTTTAGAAGTTTCTCCGATTTAGAAGTTTAACTGTGAGACGTAGGAGTTTGCCTCGAGATCTGTACCTACATAAATTAGAAGTTTCTAATATTGGTGTGAGCCCTCTATTATATAAAGGGGTGCTAGGTTATTGTATTACCATCTTGTGAGAGTTTAATCTTAAAAAACTTTAAGGTTGAGAGACTCCCATTAGCTTTGAGAGATCATTGTAACCTGTTTGATTTACATAGTGAATTGTTCGGGAGTGGTTTTTTATCTGAAATGATTTTCCACTTTCATCTTCTGGAACTTTTGTGTGTCTTACTGTTCTTGTTTATTCTCTTATATTGGTGTTTCCGCGTAATCGTTATTGACAAGAGGAAGAGAGTGTTAACTCTGATTCTCAACACAAAAAGGGGGCTTCAGACCTTAAAAGCCCGAGTACTAAAGTCTAGGGGTTGGGTTCAAGTATTAAAACCCTTTCACGAACGATACATGCTTGGCGGAGCTAGGGGTGCTCCAGAAGGGTCACTTAAATCATTAAGACTCTCGCGTGTTGACGATTCAGGCTAGTTAATCCTAGGCACAAAGCGTTAGTGACAAGGTCTCAGAACATCGCCCTTAGCCTCGAAAGGTGTCACTGGGGACACGAGGGGCAATGGTAGGAGAATATTGCGTTGAAGGTCGGTCGGTCGTCTGGCCTAAGACCCAACGATAATCGCGGACCTGGTTGCTCG
The DNA here is from genome assembly GCA_014058105.1 of Kingdonia uniflora. NCBI lineage: Eukaryota > Viridiplantae > Streptophyta > Magnoliopsida > Ranunculales > Circaeasteraceae > Kingdonia > Kingdonia uniflora. The sequence goes on from JACGCM010002455.1 coordinate 1,732, forward strand.
CTCATAAAATCATAATGGACTAAGGGAGTGGGCCCTGACCCGCCCACACGGCAACACCACAAGGGCCCTAGAACATTACCCTGGGAGCGTTTCGGACCACCTGAAATGACAAAACAAGCCTCCCTCCGCTTCTCTCTTTAAACTTGTCCTAAAGTGTCATTGCAACTCCAACGGCTACTTTCAAGAGTCACCATTTCAAACCTCTTCACCTAGCAACTGCGTCTCTTCACTCTCTCTAATGGAGGACCTAGTTCAATCACCGCCAAGTCTGAACAGCAAGAAGAAGAAGAGGATGACGAGGTGTATGAGCAGATCGAAGCGCCCAAGTTTGTAGATTTTACGCTACCAGATCTATCTCTTCCCAGTGATGACCCATCATGGTTCTGCTTACGCATAGGTGAGTTGTGTTTTTCATTTGGAATTGGTTTCATATGTAGTGACTCTACGCCAGCTTTTAGTTTAAGCAATATTTCTTCTGCTTGTAGACTAATGTTTATTTAAGGTGATTTCAAACTTACCCCATTGTATTTTGTTGAATTAGGATTGCCCATTGTCCTCATTTCAACTTTTTAGACTTACGTCCCTGTGTTAAATCTAGTTAAGGCTCCATTTGGTACGCCAGAAATGATTTAGACATATAGTAGCTACTAGATTAATGTATGAAAGTAGAGCTTAGTAGCTAAACCAATGGTTATCATTTGTTTAAACTACCGGCGATTTTAAATATTTTCCGTGTACTAAGTGGAGCTTAATCTAATTAGCTGTTGCCTGTTGGGGAAGCTTAACCCTTTGGTTCTATGCTTCTAAGCATCTCAATATGATGTTTTTGATAGCATTTAGTTTAGAAATATTGGGATAGACATTTTTTAGCGTGAATGATACTGTGATACTTGTTGAAGTGAAAATTTGGTGAAAGAATTATCTGTGGATAGAGACCGATATCAAAAGTATGAAATGCGTCACATTACTGTTGCATTCAATATTTGATGAACTTATTCTCAAAGATTTATGAATATCAGACTGAGACTGCTTTTATTCTCTGTGTGGTGGCAGGATTGATCAAAAGCATAAAGAAATTGACCCTGATGCTCTTCACAGAGTTTTGTTCGTCGGGTTAGTCTTTATTTATCAATATTTTACTTCTAAGAAATAAGGGTTATCTTGACAATGTTCCCCACGTCACATTTTCTTTTTTTTTTTTTCCATTTAGCTTGCAAGATTTTTATTTCGGTCTTGCCCCCTTCTTAAAAGAAAAATTCAGACCGATTATATTGAAAACACGAAGAGAAAAAAAAATGAAGTGAAGGGCATTGACAAGATAACACTTGAATAAAATATGGCTGGTGCGTCAGCATCAACATGATCTTGTTGAACTATATTGTAGGTAATGGCGGCAAGGAGTCCTAATGTGGGGTTACAAGAGCATTAAGAAGACATGCTCCCAGGCAAGCCTTATAATGGATAACATATTTTCCTTCTTCAATTTCAATTGTATAATCTATTATGTAGTACTTGTTTGCTTACTTTTTCAGTGAAAATAAAAAGTGCCCACTTTCTGCCCCTGCAAAGTCTAAAATATCGAGAATGACTGTGATTACATCGGTTTCTCAAAAGATAGTCGATGCCAAAGTGAAAAGTCGTCATCGTCCTAAGCTCAATAATATGACTCCAAATGTGAAGGCAATGGAAGCAAACAGTTGCTGCAAAATGTTTTACTACTACTCCTAGATACAAAAAGTGCATCACTAATGCAGATCACTTTCGAAGTGTTCAACATCCAAAAGTTAGTGTTGCAGCCTCAAAGTCTACAGTAGTAGCAAAGGCTTTTGTCTTTCAAGGTCCAAAGAAAACTATAATAGAAAGAAGGTTTTGGTTAGAGTGCGAAGCTCCAGTGACAGAGATCTGTGCTAAGATGAAAAGCTTGAGATAAGCAGATATAAGAAGGTTCTGGGAATTATTCTAAGCCGTGGAGATCGAATGCACGTCTTAGGAGTACATCTAAGAATGCTTCGGATTCTTCCAAATCTCAGTTGGACAGTCAAAATACTAAAAACAGGATTGTTGCTCCTAGAGACCACAATGAACAAGAGATAAAATCATTAACATGTATGCGGAAACAGAACCCAAGATTACGAAAATCTGGTATCCTAGTTCCTGAAGAAGGGGTTGATAGTAAATCTAGTAATAGCGTAATGGATATTTGATAGAACATCGAAAGACATTTCCCAGATGTTATCTCTATATCTGCCAGTTCCAGGAGTAATGAAACCAGGAATCGCTGTTACCAATTTTTGGAGCTCTTACTAGTATACATGGAGAATGCACTAAAGATGTAAATGGCTCCATATCCAACAATGTGAGGGGTTCAAAAGAAAATGATTCTTCTTTGGGTTTGATCAGATTCCCAATGAAGTTAGAAATGAAATCAACGAAGGAAATCTACATGTAAACAACATAGATTTAACTAATCATCAAGAAAAGGATACAAGTGAAAAGGGAGATCTTTCATTAGTACGATCTTCAGAGGGAGTTATACCTGAGCACGAAACTGTAGATTTTGCTGATAAGGAAAATGCTGCAGCCACGATCATAACAGGTATTTCATGCTTTCTTACATATTACATAATATACAGGCATGTGAAACTCAGGATTCCTTAAAATTGTTTATGCACTGAACTTGTATTATAAACAGCGATGTAAATCAAATGTCAACCACCCTCAAAGAAGACTTGGACAGCGCCGGCCTCATGAAAATTGTCAAAAGGTTAACCTATATCCAACTCCTTAAATTGTTAGTACGTGATCCAAATTTCTTTACATTGATTTTTCTCAGTGTACTTTGAATATTCAAGAACATTTGAACGTCGTGCAGGTGATTGATGAAACACTTGCTAAATCGGTAAAGGGGAGTTCTGCTATGCCTTCTACTGCTTTTCAAGTAGTCCAGTATAAAAAACCAAAACCAACAAGCCCTAAGCCTTTTCGTCTGAGAAATAATGTAAAGCAAAAGAGTTTGCGAGATTTTATTTTCACAAGGTTGTATTCTTTTGAAAATAGGGTCTCATAAAATGAAGTTTGTATCAGGAAAAAGAATTCTTAGAGAAGCACCTGGAAAAGCGACATATTGTTCCTCCTATTAAAGAAACACACCAGTTTTCGGGGTTGAAGATGGAAAATCGGAAAGACGTGGAAACAGCAAGGTAATCATGTCATTCTTGTTTTTCAATCCTAGTGTCCTAGTAAACTACATGGACATAAAGGCATGACATTGAATTTTATCTATTTTCAGAAAGGAGTAAAACCTGTACACCTTCAGTCAGCAATGTACGTTGTGGAACCAAAGACAGCAACAATTTCTACCCTTAGGGGAAAGAAGATTCACCAGGTTTTCTAATATTTACTTAAAGTTATGTTGATAGGGCACAATCAGAAACTCATAACTACGTGAATGCTCAGGTTCAAGATGTAAAGGATAAAGGGGCACAAAAAGTGAGAACAGCAGCTAAATCGCAGCTGTCAAAGCAACAACTCGTTTATACTCAAAGGTTCTTTCTTTGTGAATGTTTAAATAGTTTTCTAACTCTCATTTATATTCGTTTCTCAATTTTTTTTCTTTACAGAGTAGCTGTAATGAGGGAGGCAACCATATACGAAATCCCACCAGGTCGACTCAGTGTGATAAAGGAAATGTCATCAACGGTTTCAAGACTGAGGGCTGCAAAGCCTGCCACGATTCCAAAGGAATCCAATTTTCTTAAAGCCCATATGGGCTACAAAAAAATGCCGGCCAAGACAATCTCATGGCAATGACCCCTTCAAGTCCAGTTACCGTACTTGATTGTTCAATTTCTTCATTGAATCAGCTTTTATTTTAGCCTTGGATTAAAGGGTACAGTACGATTTCCTTCCCCTTTGTGTGAATTGCTTCTTATTTATTCGATTGTTTTAGTTTTCTCTCTTGTATAGACATGTGTTGGATGGAGAGGCGCTTAAAACAACTTTGTCTCTTAAGAATGAAGGACTAGTTTTTTTGTTTTTTTTTTTCCCATATAGAAGTTGACAGCAATATTTTATATTTGCTTGTATGTGATTGATATTTGGCCTTTTAGACCGCATGTACTAATTTAATCAACTGTTAACGTCTTAAGAAATAGTACTATTGTAACTTGATGATGGTCTATATATTTATCAGATATTTATGCCACAGAACTGGCCTAACTATTTTAATTACGATTGAACACTCGATATTCCAGATAATGTGCGTGATCCACGTGACAGTTAATTATATATGTGTGTTTTGCATGACAATTAAAATATTTACGTATGTTACGCATGCTAGTTTAAATATATATAAACATGTGAAAAACAAATGATAGGATCACCGCAGCAATCATAATTTCTTTTGATGTGATAGTGTTTTATTAACATATGAACCCTCTAGTCCTTATTATACGGATCACATATGTGTTTTTGATGTGGCGCATCCCTCATAGGATCGTCTAGACACCGTGTGAGTTATATTTAATTAATGTTTTATATTTTATGTTTTAGCTAAGCTTGTTGGAGAGACCCAGCCGAGGTTATTAACAGTTTCCCAATTTAAGTAGAATTCTATTTTCAATTAGAATTAAAGTTTCTAATTATAACCCCCCTTGTGTTCTATAAAAGTGGAGGTATAGGTTATTAGTTTTGCAGTTAAGTTAGTTAATTCAGTTATTCAAAACAAGAGTTATAGTTAATAAAATTAGAGTTACTCACGAACCTAATTTCCATTTATTAAAACTGGTGTTATTCTTGATTATTGGCTTCCGCGTAATCAGTTTACATCAAATTGGTGTCAAAGTGAGCAAGATTTTGCGGGAATTTTTTGTATCGACTGCAACAGTGTTTTCAGGGGGGGGGGGGGGGGGGGGGGATGCTACAATGTTTTCAATTGCTGCTACAGTGTTTTTCGGGAACTACTACATTACTTTCCGTGCTGCTACAGTGTGTTCGGTTAATGCTACAGTGATTTTTGCAGTAAAATCCTAATAGCGTTAATAAAGAATTGATTTTCCATCAAAGTGGTACCAGAGTTGCGTTAGATCTAAATGTAGTCAGTTTCAAGAGCAAATAAGCCTCGTGGGAGACCTGCGACGAAGAAACCTACGCTCGCCACAATGTAGCGAGGATATCGGATACTGTTACAAGCTTGAAGGGCTTGTCGAGGCTTTAGGCAGAGGAGCTTTTTTCCCGCCCTCCCAACCACCTTCGTTGGGCATAACCGAAGATCTCTCTCTAGAGGGAAGCGTCGCTGCGAGAAGTGACAATCTCGATAACCCGTTTGCAAGTCTTGGAGTCGAAACTGAGGCTTCTAACGCTTTGGGAACAAAAATCGGAACCGTCGCCAAATCGGCAATGTAGATTTCGTTACGGGTTCCAACCGACAACCAAACAAACAGCTCACACGAAGAGATGACCCAACAATAGTGGGATATGCTTCCCGCCAAGATTATAAACCCAAATGATGATTGGTTTCTACAATTTGAACCAATCGATGTGCTGATAGAAGGTTTGAAGATGGTGAGGAGTGGGGCTACGACTATTCGTTCGGTAGCAACGATAAACCTACTTATCTGATTGAAGAAGAACTCGTTATCGAAGCCAAAACTTGTGATATTGAGAAAATCGGAGTACAACCTAAGGCCAACGAACCGGCCACGACAACCACCGACCAACCACGAGGTTTCCGCCTAGAGCACTGCCGACGTCGACATTAGTCACGACAGTGGTCGGTACCGCAACTTATCATTTAGGAGAGACAACTCCAGCAGTACGTGCAGTGCACATGCTTCATGAACAACAACCAGCTTCAGTAGTGCATACGGTCAAAAGGCCGAGCTAAGTCGAATAAAATAGTGTATCTTCGGCGGTAACTACCAATCAACATGCTACTCAGCAGTGGATTCAGGAGACACGTATGAATCACAAAATGCAGGTCAGCATCATCCAACAGTTTCATTCACTTATGTTACAGTCTGATGCATCCAAATATTTGATCCGTATAAGGGAGATGACTGCTCGATACGCAGAATTATGTCCGTATGTTAATCCGTTTTGGAAAGGTTTTGTAGCAGGTGTTGAGGAGCGGACTACAGTAATTTCTCAGTTTTTTATTTTTGACGTCGATGGACGTAGGGATGTCGGTGACGACATCGTACCCTCGCTCTTGGGTACAATCTCTGGGTACGGAAAATTCTGGATATTATTTCAAGATTTCGAAAAGAGTTCCACCGTACAAATTTTCTCCACGTTCTACAGGATGAAGACGAAGAGACTGGATGCACATACGTGCATGAGTTCTCTGGAGCACCACCCCCTTGATTTCGTGGATGAAATCTTCTTAGTCGGAGGGTTTGATGTGGCGCATCCCTCATAGGATCGTTTACCCCGTGTGACCTATGTTTAATTAATGTTTTATATTTTATGTTTTAGCTTAAGCTTGTTGGAGAGGCCCAGCCTAAGTTATTAGCAGTTTCCCAATTTAAGTAAAATTATATTTTCAATTATAATTAGAGTTTCTAATTCTAACACCCCTTGTGTTCTATAAAATGGGAGGTCTGGGTTATTAGTTTTTCAGTTAAGTTAGTTAATTCAGTTATTCATAACAAAAGTTCTAGTTAATAAAATTAGGGTTCCTCACGAACCTAATTTCCGTTTATTAAAACTAGTGTTATTCTTGATTATTGGCTTCCGCGTAATTAGTTTATATTAGTTTTGCTAATTTTAATTTTAACGCTCCTATTATGTGAAAACCTATCTCTCACTCTCTGAACTTCATCGAGATAGATGAATTAGTACCACATATTTGCACACATACTATAAACTCTATCTTTAGTTTTAACAACTAATCAAACCCTAGCATCTCTTTCAATTTCATCCAATCGAAAATACTCAAAATTACGACAAAAAATTCAAAGATATCCAAGAAATACCCAAATTACAATTACTAAACAAAACACTCAAATCATAGACTTCTTGTTTATGTTGATTAGACAATGACTTAGTTTAGATTACAAACTCCAATTGAGGAAAAACAAGATCAGGTTCATTCTCAGAAGTAAGAAAACTATTCAATTTCACTCCTCTTTATCTTTTTTTTCTTTTTTTTTTACAATTGAAATTTACAGAGGAGACATTAAAGGAAATAATATGTATGTAATAAATTACGGTATACATAGTAACAAAATAGCCTCAGGCGGACTGGTTTGCAGTAATATTTATTTTACCCTTGGAGATTGCTATATTGACCCGTCATGACAACAAGTTTTTATTTTTTGGAATATGGGGCCTATCTTTTTTAATTATATTTTTGTAAACTATTGGAAGGTGGCCCTTGATATGCATCCACTTAGGTGAATTTATAATACCTCTCTAAATATCATAATGCAAACTAAAAAAATGCACGGAATGTTGATTACATATATGCTCACGTAGGAAACGGCTACTATATTCTTTTTGACAAGTGATTGAAGCTTTTGTTATGAAAAATCGTTGTATAAATGAATTATTTATATGTAATTCGTTCAGTTCATTAGGGTTGATACACTTGCGTTTTCGTTCATTCTGCCTAACGTATTCTTCTCTTTTGATGGATAATGCATATCACACGTTTTCACTATTTCAAATTGCTTGAGTAAAGAATGTGCACGTATGTAAAGCAACATCGATTTTGTTCAAGGGCATTAGTACAAATAAAGTAAACGAAACAATTATCTACAAAAATACTATGTTTAAAATGCTAATTTCTTGGAATTCGCCTAAGCCCCCCAATGGTCTAGGAACGCCCTGAGGAGAGCCAATAAATAGAGAGAAACTATTTGGGTTCTTGCGTTTGCAAATTAAATGAAACGGTATTTATGTCAGGTCAGGGTAAAACGTCAGGCTCCATGCCTCCATCAATCCATGAAAAATTATCGTTAAAACTAGAGTAAGAAATATACACATGGCGCTATTATTATAGGAGTAAAGGCATTATTTTCACCACGGTGGAGAGGATCCGGTCCTAAAATGCGCCACTTGACTTAATAAGCACTCTTCTAATCATACTAAATTCCTGGATAGATCCTTTTATTTATCTTAATAGCTGACGACAGATTTTATAAGTCTCTGATTTGCCCTCAAAATAGTCAATATGGTATTGATAATCAACATTGGTTACTCTGTCACCAACTTTACGGTATACCGTTGTTTGGCCTGTTTTTATGAGATCGGTAACTCAAGATGCTACCGGCTGGAATCCGGGCAATCCATTAGAAATGATATAAAGTATTGTCAGATACAGTTGTGAAAACCAAGAATCGAGTCAATTAAACAAACCACATGCAACAAACTAATCAATATAAACTTATCCACAATTGTCTTGGTAGTTCATAATAAATATTATGGTTTGTAGCTCATATATGCACATTAGATGAGGATGGATCCTTGCCTCAAACAACTTGATTGCGGTCCTGCCTTATCGTTACAATTATTATAAGAATAAGACGTAAAACTGAGGCTTTGCTTGGTATTCCATAAACATTCACCATGGGGGAAATTAACAGGGCTATAGCCGTTAATATAGCCTACATCACTTCACATTTAAGTAGTAGTTGTGGTAGGAGCTTGGAGAGGGAAAAAAGACACTATCGGCGTGTACATCTGGCAGGAGCTCAGAGACGACACATTCAACTGAGATAGGCTCTCTCAGGTCGCGTCTGTTTAGAGTCACCACGTTGCGTTAAGTAATAAATTCACTATACATCTGGTAGGAGCTGAGAGAGGGCAAAAACAATTTTGCAAAATGATCCTAACCGGATGAGTCGTTACTGTAGGCTAACCAAACCACATTAGTATATCATTTGACCTCATTTAAGGGCATCAACTGTTTTAACAAAACAAGGCGCAAGTTAGCAATAACTCGGGCCGTACAATTGAGTCAATCTGCCGAACTGTTGAGCTGTTTACGTTTGTCTTTCTCTCTCTGCCTCTCTGTATCTGGCTTATAAAACGCGAAACAAAAAACCAGAGAGAGAGAGAGAGAGACATTTCGCGATTTCTCGATCTCGTATCGTAAGTTTCGCAATCTCCAATCTCGCAATCTTCAACGATGATGGAGTACATCATTGTGATAGTTGTGGCATTTGCATTAGGGTTCTTGTTTCTGCTACAACAGGGGAAGAAGAGAGAGCGAAAGATTGTTGTAGATTATGTTGTTGTTGATGAATGTGTGAAGAGCTCCATTAATGGAGGTGATGATTTGAGTTCCAGATCGAGTGATGATGATGATACAGATGTTATCATTGTTGGAGCTGGTGTTGCCGGCTCTGCTCTTGCTCACACCCTCGCTAAGGTGTATTTTGATTATTATTTGTTTGTTTGGTTTCAAATATCAAATTTGATTCATTTGGACTAGTGGGGTTAGTTGAAAATTTATTTTTGGACTATGGGTGTCATAGGATTTAGCAGGAATTGGGTTTTGTGGAAAATCAGTTTTTATGTTTTGGGTATGTGTGAAAATTTTAATGAGCAAAGACATTTGTATTTGGCCTAAAATTTAATTTTTCTTCTACTATTGTCTCTATTGGAGTTCTAAATGTACAATGTACTTGTTTTTGTCTGGCTGGAATTTTGTTTTTAGGGGTGTGATGGAGTTTAGCATTAAATTCTTTTTGGAAAACTGGATTTAGTCAAATTTTTTTTTCTTTTTTCCTGAGTATATTGGAAATTTTTATGAGCAAGGTTAGACGAATCTGGTACAATCGTTTTGTGTGTGTGTGTGTGTGTGCTAATATTGGAGTTCTAAATGTACTTATTTAATGGAGATTTGTAGTTTTGAGCGCGAAGAGTATGAATGGTAATCTTATGTGTTACTACTAATTGTTACAGGATGGAAGACGAGTGCATGTGATTGAGAGGGATTTGACTGAGCCCGATAGAATGGTTGGCGAATTGTTACAGCCCGGAGGTTATCTGAAGCTAATTGAACTAGGTCTTGAAGGTAGGTGTGTGAGGATTTATGATGCAAATAACAAGATTGAGAACATCATTTGACTATAAACTCTCTTTATTGATTTAACTGAATAACCCAAAACTCAATTAACCTAATAACCAAATAACCCAATAACAACTGAAGAGAAAATACTAACCTATAGTAGCATTAGGGTTACTAACTCAAGGAGACTCTCCACCAGTTAGCCCTTTACATCAAATAAATAACTTAAATTAAAAAGTATGTAATGCGGGCATGAGACCCGTGATACATCAATTTAACTTTGTGTAGTTTGATTGTTGTAGTTTATAATATCGTTGTGAAGCAACGTGGATATTGTTGCAGATTGCGTGGAGAAAATTGATGCTCAGAGAGTGTTAGGCTATGCACTTTTCAAGGACGGGAAAGATACTAAACTTTCATATCCCTTGGAAAAGTTTCACTCAGATGTAGCTGGGAGGAGTTTTCATAACGGGCGTTTCGTACAACGGATGCGAGACAAAGCTGGATCCCTTCCTAAGTATGCACCTTCCCCTTATTTACTCATTTTAGTTTTTATTAAAGTGCAAGAAAATTGCCTTTTTCGTTATTAATAAATGTGAGTAATCACAACTATTTTGTTTAAGTAAGTTTATTGATCTAGCTGAAAAGGTTAATGAAGTTATCTCAATGTGATTATTAACTTTTGTTGACTTGCATTCTTAATAGACTGGTACCACACTAATAAGTAAATGTTCTTTTTTCAGTTTGCTCATTTGTTTTCTTATTCAGTGTACGCTTGGAGCAAGGAACTGTGACTTCCTTACTAGAAGAAAATGGAACTATAAAGGAATAATGTATAAGAGTAAAGACGGTGAAGTGATGAAAGCATATGCTCCTCTTACAATTGTGTGTGATGGTTGTTTTTCGAATTTGCGGCGTTCCCTGTGCAGTCCCAAGGTGAATTGCTTGTCTTAATCTGTCAAGCTAACATGATTTTATCCCTTCCATGAAACTTTTGGGGATAAAAGTGACATCTAGATTGCACACAATAAAGTAGTTAAGGCTATTCGTATTACTTTCCTAGATTTACGGCAAGTTCCACAAAGTACTGCATGCCATCTTAAGTATACGGATTGTGTGCTCTTACTCAATTTCTAAAAGAAACCTATTCTTTTGCATGTTTACTGGTGAAATGGTTGAGAGATTGTTAAGAGTAAACTAGTTTAGGTGTAAATGGTCTATTCCTTTTTTTTCTGAATCACTTGGATGATGCCCGAATTATATTTACATATTGGAGGTTTGACATCAACCTGCCTCCTTCCTTTATTATGAACAAAGAAACAAACTTAATGCGTCATACTACTTTGTGCAGGTAGAGGTGCCCTCTTGTTTTGTTGGGTTGGTTCTGGAGAACTGTGAACTTCCATATCCAAACCATGGGCATGTTGTTTTAGCAGATCCATCTCCAATCTTGCTGTATCCAATCAGTAGTACAGAGGTCCGTTGTTTGGTTGATGTACCTGGACAAAAAGTACCTTCTATCTCTAATGGTGACATGGCCAACTACTTGAAGACCGTGGTTGCTCCCCAGGTATTAGGTTAAGCAGATTTGTAAGCAGTCTATCAACTCTCTTCTTGACCTAAGATTGAACATTAGTAATCCCCATAGACTTATTTCATAGTACTTTGGGCTAATTGTAGGATATGTCTGTTTCAGCTTCCAAATGAACTGCGTAGTTCCTTCATAGCAGCAATTGAGAAGGGGAGCATAAAATCTATGCCAAATAGAAGCATGCCTGCTGCTCCTCATTCCACTCCAGGGGCTCTCTTAATGGGGGATGCGTTCAATATGCGCCATCCATTGACTGGCGGAGGGATGACTGTGGCTTTGTCAGATATCGTTGTGCTACATAACCTACTCAAACCTTTGAGCAATCTTAATGATGCATCTTCTTTGTGCAAGTATCTGGAGTCCTTTTACACTTTGCGGAAGGTAAGTTTATTCTTCCAAGCTATAACTGGTACAAGTATTCGACGTGATTTATTTACGAATACTGTGTACTATTTAAGTCGGTAAATCTACTAAGCATCCAAAGTCATTGTTAGAAGGATTGTGATGCATAAAAGGTAGAGCTGTAGGAATATAAATTAAAATATAAAACTTTAAGGAAGTTCTTGTACAAATCGAAAGAAATAGATTTGGATGGGAAGTTGACTAGTTTCCTACTAAAAGTGTAATAAACTTTGTACTGGACGATATTGATAGAACAAGGTATATCTCACTACTTCTTCTGCTAATGAAACACGTTAACCGCTCCAACTCAAATCTATTCTTCATACAAATGCTACTTCAGCTATTCAGTGTTTATTGCTTACAAATTTGTGACCTGATTCTGTCTGCAGCCTGTGGCCTCTACAATCAATACCTTGGCTGGTGCTCTATATAAGGTATTTTGTGCTTCACCTGATCAAGCGAGGGTAGAAATGCGACAAGCCTGTTTTGATTATTTAAGCCTTGGAGGAGTATTTACATCAGGACCAGTGGCTTTACTCTCCGGGCTAAATCCCCGTCCTTTAAGCTTGGTTTGCCATTTCTTTGCTGTGGCGATATATGGCGTTGGTCGTCTACTTCTTCCATTCCCTTCGCCAAAACGTATATGGATTGGAGCTAGATTGATTTCGGTGCGTAATATTCTTTCTAATTATAACTTTATTAGTTATGTAAAATAATAGATGCCAGAATGCTCCTTTTATGCTTTTCAAGCTTTTCGCCTTTCTATGTAGAAGGTTTTGATGACAATTTGAAGTCTGCAATATATTTGCAAATTGTTGAAAAATACTACTAGTATCTCATTGGCTAGCCGGTGATATACACCATATTGCATCTATTTGTTTTACGGGCCAACATTCAGTCTAGAAAATATTTAGCTCACTGGTTTTTTTGTAGAACGACAACAAGATTACTTGATTCTTATGGATTAAATTAATTTTTTTCAGGGTGCATCAAGTATCATTTTTCCAATTATAAAGGCGGAAGGAGTCAGGCAGATGTTTTTCCCAGCTATGGTTCCAGCGTATTATTACAAAGCTCCTCCTATCAACTGAAGGAAAAAAGGCGTGATAACTCTCAAATAGGTTAAGATAGTTGCGGATGCCATGAAAAAAGACATGTCAGTTTGTAACAGGAACATTTGTAGTTTTGGTTTTACATATTTTTGATAAATTGTACTATTGTCCCATTAAAAGAACGGATTTGAGTTATTCTAACATTAACAAGATTTTTCAACACTCGGTTCTAGTTGCCTCGTCAAACAATGATGTATTTATACAATTCTGCGGCTTGATTCTAGTGCATCCACGTAGCTTCATTGTCCCATTTCTCATGCATAGTTCTCTTAGAGCATAGGTGGGTACCACCCCAAAAAGTACACTCCACCCGAGTTGAGTAGTTTTGTAGTACTCGCAAAGTTGGGTAGGTGGAGTGGTTCCACCCGAGTTGAGTGGTTCTGTACTCACAACAGTTGGGTGGGTGGAGGGCCAAACCACTTGAAAACACAGCTTTGTGAATATTGAATAAAAACCATACAACAGTCCAAAACTATCTAATTTGGACAAACTTACTCCAAGACAAGCTTTAAATTATTTGATGGGTACAAATCCATTCCCCACAATTTTAACTACCAAAGCATCTTAGTTTACAAAACAAGTTCCATTAAGCATTTTTACTTGAATCAAAATTCATGATGCATGGGGTTCAACTTTATTTGGATCTAAACCTCCAATCATTTTATGTGACATAACCTAAATTATTAAGTTATGATTGCTTAATGGATCCCGCCAACTCTTTCTTGTGGCTATTTCTTTCAAACCATTTTGTATCTATTATTTCACCCCGGGGTCTTAAAATAAATTTGTAGAGAGAAGTCGAGCTGGGAGGAGTTTTCATAAGGGCGTTTCGTACAACGGATGCGAGACAAAGCTGGATCCCTTCCTAAGTATGCACCTTCCCCTTATTTACTCATTTTAGTTTTTATTAAAGTGCAAGAGAATTGCTTTTTCGTTATTAATAAATGTGAGTAATCACAACTATTTTGATCTAGCTAAATAGGTTAATGGAGTTTTTTTAATTAGATTATAACTTCATTTATTTGCCTACTTGAATAGACTGGTTCCGCTAAATTAAGTAAATGTTCTTTTTCAGTTTGTTAATTTGATTTCCTATTCAGTGTATGCTTGAAGCAAGGAACTGTGACTTCCTTACTAGAAGAAAATGGGACTATTAAAGGAATAATCTATAAAACTGAAGATGCTGAAGGGCTGAAAGCATACGCTCCTCTTACAATCGTGTGTGATGGTTGTTCTTCGAATTTGCGGCGTTCCCTCTGCAGTCCCAAGGTGAATTACTTGTGTTAACCTTTCAACTTAAGATGTAAATGGTCTATTCCTATTTTACTGAATCACTTGGAAGATGCTCGAGTTATTTTTGCATATTGAAGGTTCGACGTGAACTTGCCTCCCTCCTACATTATGGACAGAGAGACAAACTTCATGCGTCGTAATATTTTGTGCAGGTAGAGGTGCTCTCTTGTTTTGTTGGGTTGGTTCTGGAAAACTGTGAACTTCCATATCCAAACCATGGGCATGTCATTATAGCAGACCCATCTCCAATCTGTCTGTATCCAATCAGTAGTACCGAGGTCCGGTGTTTGGTTGACATACCTGGACAAATTTGTGACCTGATTCTGACTGCAGCCTGTGGCCTCTACAATCAACACCTTGGCTGAGGCTCTATACAAGGTATTTTGTGCTTCAACGAATCAGGCCAGGGTAGAAATGCGACAAGCCTGTTTTGATTATTTAAGCCTCGGAGGAGTATTTACATCAGGACCAGTGGCTTTACTTTCCGGGCTAAACCCCCGTCCTTTAAGCTTGGTTTGTCATTTCTTTGCTGTGGCAATATATGGCATCGGTCGTCTAATACTTCCATTCCCTTCGCCAAAACGTCTATGGATTGGAGCTAGATTGATTTCGGTGCGTACTATTCCCTTCCCCCCCTAGTTATTTACCTCGTTAGTAATGTACAACTAGATGCCAGAATGCTCCTATTATACATTTCAAGGATTTTGCATTTCTAGATGGTTTTACTAATAAGTTGATGACTGCGATATACTTGCAAATGGTTAAAAATATTCCCTTTGTGTAAATATGTCATTGTAATTATGATCTGATTGTGAGAAATGCCTAGAGACATATGGGATTATTTGATTCTTATTTTATTTTTCTCAGGGAGCATCGAGTATCATTTTTCCAATTATAAAGGCGGAAGGATTCAGGCAGATGTTTTTCCCAGCTATGGTTCCAGCGTATTATTACAAAGCTCCTCCTATCAACTGAAGGAAAAAAGGCGTGATAACTCTCAAATAGGTCAAGATAGTCGCGGATGCCATGAAAAAAGACATGTCAGTTTGTAACAGTAATTGGAACATTTGTAGTTTTGGTTTTACATATTTTTGATAAATTGTACTATTGTCCCATAAAAAGAACGCATTTGAGAACAAGTTATTTAACATTAACAAGATTTTTCAACACTCTGTTCTAGTTGCCTCGTCAAACAATAATGTATTTATACTATTCTGCGGTTCAATCCAACTGCATCCACGTTGCTTCGTTGCCCCATTTCTGACCATTAGTTCTCTTATACTAGCTGCCTCTTCCCATTGTCCATCGGCTGCGTAAATACTGGATAATAGGACATAAACTGTCGGGTTATTGGGTTCAGTATCGAGCAGGAAATCAGCAGCAATCTTTCCTACTCTCACATTACCATGAGCTTTACAGGCACTGAGAACTGTCCACCAAATACTGGAATCTGCTTTGAAGGGCATAGTGTTTATCAGTCTTTCCGCTTCGTCTAGTTTCCTTGATCGGCCGAGAAGATCAATAATGCACGAATACTGCTCCATTCCAGGTTCAACACAGTATTCTTCAACCATCAAAGAAAAAATCCGACAGCCCTCGTCTACCAAACCAGCATGGCTGCATGCGGAGAGAACTGCACTGAAGGTGGCCTTATCTGGATCCAAAGCGCTGCCCAACTCCTTCATTGCCTCAAAGCACTCGACGGCTTTGATCCCTTCTCCGTGTTGCCCATAAGCAGAAATCATGGCATTCCACGAGACTTTATTTCTTTCAGTCATCAAATCAAATATTTTTGACGACCATTCTAAAACCCCACATTTCGCGTACATAGTTATCAAAGCATTCCCCAAAGGAATCTCTGAACCAAACCCAGATCTTAAAATGTAACCATGAACTTGTTTTCCCGTTCTTATGGCCGATATGTTACTGCAAATGCTCAAAACAATACTGAGAGTATACGTGTCCGGCTCCTCACTCGAAGACATTGTACAGTTTCTGAAGATCTCTAACCCCCGCAAAGGCAACCCGTTAAACGCACATCCCGATAGGATAGAATTCCAGGAGATCAAGTTTCTAACAGTCATCTCGCGAAAGATCTTATAGGCATGTTCGAACTCCCCGTGTTTAGAAAATGCAGAAATCAAAGCGTTACAAACTTCGGGATTCAACTTTAGCCCGTTTTTAGATACAAGACCATGGATATTCTGGGACATCCGTAACTCGGAGCATGTTAATAAACTACAAACTGTGAAGTCATCAGGTTGCATCCCTGCGATCTGCATTTGCAAATATGTCGTTATTGCTGACATAAAATCGCTTCGTTCAGCATAACCCACAATCATAGAGTTCCACGAAATAATATCCTTTTCCTGTAATATCTCGAAAACCCGACAAGCAGAACCTAAGTCCCCGTAATTCGAGTACATAGTGATCACTGCATTGCTCAAAGACGTCCAAGCTTCGAACCCCATTTCGATAACGACCCCATGTACTTGTCTGCCAATGTTCACCATCTTACCGTCCATGCACAAGCTGAAAACACTCACCAGAGTGGCCTCAGTTGGCTCAAAACAAGCTTCTCGCATTTCCAAAAACATTATTACCGCCTCCATGTCCCTTCCTTGGTTCACCAGTCCAGATATCATGGCATTATAAGTTACTTGATTGCATATAATCACAGCCTTTGCTTTTTGGAATATTTCACACGCATCGTTAGATAACCCGCAGTTGAAATACATTGTAACCAAAGCATTAACTGCCGAAACCATAACAACGTACCCGGTCTGAACAACCAAAGAATGCACTTGTCTCCCGAACCCCAATCGCTCCGACGCACCACACATACTAAGTACACTAGCAAAAGTGTAATTGTCATGTTTAACGCCGTCTCGGTGCATCCTAATAAACATATCAACTGCAATATTTCCATGCCCGTTCTCCACGCACCCGGTGATCACTGCATTCCACACCGTAACATCTCTCTGACAACTCCGTTCCAACAATTCGTATGCGCGCTCTATTAGTCCCATCTTCGTGTACCCCGATAACAATGTAGTCCATGTGTACACATCAGGCCTAGTGATCTCATAAAATACTTTATTTACGGAATTTAAGTCGTTCGACTTCGCGTAAAGAGATATAAGCGTGTTGTACACATGGGGGTATGTTTTGTACCCGGCATTGATGATTTGCGCGTGGAGTTGGTCCCCGGTGGTCGTGTCGCGGAGATTTGTGCAAGCTGTGAGAGTGCTAGAGAAGGTGTAGTGGTCAGGTTTCAGGGCATGGGAGGAATGTATTTTGTTAAACAGTTGGAGTGCTTTGGTAAATTGGTGTGATTTGGCGTATTTTGTGATTAAAGAGTTGAGTTCTATGAGAACAGGCTTTGGGTTTTTGGTTGAGTGAAATAGGACCATTTATTTGGATGCAGATGCACTATTGGAGAAGTTTGTATTAAAACATTTTGACGAGTGAAATAGGACCTTCTTATTATTGCTCATGACCTCCTTAAGAAGTATTATAGAACCAACACTCAGGCTAGGTGCACTACTAAGAGTGATTTGAGAAAAGCTTATGTTATGGTCATGGAAATTCTTGGTTTGCTTTTTGAAGAAAATGTGGCTAGTGGGTTGTTCAAGCTACATCGCAAGTGTAAGATCCCCATGGTAATCCATTTTACCTTTGCTGATGATCTCTTAGTTTTCAGGTGACATTCTCTCCACTCAAGCCATTAAGGATAGTCTCCAAACCTTTAGTGACCATACAGGATTGGGAGCTAACTATAACAAGTCTGCAATGCACATTAGTGGAGTTGATAATGAAAATGTAGATATTATGTGCAGTATTTGGAGGTCCCTAAAGCTGAGGTCCCCTTCAAGTACCTTGGTGTTCCACTCGTCTCTACAAGACTCAGACCTAGAGATTGTAACCCTCTTGTTGACAAAATCATTATGACAATTCACAAATTCCTGTCCTATACAGGAAGAGTTCAGTTGATCAAGTCTGTCTTAACTAGTGTTTATATTTACTGGATCAGTGTTCTCTCTCTTTCTATGCAGACTATTAACCAAATCAACTTAGTTATGTCCAAGTTCTTATGGCACGGTCAGGATCTTGATAAGAAGCGCATCCCCATTGCTTAGGACATGGTTTGTTACCCAGTTAATGAAGGTGGGTTGGGTATTAGGACCCTTCACACTTGGAACTAGGCAACTATTTTGAGATTATGCTGGAAAGTGGCTGCAAAACAAAACACTACTTGGGTGTACACAAACTTGGTGAAGAGAAAGGCCTTCTGAACTATGCTTTTTCCTAATGATCGGTCTATGGTCTGGAGAAAGGTGCTTCAAGCTAGGGAGATTGCGTGACTCACACAACTCATCTTTTGGGAGATGGTAAGGACACGTTCTTATGGAAAGACCCATGGGTCCGGGCGGCCATGGCACCCCATTGTGGAACAAGGTGCTTACTAAAGAGCAGGTTCAACAGAAATACAGAAACATTGCAAGAAGAGATTGAATGGCTATGCAGTATTAAGAAGGAAGTTCCCTCAACTAAAATTATTATGGTGGCTTTCTCCTCCTTGCTGTACCATCTTTGGTTAATAAGGAACAACTACATCTTCAGAGATACCAAGAAGGCAAACGAACATCTCTATGAAACTGTTATAGCAGAAACAACAGCTAGGGTTAAGTGTTTGGTGGACAAGTGTGAAGATAATCCAAGTAACAGAGATCAGTGATGCATGGCTCATTTACCCTGAATTCTTCATTAAGCAACCTAAGCTCTGTTGGTGGGTGCCCCCTCCTGAAGGAATCTGGATGGTCAAGACTGATGGGTCTTTCGAAGCTAACAGAGGTGGCATTGGTGGTGACTTCAGGAATAGTAGTGGAGATTGCAGGCTTGCTTTTAGTGGATGTGTTCCTCCTAGAAATCTTATCTAAGCAATTCATAGAGATTTACAAATTGCCCTACAACATCAGATCTTGGACTTACAGCTGTGCACAAATTCTACTTCAATGGTACATTACATTAAAGACAATGGGGAGGTGCCATATGGGACTGTTATGTCACGATCAACCAAGGAGATAAGAAGCTATATTGAGAAGCTCCATAGTTTTTTGATTTTTCACTACTACAGAACAGCTAACCAAGGATCTGGTTTCTTAGTTTCTTTTTTGACTGTAATAAGAGAAAGTGTGTTTACCCCTGGCTCCTTACCTTTAGAACTTTGTATATATAATGAAAATGATGCTAGGAACCAAGCACACTAGATTGTAAATTCTTTGTTTCTTGTATAGATTCTGGTCATGGGGTCCTTGCCTAACCCCAGCTTGTCACGGGGTCCTTGCCTGCACATTGCTTTGCAGCTCACATGTAATATTTTATTGTTCCTATTCATGATCCAGCTGATTTTAGTCCAGTCTAGTTTTTAATCAAAACAACCTCTGAGGACTTTGCTACCATTTTTAAGGAGTACTGAGGATGACCTTATTGGTAAGCAAGGTGTAATGAACTTTCCTTCTTACGTTATACATATGCCAGTGTTTTTAGAAGCAACATTTCTTTTTTCTGAATTTACATAGAATCCATAATAGCATCCTCGATATCCACATAAAGTTTCTACCTGGCCAAAATCTGAACTCTACCGGTTAAGGGTATTCGGTAAGTGCTCAGAACCTTTTTAGAATGATGTCTGCTGAAAGCAGTCTTTGTCATGAGAAGGGACAATCTGTGTTATGAATCCTCGTAGTGATTGTCTGTCTCATCAAAGATCTCCTCCTACACATGTATAAAACGTACACCCGAAATCAAAACTGAAGATAAAATATGTGAAAGGAGAATGTAGAAATGATAGTAATCGTAACTACTGGGTTACCTGCAAAAGCTCTTCGATGACATCTTCCATTGTTATTATTCCAACAGCTTCCTCTTCTTCAGCAAGTTTTGGGAGTGGGTATTCATCAATTTGCAGAATATCCGTGTCCCACTTCTTGCTCCTTGCCCTGGGAGTTCCCTTATGTGAACTGTTAGCACTGCTTGGGAAACTTTTCCACTTAAAGATTGGTCGTTTGCCAGGTATATATTTTTCCTGGGAGCCATCTATGTCCACCCTCACATCTTTCATTGTATCTGCAATGCATTTGAGCAAACAGAAACACTCTCATGAAAAAAGACATTTAAGGGCAATTTAAAAAGTGCATAGAATTTCAGGTCAGTACACATTGCCATGAGTTTAGTTTTTACCATCGGCGGCAGTCTTGCTTTCTTGCTGTTCTACAGGTGGGCCATGGGTCCTTATAACAACAGCCATGTGGCTGTGACCTTTCTGAAACTCATTTAAGATATCGTACAATGGCAAGATCTCAGGAACTCTAGCACACCCAAGTAAAGAGACAACAGTTTGTAAGTTCAACCAAACCTGATTTTTTTTTTGAGGAATTGCAAGATACTTTCACAGAGAAAGCATTATGAACAAACTGAATTGAGGTAAGGCTTTGTTTGGTTCGTGACAAGTAAGAATGTATTAAATATGTTATCCCTTCAAATATGGATAACTGGTGATCTTAAAATAACTTCTCTCTTCAAAGATGTCACGAATCAAACTTAGTACAAATTTAAAGAAAAGATTTTCGAGTGTATTTTTAGTTTATAAAGAATTTTTAAAAAGGAGAGCTACATGATTATGTACTAAAAAGAACAAGTACTTTAACACAAATAATATACCTCGGAATCTTGCGAATAGTGGCACTCTTAACAGGTGCCTCATCTGCAGGATGGGTAGTCAATAAATTCTTCACCTATAAATTACATGAAAGCGGTTAATAGATATATTACGAAATAATAAAATAACTTTGCGACAATTTTTTTGATACACTTGCATAGGTATCCAAGCATATTTGAAGATACATACTTTAAACAATACAATTAAGGCATATAAAGTTCATATAAAATTACCAAAATCAGTCCAATTATGTTTGTAGGTTGATCGTAATAAACTGGCACTCTGCTATGCCCTTTTTCCAAAATTAATTTCATCAAATCCCTGTGAAATAAAATGTACTTGCATCCATAAAACAAAGACCAATGTAATATAATTTGACATTATTGTATCATACCTGTCAAGCTTTGCATTAATATCAACTGCAAATGCATCTGATATAGGAGTCATTGCATCTTTAGCTGTTTTTTGTGTTAGTTGGAGAGCTCCTGCTATGATTGTCGTCTCATCGTGAGTCAATTCTCCACCTTTTCCAGCCTGTTTGCAAGTATTCGTGGAAGGATTACAACATTGATATGGCAGCAAAAATTTGGAGTATATATTAGATATGAACCCTTAAAGGATGAAATATCAGTATAACAGTGTACGGAATTTAGCGTAAATAGTACATACATAAACTATAATTCTAGAAGCTCAAATAAGCTAATGGCTGCATCGCCACCTTGAATAAACTCACCTCATTACCATGAAAGTCAACAAGTGTCTGTAATTCGGCTCTACGGAAGAGTGCTACATGCCCATTACCCAACAAATAGTCCAATAGCTGAAAATTACAGAGTATCTATGGTTAAGATAACATGGTATAGTTATAGAAAGGATTTTGCTCAAATAGGTCACGAGATTAAATAGTAAATTATATAAACCCTTTTTAGCAACTAATGGAACCACTTCCTTTTTGATAATGAAAGTTTCATTTCCCAGTTTTTCTATGCTCTAATGGAATCAATAAATCCCTTTACTCGACAAAGAGTATGTTAGGATTTCAAATTACTCAATTGCCAATCACACAGTTACTTATAAATTTCACCTGCATTTAAAAGATGGGGGAAAAGAGTGAGTTCTTCTTAAGAAAAACTTGTGATAGATATTTTTTAATCACTTTAGATATCTATTTGCATTTCACTTTCTTATTTTGAGAAGCTAACTATTTCCACTTCTGATTGTTTACATATCAGTTTGTGATGACATTTAAAAGGTTATTGGAAGAAGAAAAATCTTTGTTTTGCAAAAGAGAAACTGCAACTTTAGTTGCTATTTTCCACCATTACATATATACCCCCTACCTTTCCTTTGTTATTTTATTCACATCATCAATTCCTCTTCCTTTCTAGGCTTTAGAAAATTTCACAGAAAGTCCTCCCTTAACTTGTGTATGCGTAATGCTAATGGTGGTATTGTCGAAACAAATAAAGCAGTTTTCTCAATGTTCATTAACCCCCTGGATGGTTTATGTAAGAGTAAAGATATACCTCACATCTACATATGAAAACAAAAGGAACTAACGGAATTAAGCTCAAAAAATATAGAAGTCCACCTTGCTTATGGGATATGCAATAGGAAAGCAGATCCAAACAAGTACACGCACAGCTGGAGCCACCTTTGCCCCAATTGCCAAACCATAGCGTGAACAAACAGATTGTGGTATAATCTGTTTTAAAGAGTTCAGAGATTTGTTAAGAAAGTAATAATAGGGAAATCATATAACATGATATGGTTGTTGACACGTGCAATTAATAATTAATTAAACAAAAGTTTGACAGAAAGCAAACTTGTTTTTTTTTGCAAATTGGCATCTTAGGTTTGGCACACATTAGTATCATTTATTTCTTTGATAAATGTATGGTGGTACACAATTGGAAACTCTCTAGTTCCGCCTGCGATGTACGCACGACTCACACGTAGTGCATCAGAAAATGGGAACCCACTATGAAATAGTCCTCACTTACGATGTCAACCCAGCATGGGAACAATTACAGGTTGTACAGAGAAGTTTCTAGCATCCTTTTATAGGTACCCATATTAGTCCAAATTCATTATAGATGCACAAACGCTAACAAAGATGGAAAATGAAAAAAAAAAAAAAAAAAAAAATTGACTCACCTCACCAAACAAAAGTATTAACGTCACGGAAATCAGTACGGCACCCCAAGCAGTGACCAGACTATCAAGGAAAATAGGGAGTGCCTTATCACAAGAAGGGATTTGTCATTTGTAAGTTCTTAGTATTCTTACAATTGGTAAATAAAATCTCTCGAAAACATCATTAAGAAAAAATTACCTCCATGGCAGCAGCATTGCAAATAAGAAGTGTACAAAGCAGTAAATGTTGTTTTTTGACTACCGGCAATATCTTGGCTGTTGCAAAACAGATACCATCAGATTGTGTACTTGAACGTATTAAGGCGCGCATACAGATACATGTATTCCAACGTAGTAAAGGAGTGTAATACATGTATTCAAGCTTTAGTAATTCATGTTCCAACAATGACTATCTATATCAAGTATTTAGAAATGTGACGCCTATTTAACTCGTGCATATTTGTTGAAACATGGGACTTTACTAGTAAGAAATTAAGCTCACAATTTTACATAACTAATCCCCAAAATTAGATTATAAAACAAAGCTAATCTCACAAATGAGTAATTACCAGCGTGTTTACGATCCGTGGGAGTACCAGACTTGGCTAACACCTCAAGATCAACAAGACTCATCGACATGAGCCCTAAGGTAAGTCCAGACATCATTCCAGCAAACATAACAAGTAAAACAATCAGTAATACGTGAATCCAAACTTGGGTCCGCAACATACGTACTCTACCGCCATTAAAACTTGTTATCTTTAATGAAATCAATCGAGAGCTTTACTACTATAAGAAGGAGATGATGAGAATCAGATTCTTGGAAAAATGTTTTTGGGGTTTTATATGACTTTGAAAAGTTAAATTTATAACATTATCCCACTGAGAGAGACAAAGAGATATTTTCACAGGTGGTAATAATAATAATATTATCACAACAGGTCGGCTTTGAGTTCCCTTATTTGGCAAGACACTTGGCTTTAACTTATATCCAAAACATATTCCCAGTTTCTACCAAGGACGGTATGAGATTATTTTTGATCTCTACAATTCATATATAGACATGTGGAAGAGAGAGAAGGTCTACAAGAAATAAGTTAACATCCCACTCAATTTGTGTTTTTTTCCTGACTAGATCTAAGTCGATTTAGAGGTGTTCATTATCTAACTTAGATGGCTCAGGCTGTTTGTATTTTCACTAGTTATTCGAAGAGAAAATAAAAATAAAACCAAAGGAAAATATCAAAACAAAAAATAGATTTTGAATTTTCTCTTTGCGTTATCTCTCTCCACTGCATACACGAAGAAGACCGAACCTCTCAATCTCTCCGTTTCATCTCTCTCAATTTTCACTATTCTCTGAGATTCTCTCTTTATCCTTTATAAAATAGAGGTCGTAAGTAGAGGGTTACAGTTGCTGTAATTAAGGCATAAAATGGGTCGGGTTTGGAGTGGATTGGGGTGTATCCATATCCATATCTTTTTTATTTTCTTTTTTGGGTTAATTAGTTTTTAGACCGGAAATAATGACCACGATTTGGACTAACTCTCTATGATTGTCATTTTTAGCTTTTGGACCCTAAAACACATCGGAAGTCACTCTTCGAGATAAAAATAATATGAAGTACCATAAATACCCTTACGTTTTTGGAATCATCATCACCTTAAACACACACATAGAGAAGAAAGATGAACAAGTGATTGTCATCATCATCAACGAGAGCAACAAAGGCAAAGAAGCGAGGTTCGATGGTTTCACCGATCATTCAAAAATCAAGTCCACAATTCGATTCTAAAAGCGAGGTTTGGAGATGATGATAATGATTTTGAAAGGTGATAGATGATGATTTTTGGAAGATGAAAACCAAGTTTTTGAGGGTTTGAAGTTTTGAAAGCATAAGTTTTGAGTTTGCTGGAATTTTTTGAGGGTTTTTTTTTGTGATGATTGTTGATTGTGTTGATAATGATTTTGGAAGGTGATGATGATGACTTTTGAAGATGAAAACCAAGTTTTTGAGGGTTTGAAGTTTTGAAAGCATAAGCTTGTGGGTATGTTAAATTTTTGAGGGTTTTTTTTTGTTGGAGTTTTTTGTGATGATATTGGTTGTTGTTGAATGTTGATGATGATGTTGTTAATGGATTTATGTTTTAATTTAGTTTTGATTTCTGTTTTGTTTCGTAATTTATGTATTACTTTAGTTTCAGAGCTTCAATGGTGGAGAAGGAGATGAAAATGATAATTTTGGTATTTTAACAAAAACTAACAGTTCCGGGGTGTTTTAGGGTCCAAAAGCTAAAAATGACAATCATAGGGGGGTAGCCAAAATCGTGGTCATTATTTCGGGTCTAAAAACTAATTACCTTTTTTTTTCAAGAACCATACTCGTATCCATATATATCCATGCGGATCGCATTTCATAGATCCATACCCGCTCCATTTATGATTATGGAAACCCATACACTATTGGGTCGACCTATATTTTTTTAGGTCGGGTCATGGAGTTGATCCAATCCACTTTTAGATGAGTTTAATTGTAATTTAGCTAGTAACTATAAATTTCGAGACAAGTA
>JACGCM010000263.1:0-20956 GCA_014058105.1 Kingdonia uniflora
AAGCAAGTTTACCTTTGCTTTAATCGGTAATAATTGTCACAGCTATATTAAGAGATGAAAGCTAGTTTTACCTTGCTTTATCTTATGTTTAGTAAAGTTCTTTGATAAAAATAGTATTACCTTCATTTTAATTATAGAGTATGTATAGAGTACAGTTAGAAAGCTAGTTTTCCCTTTGCTTTAACCAAATAGACGTCGATTGAAAGCTAGTATTACCTTTGTTATTATCTATGTATTGTCTACGTAATTAGAGAGTTGTGTAGGAAAAAACTTGGAAGTTTTCATTGAATAAAATAGAATGTACATTATATCGAGATGAAATCTCACTTTTGGAATGGAAAGAATGAGAATTTAAAGTGGAGTTGTGAGGGATTTAATGATAGTACCATTTCAGTCGCCTAATGTTCTATGGAGTTAGGATTCAAACTCCTTGCTCAGTCATGAGATAATATGATCCCAGACCAGTATCTCTGCATGTGCCTCTTTTTTTGTGTGGCAGGATTTCTCTGAGGACGAGATCGTGAATTTGGAAAGTATGGCTTCAGGCTCTTCTGTTGTACGAACTGCCCAGCATATGGTGATATTGATCTAGGTTGGCAATACACTTTTCCCTAGTCTCATCAATCCAATTCATGTTGCAGGCCAATTCGAACCTCATTTCTTCGTCGGTAAGCTCGTGATCCTTGACTAGATGATGGCATTCTGTTGGAATGACAACTTCTGTGCCATAGTCGAGGATGAATGGGGTACAACCGATTGATTGATATGGAGTGGTGCGGTATGCCCATAAGACATAAGAGAGCTCTCGGATCCAGTTTCCTATTTTTTGTGAGTGATCCCTTTTCTTGAGTCCATCCACGATGGTTTGGTAGGTGATTTTGGCTTGGCCATTGCCTTGAGGATAGTAGGGATTTGATGGTGAGTGGATGATGTTGCGTTTGTTGAGGAAAACTACAATTTTTCTCCAATGAATTATGGCCCATTATCGATTCGAATCTTGTAGGGGCATCCAAACTGAGTGATGATGTGTTCCGAGGTAAATTGATAACATCTTCTTCTCTAGTTCAACAGAGTGGAACTTCATCTACCCATTTTGTAAAATAATTTATAGCTACGAGTAGGTATCGTTGGTTACCTGGAGTATTTGGAAATTTCCCGATGGGTCGAGCGCCCACCGCTTGAATGGCCAAAACACCTTGCTTGCATGTAGCTCGAGCGCAGGGGCACAGATCATCTATACATGTCATTTCCATTTATCACATTTGCGTGATTACTTTATTGCTTGCTTGAGTATGCCTGACCATAATACTCCTTATGTAATGGCTCTGTTAGCGAGTAGTCGACCTGCAACATGGGAGCCATAAATCCCTTCATGTAAATCTCTGAGCATTTTGTTTGCTTTCTTTCTAGAGAGGCACTTGAGGTAAGGCCCCGTGACTAAACGGCGATATAAAAAGCTATTTTGATTTTGTGCAGCCCTTTTGGATCTGTTCGAAGGGGTCTTTTGCATTCATTGTCGGTACCAAGGTAGGCAAAGAAGGGCTTTAGCCAATCGTCATCCTCCTCTTTATTGCCCTCAGTGTTGATCGTGCATACAGAAATATGATCAATGCTGGAGGTTGATATCAGTTCAATCTGGAGATATCTAGCTTATGTACCCCAGACCCTGGCTAAATAAGCCAGGAATCGGCATGTCTATTTTTACCCTCGAGGAAGATAATCGAGAGTTATTTTTTTGCAAACTGGCTAATCATATCTATAACGTGGGACGATAAGTAGAGAATCTGTATAGACTGAGAGCTCTGGGACGTCGAGCTCAAGTACAAGGTTGAGTCCATGAACGAGAGCTTCATATTCGGTGATATTATTGGAGGCTTCAAAATTCAAGCGGATTGATTTCTTGATTCTGTCGTTGGAACGGGTAATCAATACAATTCCAATTCCTGACCCTGTGAGTCCTACTGAACATCTACAAGAAGTCTCCACCCTTTCTATGAAACCCATTCACCCCGTTCGTTAAATACTTTAGTGGGCGGATCTTCTGTAATTTCTTTTGCAAGGTCAGGATTATACTCCTCCCATTTGGGATCTTCCACTGGAAAATCTGTAAGAAAATTGGCAACGGCCTAACCCTTTTTGAATGTCGTTATTCAAACCTGATATCATGTTCTCCCAAACTGATTGACCATTGCTGCACTCTCCTAGATTTCCCTTTTTTGGACAAAACTTCCTGGAGTGGGTAGTTCGTCGTGGCTTTAACTGAATGAGCTTGGAAGTACTATTTAAGTTTTTGTGATGTGTAAACAAAGTTAGAAGGAGTTTTTCAATTTTAGAATGCCTTTTTTCCGTTGGAGTAAGGGTTTTGCTGATAAAGTAGACTAGTTTTTGATCTTTCCCTCAATCGAATGAGAAATGAGCTAATTGAAGTATCTGTAACTGCTAGGTAGATGATCATTTCCTCTTATCTAATGGGTGCTCATGATGGGAGACTTCCCCAAATAGGTTTTGAGTTCCTGAAAAGCTGCCTCACATTTTGATGTCCATTGGATCTCTGCATTGGGCTGAACTTTTCCACGTTTGGTACAACCGCGGAGTAGTAAGCACAGCCAACGACAGCGATCTGAAGATTTAAAAATGAATCGTTGATAGAGGTACTCTTACCGGCAAGTTTGCATATGCCTTTTATCACCTTTGGATGGCATATTTAGGAGAATTCGAATTTGATCTGGATCGGCCAACCCCCTTCTTGCTGATGAGATGGCCATGGAATTGGTTGAATGTACTTTGAATTGACACTTATCAGGATTGATTCGCATTATGTAAGATTGAAGAATGTTGAATATTGTGTAGAGATCTGTAATGTACTTGATTGACTATATGCTCTTGCACAAGAGATCATCAATGTAAACTTCTATAATTTTCCCAAGATGTACTTTGAACATACTAGTCATCAACCATTGATAAGTCGCGCTTGGATTTTTGAGTCTGAAGGGCATGAATTTATAGCTGTAAAGTTTTCTTTCTGTGATGAAAGTGGTCTTTTCTTGATCTTCTTCCTAAAAAGGAATCTGATTATATCCAGAAGCAACGTCTATAATAGATAGGAGTTCATGACATGCCATGAAATCGATTATTTGATAGATGTTAGAAGAGGGAAACTGTCCTTTAGAATGTATTTGTTTAGATCTGCAAAATTTACGCAAACTTAGACTTTCCCATTCTTCTTTGGGACAACGACAATGTGTAGATATCAAATCTAAATACTTGGCTTATCGAATGAATCCCACTTTGATCAATTTCTCAATCTCAATGTTAACTTCATCTCAAAGATGAAGTGATTGCCGTCACTATTTCTGTTTGACCTCCATGGCATTAATTTTGATGGCCAATTTGTGACATGCCTTGGTTGGATTGACCCTAGGCATCTCTTCGAAAGTCTATGCAAAAATGTCTCGATTTCGTCATTAGAATTGAATGAGAGCATTCTTATCATGCTGGACCAATTTGGTACCGATAAAAGTACCTCTGCTAGGTCCATCAATGTTGATATATTCTGTAGGCTCTTCTGTTGAAGGCTGATCGTCAAGGTGACCAGCTTCTGTAATTGTTATGTAGCGTATATGGCTGAGGTATCTAGAATGGCAAAGACGGTATTCTTGGATGCTTGAGAAAGCTTTTAACTACCTTTGATTTCATAGATAATTGTGTTTGAAGCGCAGTGCTTGATGATAGGTGAGCGATTGCTTCCATGTTGTGAATCCGGCAGCGCCCCATAATCCTGGGATAATGAGATTTGGCGTTGATGACGTAGAAGATGATGTTAATTCTAACTAGTCCTGCGGTAATAGGTAAGATGATTTTGCCTACTCGCTCTTCTTTAGAACCATTAATTCCACTGATATTGGTGTCGTTTGGAATAACTTGATCGGCCAATCCCATAAGGTCGATTGTGCTCTGAAAGAAATCTCAATACCCTTCCAGTATCGATCATCATTGTATGCATGAAAATTTCTTCACCTTGAGCATTATGACTAATGCATCATGATATGGAAATTTTACATGACTAATGTCATAATCTTCGAATGAGATCCCATCTCGGCGATTGCTCGACTCAGGTAAAAGCTTGGCTTCTTTATCTTGAGGTGTAGGATCACAACATTCTGATAGTCTCCTGCGTTTGAATCTGCAAGAGTTGTTATCTTATGAATTCGATCATGTTACTGTGGTACATATGGTAGAGATGTTTTTCCTCAGCTTGATCTTCAACCTGGACTATTTCAAGCTACTTCATATAGATGCCATTCTTGTATGATTACAGGTTGATAATGTATTCGTACATCTGTCCCTCCTGGAAAATGAATCCTAGCAACCCCTGTAAAGCACAACAGCTGTCAGTAGAATAATTGTTTACCCTTTGATGCATACAGTATAGGCAACTTTCGATTAGATCTCATGGTTGAGAGGGATGGTATAGCTTGTCCTTGGATAGGGTAGGAAAAATTATGGAGATTCAAGCATTCATCTTCGGGAGCACCGGTTTAGGTAATGTACCACCTTTCCTAGGGTTTCCAATGTTGCCTTTGAAACACTTTTGATCACCCCGATCCTCATTCGGTTTATTGTTTCGATTTGAAGTTGGACCTTTTGTGGTTAAGATGAATTTAGTAGATTTATGCCTTTCAGACATCATCCTTTCTAGGTCGACATATCTATTGACCCTGGTGATAATATCCTCCAAGGTCGCAGGTTTGTTGAGGAAGATGTACTCATTGGCCTTGCAGTCGAGCTGGAGTGCGTTGGTGAAAGAAGTAACTACTGTTTTCTGATCGAGATTATCAACTTTTCGCTTGAGCTCCAAAAACATCTTTGCAAAACCCTCGAGCTTCTCTCCATGTGACTGTTTAAGACTAATAAGAGAATATAAATTCTCCTCTTTATCTTTGTTATGAACATACATCTTGATGAATTGTTTATACAGTTGATCGAATGTGAGTATAGAATCTTTAGGTAAAGAGTTGAACCACCAGAGCGGTTCTTCATGTAGACTTTTTATGAACAAATGGCAGATGATGTAGTTGAGATTAGAATACAATCTTAGTGAGTCACAGTATTGTTGATTGCTCCTTTGGATCGTGCCCTTGTATTTACAAATTTTTAGAGTATGGAAATCTTTCAGTATTTCCATATCGAAAAGTTCTTTGAATCAGACTTCCCTATAATTTTGTAAGGTCATTTGTAGTGCTTAGATCTTGCGCTTCAATCAACTCCTTGATGCGCTGATCCATATGCTCTTGTGTGATGTATGATATATTACTTGAGTGGCTTGGCGAGAAGGTTGAGGATTATGAGTATCGGTGCCCTCACTCAAATGATCACGTGCTGGAATTCGAGGTTGAGGTCGTTGTTCTTCCTCTTGACGTTTGGAAAATTGGCAACCTCGGCTAATTTTAGACTAAACTTCACCGCCCGCATGAATGGAAGGTTGATGCTCGTGTTGAATTTTTATGGAAATAGCTTTGCTGGTGGCTCCTCTAGGTCCCAATCTGTCCCGCACAGAAACCTAAAAGGTCTTTGGCACTTAATCGTGATTTTGGGTTTGAGAAGCTTGTTGAGTATCCTGTAGAGCTTGTAATGCAGCCGGCATGGTTATCATCTGGTCTTTATATCGTTTGAACGCTGTTAAACGAGCTTATCGCTCAACTTTGGCCTCCTTCTCGTAAAGCTCTCGATCAAGAGTTAACTGGCGTTCGAGCTCATTACATTTCTCTATTTCGGCGTGGAGGTTCACCTATAGTTCTTTAAGTTGTTTCGGCTCATCTGAAAGATCGAGCTGGATTCTGGTTAATGGTCGTCTGGAAGTGGCCATGATTGGAGATTGATAGTAGAGTGAATGTATGCCTTAGGATATCGTGGAAATGTCTTCTTTCACACAGGCAATGCCAAATGTAATAACCTAATTCCGTAAGCTCGAGACGGCTCGGAATTAGCTCTTGCACCAATGTTCCTGTGATAAAAACTAATATAAAGTAAGAAATGACACATGTGATTTAGCGTGGAAAACCTTTGAATAGGTAAAAAATTATGATCTCGAGTTGAGGGTTTTAGTAATAATAATCTTTATTGCTTGAGGCTGATATCTTATTATAAGTGATCTTTCAAACTAGAAATACTTGATCTTGCAAATAAGAAATTTGGTATTTAAGAATCTAGAAAATCTGGTTTTCTTGGTGATTTCTCGTGTATTTTATCTGTTCCTTGTATCTTATGGAACTTTTTCCTTATATAGGCCTTGCCTGCAGTTTGTTATCGTGCTGAAGCACGTTTTCTAAATAATGAGGGAAGTGGTGGTTGATTGAATAACTATTGAGTTCTTGAGAGACAGGTACCTTTGACTTGTTCATGCTTTTTTGTTGTGCTCGACCCGCCTTCTTCATCAGTTCCTTGATTAGGTGTCAATGTTGACTGTTTATGTTACATGCTAAATGCATGAGTCTGATAGGTAGCTAGTTCTAGTTGAAGGTAGTTCGAATTGGGTTAAGTTGAGGGATAGGTCCCTACAACTACCTTCTCGATCACTAGCCTGGCTAGTGATCCATGTCTGTCTCGGTACCCTCCTGATCTAAAACTTCCAAAACCCTGGGTACCACCTTAAACTAGTCGCCACTCTCCACATCAGTACTGCTCGACCCAACCCTATATCTCCCACCCAACTTTTGAACGCAAGCAGTCACATCGATTAATAGTGGCTCTACATCCAAGGTTCTCAAAGATTTCTTTATCATCAATTTGAATAGTTTCAGCCATTTTATTAACCTGAAATCAGATTCTATTTTTTTTAGAAAATTAGTATATATTATATATCTGATACATTATATACGTTCATATGCTAATAATCATATAGTTGTCGAGTTTAATCTGCAACACGTCTTTCTTTCATTACTATATGAATACGCAATTATTACATTCAGTTCTCGATGCAGGATTTCTTTGTTATTTTTTCTAAGTCCTGACATCGACATTTATTTCACCTTCACTAACATTTATAATCGAAGTGCAGGACCTTAGTTTCTCGAGGACACTTCGGCAGCACCCGCTTCCCGCCAAAACATGCCAAATTTAAAATTTTGGATTTTTTGCCCTCTCTGGCGTAAAGCCCGGTCCATTCCATAGGTAATCTGGCGCTTCAACTGCCAAACCTCATCGTATTTCACAAATCATAAATAATGAATTTACAGTCATGCCGCAATCAGCGCGATGCCCAAAAATTACTCTCTCCACTTGTAATGGCTTATTTTTCGGGAGGAAAACCTTCGCCAATACTCATTCATAAGGACTGTGCAATAAAGATGAATCAACTAAGATTTTACGTGGAAAACTCAGCAGAAACCGAGAAAAACCATGACCTCGAGGAGGATTTTATGCAAAATCTAGTAGATGCTAGTTATTATAAGTTTTTGAGTGTTGCGTAAGTTTAGGATAGAGAGACATCCTAAATTCTAGTTCTTTAGACCTATTCTCTGCCTGTATTTATAGCATATACAGACAGTTTTACAAAAGAAAGAGTCTTCTATTCCGGAGGTAGTGGGCAATTTTGCGGATCTCTAACACTTCGCTCTTGACCGGGCTACAACGATTACTTTGGTAAGTCGAGGACTCTTAGAATCTTCTAGAATACTGAGCTGTCTTTGACTACAGAGTGTTGAGCTAACTTTGACTTCATAGGGCTGAGCTGTCTTTGACTACAGAGTGCTAGCTTTATCAAATCTGGAAAATATGATACTACAATCGTCCCATTCTCGACAGAAGTACTTGTAGTTGTGTCGAGAAAAAATCTGGAATATGAAGAGGTGGCCGAACTGTACAGAAGTCAACAGATGTCATTACCGAGGTCAAGGTGACCTGTATCTGGTCATGTTGATTTCGAGGTGGAATTAATGTGTGCATTGAATATAATTTGAAGGATGTTGGGTATAAATAGGGGTTTTATTGAAGGTGGATAAATATAGGTATTTTTGAAAATATGATATTATATGGGAAGGTTAATGCAAAATGAATATGGCGAGATATTTTCCATTAGGTGATGGTATGAAGTATGAAGAAATGATGTATATTAGTTATTGGAAAAGATGGAGCGTTTACTGACGGAGATGAATGTGGCTGTAGATATTCTTCGAGAGTTGGAAGGTCTAAAGGGTAAATGTACAAATTTATTAAAGGGTAGAAGATTAAGAGCCAAAGATGTCAAGAAGAACGTATAAACGTTGTACTCGACGAACTGGACCATCGTCACATGGTGCGACGAACAGTCACGTGAGGGCTATAAATATGTTAGAGGTAGGCAACTATTTATATCACTCATAAATTGAAAAAAAAATTGAGGGAGAGAATTGTTATTGCTCGCTGCTGCAGTTGTTAGATACGATTGCGAGGGAGGAAATTGGCGTGTTGATTGAAAGGGCAAAACGAACGAATGAGAGGGATACTGAAGCTGCACGACAACAAGATTAGTAATTTGTTTTTGCTTTCTTGGTTTTGTTTGTGTACAATTTTCTTCATGAGTAGATGAATTTTATGAAAAAGTGATCAATAACGTCTAACAAAGTGGAAATGAAAAAGAGGGGAGAAAAGTAAATGAAAGAGAGGGGATAAATAACAATGAAGGTATTTCTGGGAGTGTAATTTGGATTTCTTTATGGCGGTGATTCTGAGTTGCGTGAAATGGAGGTGAGAGAAGTAAATAGGGCGCTGTAAGTATGGCGTTGTGAGAGGAGATTATTTTGAGGGAGCGAGATTCGCAGAGAGGTTTGGGATTGTACGGTTTGGTCGCCGGATTTCACGCTGGAGAATGAGAATTCGTATAAATGGAAATAACTAGTTTTGGCAGGAAATGTGATAACGTCTTCGAGAAGCTATTCGACTTTTTATAAATTCGATAAGAAGATAAGAATTAACGAGTTTATTGAATTAAATGAGATGAAACATCGAAAACTTATTAAATTGTGTATGAACGATAAAAATTCTAAGTATAAAAATCTGATGTAGATCTGATCGAGAACTATGTAAAAGTATAAGTGCTAATGATTGTAATAGATGGTAAAGTAAATGATGAGTTGAAGAGTAACCTCAACAACGAGATCTATTATGAATATGTATACGTAAGAATTTGTATATATGTATCACATATGTAAAATTCTAACTGTGTTAAAAATATGGAATCTGATGTACAGGTTCTTAAATGGCTGAATCCAATTTAAATGATGATAAAGATATATTTGAGAGTCTCAAAGATGTAGTGCCTTTGATGATCGACGTGAGAACGTGTGTGCAATAGTTGGGGGGGGGGAGATACAGAGTAGGTTCGAGCAGTACAGATCCAGGGGATAGGGAAAAGTTTAGGGTAGTCCCTAGTGTGCATGATGCACCTGAGAAAGATGTGAGTGATACTGGTGTAGATCATAAGCCTCAAGCGAGTAATCGAGAAGGGATTGAGAATGGGAATGGGGAAGAAGATGTTGAAGAGGATAAAGATGCTTGTTATGGAGAGGGTTTAGAAAAGAAGGAAATTATAAGTTTTAAAAAGAAATATGGTATCCCTGATGACATTAGATTAGAGAAGTATCAATACGAAATGATCGACCAGGATATACCTCTAGATGGTATTCTTGTTCATCGAAAATAGATAAAAAAAAAGGATTAAAGTTACCCCTCAGGCGGATCAGAAAAGTTAATGAATTTCTTCGATGTAGCCCCAAGTCAATTCAATCTGAATGTATATGACCTATTTAGGGCATGTGGTACGATAAATAGCAGACTGAAAGCCAGAGGGGAGGAGGTAATAACGGTAGATGATTTACGTGTATACTAGACGGTGAAAACAAACCCGAAGTTAAAAGGGTATCGTTACTTGTCAAAGTTTTTGAAGAGATCGATGTTTTACAATATGGTATCCGCTGGAGGTCGATATACCAAAGACCGATTACTAGTATCTAGAAATTATAAATTTGATCCTAAAGATCCAGGGGAGCCGCTTAAAAGAGAAGCGTTTCATCTAGGTTTGTGGTTAGGTAACTTAAATGTTTAAGTTTATGAATTGTCATATGATTTGGATTTGAAGATAAAGAATTTTTTGGTCTATTTTGTGTTTGCAGCACTGAAGGAGATCGGGAAGACAACTGTTATAAATGAGAAATTGAACAAGATAAGGGAAGGGTTTTTTGGCAGAATTGATAATTTAGCAACGAATCAAGATCATTTAAGTGAGATTTTTCAAGAAACAGGACTAAAAAAGTCGACAACCACAGGTGTCGAAGTATCATTTATCAGAGGAAAGATGTCAGCAAAGAATAAAAGAACTGCAAATACAAGTTTTCTGTTGAATAATCCGTCGTTAACAGGTTATAACACAGATACTGAGATTAATGCGATGCTGGGGGAGTCTCTAGGAAAAATAAGAGGAAAACGAAGGTAAATGTTGACAAACCTTCGTTGTTGAATCTTAAGAGAACTACTCGACAATCATCATCTGAAGGTGTCAAAGTTTTTGATAAACCTACTGCGGATAGTGGGTTACCTCCACGAAGTTCAAGCAGTGCTATTCCGAAGAAGACTACAGGGACTGCGAAGAAGGGTTAGGAGAGGAGTTTAAAAAGGAGATGGCAGGCACGATGGAAAATTTTTCTTGGGGGCCAGAGGAATTGAAGAAAGAGATGGTGGACTGTATGGTGGGTATTGACAGCTTGGATATCTTTCTGGGCGAAGCTCAGGGTAACTTGTCGAAGGTGAGAAATTTTAAAGCTTATGCTCGAATCAAAAGTTTGGTAAATCAAACAAATAATCATTATATGACTTTCATGCAGATTAAGAAGGTGATGAGTCAAGCAATAGGAGGTATGGAGGGTAGTGGTGATCTGGCTAATCGGCTGGTTGCGTACAAAAACATCGATAAAGAATTGACTGCTGAGAACACGAAGTTAAATACGACGTTAAACAGGTACAAATTGGAAGCGAATAAAGCGAAGGAGGTAGCTTTGGCGGAGGCAAAGAAAGTGCTGGAGAAGGAAAAGAAGGAAGCATTAGCTTCGCAGAGAAAGGAGTTCAAGAAAAAGATTAACGATGTTTGAAAAGCAATGGAGTTGGAGCAGGATAAAATGCTCGATGAATTGAAAGCATTAATGAATGAAGAAAAGCTGTAAAGATGCCACGAAGTGAAGATTCACTTTAAGGAGCAGTTTGATGAGTTTGAAGAGAGAAAGAAATATTATAAAGGAGTCGTGAAGGCGGGAGAGCTGCCATGTGATGACAGTTCTGATGACGAGGTACCACCAACTCCGGATGCGCGTGGTGGAGTTGAAGTTGTCGATAAAGTAAAGATGATGGAGGTTGAAGGGCAGCTTGTGGGGGATGTAGCAGATGTGCCAGTTCCCGAAGGTCTTGTGAATGAAGAAAAATCTCCTTCGGAGATGTTAATTTTAGAGTAATGAACATTATTTTGAGAAAGTTTGTAACAAATGGTCAGTGGGACCGAAAATAGTTTGAATTCTGTGTGTGAATGATGTGTTTGTTTATTTTAACCTAGTAATGACTATTTATGTTGTTTGTTTTAAAATAAGCTGTAGTAGATGTGATAGAAGTAACGAGCTCTAGTGTCAGATAAATACTTATAAAGTATATATTTGGGACAACTCAAAGTAGTAATGAGGCTTTGTCAGATAAATACTTGGAAAGTATATATCGAAGATAAGTCGACGTAGTAAAGGGACTTTGTCAGATAAATACTTGTAAAGTATATATGGAAGATAAGTTTAAGTAGTAAAGAGACTTTGTCAGATAAATATTTGTAAAGTATATATGAAAGACAGGTCGAAGTAGTAAAGAGACTTCGTCAGATAAATACTTATTAAGTATATATAGAAGACAAGTCTAAGTAGTAAAGAGACTTTGTCAGATAAATACTTGTAAAGTATATATGGAAGACAAGTCTAAGTAGTAAAGAGACTTTGTCAGATAAATACTTGTAAAGTATATATGGAAGACAAGTCGAAGTAGTAAAGAGACTTTGTCAGATAAATACTTGTGAAGTATATATGGAAGACAAGTCGAAGTAGTAAAGAGACTTTTTTCAGATAAATACTTATAAAGTATATATGGAAGACAAGTCAAAGTAGTAAAGAGACTTTGTCAGATAAATACTTGTAAAGTATATATGGAAGACAAGTCGAAGTAGTAAAGAGACTTTGTTAGATAAATATTTGTAAAGTATATATGGAAGACAAGTCGAAGTAGTAAAGAAACTTTGTCATATAAATACTTGTAAAGTATATATAGAAGACAAGTCGAAGTAGTAAAGAGACTTTGTCAGATAAATACTTGTAAAGTATAGATCAAAAACAAGTCGAAGTAGTAAAGAGTTTGTGTCTGACAAAATGTTTATTTGATTCAAAGTAAACGATTACAGTGGATCATCTGTAAAATAGTTTAAGCTGAGCAGTATTCCATGGGTACTCAAGTTGAACTTCGTCTTCAGTCAAAAGCCAATAAGTTCCACTATCTGTTTTATTACACAAAATGTATGGTCATTCCTAGTTTTCTGATAATTTTCCTGAATTTTTAGGTCTGGTATGGTCTTGTATCCTTCACAAGACAAGGTCCCCAATACCAAATTTTTGTTCTCGAACTCTCTTATTGTAAGATTTTTTCAATGTATCATGGTAACACCCCAAATTGGCTATGGCCTTATCTTTAGTTTCTTTGATCCAATTTAGGTTGTACTGGAGTCCGAGCTCATTATCTTCATCAGTAATTTTTTGTCGAGCACTGGGGAAATTGAGATTTCTATGGTATTACTGCTTCAGTGCCAAAAACTATCATGAAAGGTGTACACCTTGTGGATACTCGAGGAGTGGTACGGTATGCCCATAAGACACTGAGGAGTTCGGCGACCCATCTGCCTTTTTTGTCGTTGAGGCGCTTACGTAAACCAGACTTGATGCTCTTGTTAATGGCTTCAGCTTGTCCGTTGCCCTGAGGGTAATATGGTGTGGAAGTTACGCTGATGAACTATTTACCATTATCAGAACGTATCATCTGTGGATAACCAAACTGGGTAATGATGTGCTCCCAAAGGAATTTGATGACCTCATTCTCATCAATATGGCATAATGGAACTGCTTCGACCCACGTGGTAAAGTAATCAGTGGCAACTAAGACAAATCTTCTATTTCCGAAGCTGGATGGAAAGGGCCAATGAGATCGATTCCCCATCGTTTAATGGCCAAAGGACATTACTAACGTGTAAGTCGAGGGAGGGGCTCTTGATGTCTTGAGAATGAATTTGGCATTTGTAGCATTTGCGAACAAAATCTTCACAGTCTTATCTAATTTTGGGCCAATTGAGTCCCTGTGTAAATGCACGTTGAGCTAGTAATCTACCCGAAATGTGTACGCCACAAATTCCTTCGTGAAGTTCTCGAATCTTGATCTGAGCCTGTTTCTGTGATATACATTCGATAAGTGGCCCTCATCCAGTGAGTCAATATAAGATACCATTCTGAACTATGAATCCTGGGCACTTGGCTAACAGGGATTGAGCTTCTTCTTTGTTACTGGGAAGGATGTTAGAGTTGAGGTATACAGAAAATAGATTTTTCCAGTCTTCAGGGTCGTTATCATCAGTAACGGTCAAGTGGAGTGTGGACAAGATATCGAGGCTAGAGTGTTCGTGGATCTCGGTATCCAAAGATCTATTTTCACTGTCTTCTAGCATGGCATCAATGTAAGCTAAGGCATCGGCATGTCGATTTTCTTGCCGAGGTAAATATGAAATGGTGGCATGCTTAAATTTCTTCATTTTTTCTTCGACTAAGGCATCATAATCAGGCATCTGGCCTGTTGTTTTGAAAGTGTTGTTGTAGTGATTGGCGACGAGTAAGGAGTCGACATAAACTACTAATTCTTCAGCTCTAAGAGTAAGTGCAAGATCAAGGCCATGCAAGATTCCCTCATACTCTGTTTTATTATTGGTTGCATAAAATTTAAGTTTAAGAGCTTTTTCTATGTGATGATTGGAAGGTGTAACGAGTGCAATGCCAATTCCGGAACCTTGTGGTCCTGTTGATCAGTCCGTAAAAAATTACCAACCAGAACTTTTGGACCATGTGTCTGGTCCAGCAATTGAGTCGTCAGTAAAGATTTCTTCGAGTTCTTCCCAGTTTGGGTCTTTAACTGAAAAATATGCCAAAAAGTCAGCCACTGCTTGCCCTTTGATTGATATTTGAGGTTCAAAGAGATGTCATATTCAC
The DNA here is from genome assembly GCA_014058105.1 of Kingdonia uniflora. Taxonomy (NCBI): domain Eukaryota; kingdom Viridiplantae; phylum Streptophyta; class Magnoliopsida; order Ranunculales; family Circaeasteraceae; genus Kingdonia; species Kingdonia uniflora. The sequence continues at coordinate 14,298 of JACGCM010000263.1, forward strand.
TAAGGAATATAGACCACTGCTGAACTCGTCGAGATTTTTCTTTTTTGATAGTACTAGTTTGAGAGGGTATTTGTAATGACTTTGATGGGGTGAGCTTGGAAGTATGGACAAACTTTTTTAGAGCTGTAACCAAGGCAAGTAATTATTTTTATGTGGTAGTATATCGTTTTTCAGCAGGCATAAGAGTTTTACAGATAAAGTAAATAGGTTTCTCGATGCCTACATCTTCTCGAATAAGAATGGAGCTGATGGAATCATTAGTTGTGGATAAATACATGGTGAATAATTCCCCATCAATGGGAGTACCCATTATCAGAGGATGCCCCAAGTATTGTTTAAGATCTTGAAACGCCAGTTCACAATCATGAGTCCACATAGCTTCTTTTTGTTGTTTATTTGAAAGAGTAGTGGGGTTGTCACAAAGAAGAAGGTAAAGAAGTTTGCATCGATCAGATGACTTGGAGATGAATCTGTGAAGAGCGGCTATTTTGCCTGCAAATTTATGAACATCTTTTTTTGTTCGAGGAGATGGCATTGCCATGAGTGCTTGAATTTGGGCTGGATCGATTTCAATTCCTCGTTTGCTGACTAGATGGTCCAGGAATTTTCTGGATGCGACGCCAAATTGACATTTCTCTGGGTTGAGCTTCATTTGGTATTGTCGAAGGATATCAAAGATAGTTCGGAGGTGTTAGAGATGATCTACTCATTTCAGGCTTTTGCAAATCATATCATCGATATATACTTCCATGATGTGGCTGAGCTGTTCTTTGATCATTTGAGTGACCAATCCTTGATAAGTGGCGCCAACATTTTTTAGCCCAAAAGGCATCCCTGTGAAACAGTAAAGTCCTTTTTCGATTATGAAAGTAGTTTTTTCCTAATCTTCTTCGACGAGTGGAACTTGGTTGTATCCTGAGGCAGCGTCCATCATAGAAAGAAGTTCGTGTCCTGCGACCGAATCGAGAAGTTGTGGAATCAAAGGTAGCGAAAAACTATCTTTTGGAGTGAATTGGTAGGTTCAGTGAAATCAACACAACCCATATTTTACCGTTTTTCTTTGGCACGACGATGATATTGGAAACCCACTTCAGATATTTAGCTCATCAAATAAAGCCGACACGAAGGAGGTTATAAATTTCATCATTTACTGCTTCTCAAAGTCTGGGAGCCAAGTTTGTCATTTTTGTATGACTACCTTGCTGTCTGAAAGGAGGTTGAGGTGGTGGAAAGTGATAGAAGGATCAATTCTGGGCATTTCTTGAAAGTCCAGGCGAAGACGTCAATGTTCTTCTTTAGGAGCTGTATTATGGCCTTTTTTCGTCGAGTGACAGCTTAGATCCAATGAAAGTTGTGTGGCAGGGACCATCGAGTTTAACAGTAACTACCACTTCAGCATCATGTTGTTCAAATGTGGTTGGTGTGGTAGACTGTAATTGCTATGCCTTTTGGAGTTTTACTGTATGAGGGTTGATGGTGGCATTTTTGAACATGCGTATGACTGCTTGGCTACCCTTGTTTTCATAGACTCCGTAATCCGTAGGATAACGTAGTACTAAATGGTAGGTCGATGGTATCTCTTTGATCGAATGTAACCAGTTGCGTCCCAGAATGCTTAAGTACTTGGATTCTGCATCAATTACAAGAAATTTGACGAAGGTGGTTTCAGGGCCTGCTTGAACGGGATGAGTGATTTCTCATGTGGCTGATTTTTTGGAACCATTGAAGCCTCTGATTATTATTGTCGAAGCTTTGACGGAATCTGTAAGTTCTAACACTTCAATTGCTCTTCGGAATGAGACATATCTGGCACTGCCGGTATTAATGAGGAGGGTATATAAGTAATCCTGCCCTACTTTAAGCATAATAACAAGTGGGTTATCATTCAGGTATTATACATGGCTGATGTCACAGTCTTCGAATGTGATCTGGGACGTTTGGATTTGCTGGTACTGGGAAGATGTTTTGCTGATTTATTTGTTGAAGTTATTTTGCAACAAGTCGTAATACGATCGTCTTGTTTTCTTTTCTTCCCTTTCTCGATCTCGATCATGTATAAATGTCGAGTTGGGCCCTAGATATGATTCTGTTCAACTTCAATAGTTTTTTCTTGTTCATCGAGAAATTTTTGAATGTCGATAACATAATTATGGAGTCTTCCAGCCAAGAGGATACGGTGAAAGATACGAATGAGGGAGTAACAGCTATCAGTCTCATGACTGTGCACATTATGATATTGACATAAGGGTATGTTCGAAAGATCTGTAATAGCCTGTGGTGCACGATATCACTCGTCTCCATTTATTGTTGGTAAGATAGCGAAGAGAGTTGTGTCATGGGTGGTAGAATTAGGACAGGACTATCCGGTTTGCTCTCTCTTCTTCGAAGGTTATCATTCTTTTTGGTAAGAGGTTTTAGTGCTGTTGTGGTAACTATTCTTTGAGGGGTCGAAGATACTTCTCGAGAATGTATGATAAAGGAGGTCTTCATCTTATCTTACTTCGAGTGCTCCTACTCGATGTAATTGTTTACCACGTCAATCATTTCAATAACCGTACGTGGTTTATGTAAAGTAAGTTCTTTGCGAACTTTGGAGTCGATGTGCAGGGCAGAAATAAATGTTGGACCACGATTTTGGGATCTGAATTTCCATTTTTTGTGTTTCCTGCAGGAAACATTTATAAAAATTTGCCAAGGTTTCTTTCGCCCCTTGCTCGAAGTAAAATAAAGAGTCCACTGTGATTTCGCGCTCCCTAGCATGAGCATAGTTGGATTCGAACAGATTATGTAATTAGATGAAGGAGGTAAAGGAAGCATCTTGTATAGTATGGAACCAACGGAGTGGTTCCTCCTTTAAGCTCATGTTAAATAGTCGACAAAGCATGTGGCCGTGTTTGGAATATAACCCAACGACGGCTTTGAAATGTCAAACATGTATAAGTGGATCGGTGAGGCCTGCATACTGGATGAATTTGGGTATGTGGAAGTTGTCTGGAATAGACATATTTTCAAAATATGGAGAGATGGGGTTTATTTTGATCCTGTCAAGCGCAGATTGTCGGCCAGGGATATCATAGTTGATAGCTTGAATTCTGCTATTAAGGTCATCCAGAGTGGCAAATTGCTGTGGGGGAAGGGTAAGGCTGCACTTGTGAAGCGAAGTCGCCTTGTCCCTCTGGTCCCAATCGATCTCTGATGGGTCTCCTTTCTGGCGGTGGGGTCTGGTAAAGTGTGCGTTACTTCTTTGGGTTGTCGAGGCTGAAGAAGTTAAACCAAAATGTTGAGAGGCTCTATTAAGATTTCCAGATCTGGATCGAGACATTCGCTTGTCATCTTCCCTGGGTTGATCATCATGTTAAACTGCTCTTGGTCGATGTTTACTCTGAGCCAGTGGTGGCGATGATTGGCGAGCTGTTATATGATCTTGGGTTCTTCGTAATCTTTCCATTTCCTTTTGATGGGTTTGACTCTGTTGGTCTAGGTATTTCTGCGTCTGTCCATCTCCGTTTGTAGAGCTTAAGCGCGAACACGTTGATCTTCCAGTCTCTGATTTTTCTTTGAAGCCATCTATTTTGAAGTTCAAGAATCACTCCGTGTAGATCAAGAGCTCCTAGAATGTCTTAATCCCTTACGTACTAGAATGGCTTCTAAGTTCATGTTGGTCACTGGCTGGTGCTCAGGTTGAAAATGGTAGAAAAATATGTGGATTTCCCACAGATGGCGTCAATTGTAATGGCGTGTTTTCCGGGAGGAAAACCTTCGCCAATACTCATTCGTAAGGACTGTGCAATAAGAAGAATCAACTAAGATTGTAAGTGGAAAACTCAGCAAAAATTGAGAAAACCACACCTCGAGGAAGATTTTGTGTAAATATAGTAGATACTAGTTATTACAAGTTTTGGAGTATTGCGTAAGTTTAGGATAGAGAGACGTCCTAAATTATGGTTTTCTAACCTATTATCTGCCTGTATTTATAGCACATACATGTAGTTTTATAAAAAGAAATAGTCTCCTATTCTGAAGGTAGTGGGTGAACTTTGCGGATCTCTAGCAGTTCATTCTTGACCGGGCTACAACGGTTACTTTGGTAAGTCGGGACTCCTAGAATCTTCTAGAATGCTGAGTTGTCTTCGACTACAGAGTGTTGAGCTAACTTCGACTTCATAGGGCTGAGCTATCTTCGACTATAGAGTGCTAGCTTTATCGAATCTGGGGAATATGATACTACACCACTCAACATTTCCCTTTTCCTTCAACCCCTCACTCCAACAGTCGCCTCACCATACAGACAATATCACACAATTTTATCACAAACCCTAACTTTCTATTTTATCAATTACTTCCAATACACCCATCTAAACTCCAATTACTCCCTAGACTAACACTACATTGTCAACGTCTACAAATGGTTTTAACATAGTCAATAAATAATAAATGAGTAAAGCAAAATAATAACCTTGGAGTCGCACTGCCTCGATATCCCTTTGCTTCATAAGTTTCGCCCTCTCAATCTACACACTAATCTCCTCCTTCCCTATGGTTGACAACGACGCCAAAGATAAACACAGAAAATCCGCACTTGAAGAATTTCTTCAGAATTAGTGGTGTATGAACAGTCACCAACCCCAAGCCTATTTATAGGCTCCACATGACTGTTCATCGAACCCTTCGCGACCGTTCGAGTACTTGAGCATAACGCCTTATTCGCATCTTCTCAAATTCTTTGATATTTCGTCTTCAAAATGCTAACAGGCCCATGCAGTATTGCTACAACCCTTCCTTATCTTCTTTAACTCCTCTAATACATCCATCCTCGCCAAAACAACTCTTATGTTATTGAAAAGAATTGTACATCCAATTCCTTATACCCAAAATATTACTTATAGGAGAACACCTAGCCTTTTTCTCCAATTTCCCCAATACATTTTTCCTATTTACAACTCTTCTATATTCTCAGGGCAGTTTTTACAAAATTAAAATTCAAATTTATTTGGTGAACCAACTACCCGAAAATCGAGATATCATTAATTCATATACCCATAATCACAATATTATATCAGATAATTTCATTCATTCGTTCAACATATCAAATCCTATTCGAGGACAATTTTCATCACATACATCGACAACAACATCTGCACAACTAAATTCATTATTTCTTACAAGCACCTTACAACTTTCTCATTTGTTACAACCCTACAGCACTCAGTCCACTCTTCAACATCTTCGACCGCCATAACATCTTCTTTCTTCACCAAAGCCTTGGCTTGATTCTTTATCTTGCCGACGCGCTCAGGAGGACTCAGGAAGTGCAAATTGTAATGAATTGCATACTCCTTTTCCGCTTCCTTCACCTTCATTTTCTCATCTCTTAATACATGGGCTCCACTGGCACCAATGGTCTCATTATACAACTCTTACCAAAGTACTGATCAAGCAACTCCCAGTACTTTACATGCGCCTGGTTAGAATGTTCATCCTCCCAACCTGATCCCTCGCCTCACCATCTCAACTCCTATAAAAAGCACTTAGATTACCACAATATTTATATAACAAAAAACAAACAATCAAACTAACGTCAAATCTCACATTCATTTCTCATTAGAACTCTATACATCCCAGTCAAATTAAACTCCTAGGAAACCATTTTAGCCTTACACAGTCAATAACTCCAGTTCGGATGTCATAACCTCGATAACGTAACGTTGATATTTACATACAATAAGAACACTAGCTCGACATCTACATGCCTCGAAAAATTATCTTTGGATAATATATTTCATTTCCTTCGAGATATCCATTTATTTATTCGATGTCATTTCAACAAACAAAGTTTATTCATTATGTAAACTATTACATTTTACATTCAACAATTATTTTCTTTGATTAAATTGCATTAACTTACAGGTCACATATTCTCCTTCGAATTGATGGACTCGAAGCTATATACTTCTTTTTACCATAATCTGGCATATTCTTCGGTGAAAGAGGCAACGATATCCTAAGAAACTCAATGAATCTCAAGTCACCAAACTTCTAAGAGCTGCCTGTGTACTTCCTGAAGAAAGGCAGCAAAAAATTGTAAGAAGTATTTTGTGTCGACCAGAGACACAGGACGCCATGCCCCTCTCGCATCATCGTCTTATATATGGGCAGTGGCCAGTTCTCCAAATATTCGATGCACTCCGAGAATTTCTACAATACAAATTGAAGCTGACACCAAGAGAAACACTGCGTTTCGACGATTTCCACCTCCTCCGTCATTTCTTCCAATCACATCACCACCAAGTTCAAAATCACAACACAACAGCGACAAACACCCAAGATACACATCTTTATACTCACCATCCTTCCCATCCACATGATCCAGGAACTCGTCAGTTTCGCCTGGAATGACGTCATTACCATCACGGCCTACTCTACCAATATCCTTCCGAGCAATAAATCCTTTCTCCTTCTATTTATAACCCTGCAATAAATGTTCCTCGAGAAACTAAATTGACCAGATTCATTTGACTTTTACCCTAAAAATGACAGAACACAGACTTCTACAATATTCGACAACCGTTTCACATTCTGATGTTCTTCTCGACACGACAACAAGTAATTGTAGCGAGAAGAGGTGATTGCAGTAGCTTATTTCCCAGATTCGACAAAGA
>JACGCM010001860.1:0-23129 GCA_014058105.1 Kingdonia uniflora
GTGCCTACGTGTCGCAATATTTGCAAATGGATGCAATATTCGGTTATCCGCAGTATCATTTTTTTGTTCATGATTGTATCGCATCGCAACACGCATTAACTACCTAGACATCAAAGTACGTATACTACCTAGTTTTCTAGGTCTGGAAAAAGTCAAAACCACACCTCTTATGAGAGGTAAAGATGTTCTCATGAGAAAACACTTTTGAAGTTTGATAGTATCTCGAATCCCAAATTCAGTTGGCAAACACTCTCAAAATGTAAAATACTTCTATAATCTTCCATATCTCATGTCTTTCCTCTTTCATTTTGATATTCCAAAGGTTTCCAAGTAGGGTTGTTAGTTTATGAGAGATAGTAGCAATCACACGATAAACATGGCTCAGTATTCCCAACTAGCTTGAAAAGACAAAATAATACACAAAGTTGACGAGAAAAATGTTCAACTTGTATATGTTATTATGCTGTAAAGATATATATTTCAAAGGAAAGAACATTACCAAAGGATCCTTCTTATAATAATTATCACACAACCAATATGCTAGTTTCATCAGTAGCTCACGGCCAACAGGTTCATCTCCGTGCACATTTCCAATGTACTGCGTGATCCAGCAAATTAAGTATTGTAAGCATCTAAAAATTGTTTTTGAATTTGCATCCAAATTCTAGCAAGAAAAAAATACAGGAGGGTCTATATTAGTTAGTGCCTTAAGTTCAATTTTATTGCTGCTACAGTTCTACAGTTTTTCCACTAAAATACGAATCGAATATAGGAGAGCTGCTCAGCCACAAATAACTAATACCTGAAATAGGAGGTATTGGCATATCAAATGCTAACACGCATAAAATACTTTTTTAGGTGAAATAATAATCAACGAAAATCAATGCATTATTTCAGCTAGCTTTATATATTTTAGTTTTTTACATGAAGATGAAGTACTAGGAATAAATAATTAAATTATTGATATACACAAACTAATTTAAAATACTAATGATACATGTAAGATATGCTAATATGCTTGAAATACAATGTCTAGAGCATGTTCCTATTTGTTTAAAAACTATGCGGAAGCAACAATTTAATTCACAATTAAACTAACCTAAACTCGCCTTTGAATTAAACTTACTTAATCGCTTAAAAATAAATATCAGAGACCTAAGGTTTATGAGTTTTACCCCAAACTCTACATAACTCTCTAAGGCTAAGCCTTTCTCTCGCTAAAACCAACACAACAAATAAACTAAGCTTAGGCTCTCTTTTATAGGAGAAGAGACCTAGCACAAATAGAAACCCTAATACGAATCTAATTAGGAAACTAGTCCTATTATTCAAGGAATTAAATTAAATAGAAATAACTAAATAAAAAAGGTGCGCACACGACGTACGAGACGTGCTATCACTATTCCTATCACTATTATAGATTCCAAGGGTGATGAAACTTTGATTGTTCAATGGCTGCTATATGTAGTACGTCTCTTTGTTTCAATATTTCCTCTAAAATAATCCTTTAAACCCCAAAGAAGATGATTACTGGTATAGGTAAAGCACACTGACCAATCACCTCTATTGTAGTTTTACTTTGTTTTTTGGGGGTTAAGAACCAATCAACTTGGCTTTAAAGAAAGGATACTATATTGCCTCGGTTAGCCAAAAAAAATGAAAAACAAAATAAAGGAATAAAACAGTGCCAACCTTAAATGCCGGTTCGGCTTCTTCCTGACCTGGCTTATCTGAAATTTCGATCACCCACTACAAGCAATAAATAGAAGCTCTCTTAGTACAAAATATTACATGTCAAGTCCCATGAGACAGGGATTGGTGATATTGGTTAAACTATCAAGATTCAAAAGATACATGTAGTGAAAACTTAGGAAATTGATATGGTCTAAGTTGAAAAAATAAATAAAAATAAAATGGGTTATATTTTGTGAATTAGTGATTAAAGCAACAGTTACAATCTATCTTAATCTTAAATATTTTATGGCCAACTATAGACATCACGGCTACACATTTTACATACACTTCCATGCAGGGAACAAAGAGGCCAGTCTGAAAAATGATGGTCTTTCAGTAGTGGTAATATATTTGAGTGGGCCATCACGTAGACTAGACATTAACACCACTTCCCATGTAGGTACATGGCTCGTCCCACCCCCAAGCCGCAGTTTTTCAGTTGCCTTCAAAGTAAAGATCTTAAAGTAACCTCAGCTTTCAGCTGGTGGGTTTTGCTTCAAATGGACATCTTTGAAGTAGAGACCAAAAAAAAAAAAACTACGGTCTTTCACAGGAATTCTGTACCATTGGCAGATAAACTAGATCACAAAGACCAAAATATTGATATTCGACTAGCCAATTTATCTGCAAAATTCAATATTTCGATCCTTAGATACTACTTAACTAGTAACTGAACCACAGAAACAAAATCCTTACCAATGGGATTCCTTTCACACTCTTCCCAATACTGAAAATTAACAAAAACCACAAAAATCATTACCACCAATACTAAATCAAACACATTGCATTAATCCCATTCCTTGGAGTTGACTAAAAAATTCACCTGTAGATCCTAGAAATGCTACTACATCTTCGAACAAATCGCTTCATCGATCTCTCCAGCTGTTTATTAGTCATGTATCCCTCAACTACAGTAGCACTACAACACAGATCACACAAAAACAATCATTCTTCAAAAAATATACATAAAATTTACCAAAATTCAGAGAAGAAGAAGAAGAAGAAAATGAGTTGATTAAAATCAAAATTGGGCATTTGGGGTTTGGTTAATTGTTACCTTAGTGGAGTTTCTTTGTTTGAAAGCAAAGTCCGAGTGAAGATGGACTCTGGGGTTGAAGCAAGTGAGACATTGAACCTCTGTTCTCCACCTCTGGCGATCGAAGGAGAACAAAGGGAGAAGAGAGAGAGTGTGAGAAGGAGAAGAGAGAGAGAAGGAGAAGAGAGAAACTCCATGACAGAGAGAGAGAGAGAGAGAGAGAGAGAGAGCTAATCTTCCATCATGGAGTGATAACTCCATTAGAGCAGCACTCGATCGTCACCCACATGGCGTCCGAAACTAAGCCGAGTACTACAGTTGTTGACCTTCAAAGATGGTTTAAGAACAGACAACTGAGATTAAACTACCGGATGACGGTGGGGTACCGACCAGTTTTAGAAACTTCTTATTGCCGTTACAAACCGAGCCCGCAGGCCACCGGTCTTGATTGTTTCAATAACAGGGCCAAGTTGTTCGATCGCATGATCGGTAAGTACTTGGAAATGGTCCCCCGAAAAGTTTATTAAAAATTCGTGAAATGCAGTTGAGTTTTTTCTTTGCACTAAACCATAACCAATAGCCCATTTTAAAGATTTACAAATTTTGTGGTATACCATTTGAAACCCCCTATTTTTGCCTAAAATTTGAGGGTTCAAGGCGGCCGTCAGTTGGGCCTATAGCCAGGGCCGGCCCTGCTAAAGCCAACATTTCGAGCATCATCTTGTGGTAAAATAGTTAGTAAATTATCCTTAAGCCCAATGGCTAGCATTACATCTCCGCCCTGAAGGCTTAACATCTTGCAGTACCGAAGTGGTTAGTAAATTACGTGATAATTTCCCCTCAAACACACCATTAGAGTTCAAACTCAGAACCTCTCATTAACAGTAACAGGAGGGGTGTACAACCGAATGAGCTAGCCAAGGCTCATGTACGAGCTAGTTGAGCTTGAACCAACTATGTTGTTCAGATTCAATGATGATGTTTAGTTTCACTGGGAAACACTGCATGGGTATTAGATTTGGACTCAATAGTATATGCAGGACTGCAGGAGCCTTTGCTATAACATTGGCCCCAGTAATGTGACGCATAAGCTTTTGAAATTGATGTTTATTTCTTCTTCTTCTTTTTTTAAGCAAAGGAATGCAATCAATAAAAATAAACCCGACCTATTGGTCAGGCATAAAAGAGTTAACAAAAGCAGAGGCCTCCTGGCCCTCCGAGAACATAAAAACGGGTACAAGCACCCCAAGCAGCCAGGTAATGTGCTTCATAATTACAAGATCTATGTACAAACTCAAAACGAAAATCCTCAAAACGGAAACAAGTGCACGGGTATTTGGAGCCAAGGTCTGAGCTCCCTAGGAGAGGTCATCTGTCCGATCTCTAAAAGCTGAGACCAGCCTCTGGCAGTCCGTCAAAAGGAGGACCCTGTGCAACCGAAACTCAACGCCGCCTCCATCCCTCGGACTACTGCAACTGCCTCTGCTTATTTCGGATCGTCTGCCCTGGTGGAACCGCAACCTGCACAAACAACCACATTCTGGTGAGTTTTAATAACGAAACTAGTCCCTCCCAATCTGCTATGGGCAGACCAGGAGGCGTCGACGTTGAGGACGTGCCAGCCAGCTGGGATCTCAGCCTGGGGTTGGGGGGGGGCCTGGAGGTCGGATGAGGCAAGGAATTTTGGTACATAAAAAGAAACCTCTTCGCCTTGGCCAACGTCTCTCTTGTGGTCTGAATCTTCCCTTCGAAGACCAGTTCATTTATGCTAGTCCAGATAGCGTAGATATTGTGTTAAGGGTACTGTAGAAGGCTAGCATGTTCGAGGCTCCTTGAGAGAGGAGAAAACACCGCTGGATGATCGTGTAGATGCAGTCAGAGTAGTTCCAAGAACTGAAGTTCAAGGCCAGGTCAGACTCAAACCAAATGTTATGAATTTTGGTGCAGAAGAAAAGGGCGTGAGAAGTCGATTCAGTCTCAGAGCTGCATCGTGGGCAATTAGTGTCCCAGTCTGTGGCGCCGTGCCAAAGGTTGAGCTTTGTGGGGATCCCTTCCTAGACCGCTTTCCAAAGGGAAATTTGGATGTGATGGGCCACTTAAAGCTGCCAGATGCCTTTCTAGGAGAGATGGCTGGGCCCAACAGGGTGGTGTCAGCTCTGTGACGGGAGTGCTCCCTGGTAGAGAAGGAATAGACAGACTTCACCGTAAGGATACCGTTCTTCTCCTGTTTCCATTGAAGGACGTCTTTGGCCGGATGGGAGCTAAGCGGAATAGAGGTAATAAGCTTGGCGATATCAGGGTGGAAAATGGTCAAGATGATCTCGTTGTTCCAAGTGCGGCTATCAGGATGGATAAGGTCTGCCACTCTAGTAGTGAGTCTAGTGAGCGGCTCCGGCCCCGCAGGCCGTCCAAAGTGGATACCAGGGATCCAAGGCTCAAGCCAAAGGTCAACGCTTTCCCCGTTACCTATATGCCAGCACAGCTCTGACCAGATTCTGTTGCGTGCTTGGATAATGCCTTTCCAAATCCAGGAGTCAGCCGGTTGGGCCTTGGAGAGTATCGGAGAAGTCTTTGGGGTGTACTTTGCTTTCATATTGTGAGCCCACAACTTATCTGGTTCTTTTATGATACGCCAGAAAAGCTTGGCCATAAGGGGTTGATTATGGCGAAGGGCCGTTCGGATACCCAAACCCCCAGCTTGCTTTGGCTGGCAAATAAATCTCCATTTTATAAGGTGGGCTTTAGACCTGCCCTCTTTGTTAGACCCCCAGAGGAATCTGGCGTTAATGGAGTCCAGTTTATTGCAGATCTTCTTTGGGAAGGGGAAGACGGACATAAGGAATGAAGGAATAGCCGAGTTAACAACTTTAATGAGGATGATTCTGCCCGCTTGAGATAGGAATTTTGCTTTCCATCCCACGATACGATTGAAAACTCTAGAAATGATGTCCTGAAAGTTGAGGCTTTTTGATCAGTCAAAGGTCAGGGGGGGATCCTAGGTATTTGTCTCCAATGATATCTTTTTTAATGCGGAGCATCCTTTGAATAAGCTTGTGATGGCGGTGATGGCAGTTTTTGCTGAACATGATACAGGACTTGTCCCTATTAATCTCTTGGCCCGAGACTTTGCAGAAGGTAGCCAGGGCGTCATTAAGAGCACTAGCTTCGCTGAGATTTGCTTTACAAAAAATAAAACTGTCGTCTGCGAATAGGAGATGAGACACCGGGGTGCTGCCTCGCGCTGTTTTAATGTCGTGCAGGACCCCTGTCGTCTCCTTTTTGAGGATAATCCTGAAGAGCACCTCAGAACATATGAGAAAGAGATAGGGATAAAGAAGATCCCCTTGTCTAATGCCTCTACCAGGCTTGATGAAACCATAGGGTGTACCATTAAGGTTAATGGAGAGAGCGGTAGAGGTGATGCACTGCTATATCCATCCGTACCATTGTAAGAGAAACCCATAGCCTGAAGGGTGTCATTCAGGAAACTCCATTCGACTCAGTCAAAAGCTTTGCTGAGGTCTAATTTGGCTGCCATGCAGCCAGATCTGCCTTTTTCTTCTTCTTGATGGCAAAAATAATCTCCTGAGCCATGATGATATTGTCGAAGATTTGGTTCCTTGGGATGAAAGCATTCTGAGAGGAGGAGATGATCTTGTTGAGAAGAGGCCTGAGCCCGGTGGCCAGGATTTTAGAGATGATCTTAAATATTACGTTACATAAGCTGATCGGTCTGAAGTGCTCCAGCTTCTCCGGGTTTTTAATCTTCGGGATAAGGGTGATGTTGGTGTGGTTAAACTCAGCCAGAAGGTTCCCTGATTGGAAGAAAGCAAGGATGGCATTACACAGGTCCTGCTTCACTGTATCCCAAGATTTATGGTAAAAGAGCGGCGTAAAACCATCAGGGCCTGGGGATTTGTGGGGGTTCATCGAGAACAGGGCTTCTTTGATTTCTTCCTGGGTGGGTTCTCGAGTGAGCGAGGCGTCATCTTCGTTCGAGATAAGTTTTTCCATAATGTCAAGGTCGGCCAGTTTGACGGTGGGACGAGAAGTTGTGAAAAGGTCCTCATAGAAGTTGACAAAGGTATTGCCTATATCATTTCGATCGTTGCACCATGAGCCATTAGGCCTCCTGATTCTCCGGATTAAATTTCACCGTCTCCGACTGATCGTGGAGAGGTGGAAGAACTTTGTGTTCCTGTCGCCGTCCCGAAGCCAGGTCTCCCTAGATTTGTCCCTCCAGAGAGATTCTTTGAGATCGAGGAGACGCGTGAGCCTGCCTTGGAGGTTCGTCTCAATAGCTTCATTTGAGTCTGACGGGTTCCTCTTTTGAATATTGTTGATCTGGTCCCTAACTTGTTGGATGCTGATGGGGTTGAAGTTGAATTCTCTCTTGTTCTAAACAGTGAGCTCCCGCTTTGTATGCCTCAGCTTTTTGCACAGCCTCAGCGGTCTAGAACCTGTTTGATCGACGGCCCAAGCGCGGTCGACAAGATCATTGTATTGGTCGTGATTGGTCCAAGCGGATTGGAAGTGGAACTGCTTTCGCAGGTTGTGGCAAGTGGATTCGGTGGCAAGCACAATGGGTCCATGATCCGAGCCAATGATGGGCAGGTTTTGAATCGAGGCGTCAGGGAAGGTGGTGCTCTAAGGAGTGGAGACGAGGGCCCGGTCAAGACGTTGCTTAATGAGCTCTATACCTTTCATTTTATTAGACCAAGTGTAAGGGACACCAGTGGATCCCAGGTCAATCATGGAGGCTTGGAAAATGAAGTCCTCCAACGGATTGGGGGCAAAGGGGTCAAAAACAATCTTCCCAAGTTTCTCCTCTTGGCAGGTGATGCTGTTCAGGTCCCCAATGATCATCCAGTGGATCACTATGCGGTTTGCCATGCAGGCGATGGAGGCCCAGTAATCCCGCTTGAGTTGGTTGTCTTGCAGACCATAGGCGAACGAACAGAGCCACGGGGTGGGGGCAGTGTTAGGCATTTGTGTAGGGCTATAAGAAAGAATAAGAACGTCAATGCCGTTAGCGGACGAGGAAAGGATGGACAGGTTGATGTTGGAACTCCATGCAAGCCAGAGTCTCCCACCTTGGGTAGAGGTAGCATCAACCGCGTGGGAATGCGGCAGGTCGAGGCATTTGAATTTGTTGAGGGATTCAAGGTTAGAGGCTTTCGTTTTAGAAAGGAAAATAATGTCGGGTTGATATTTACTGTTGAGAGCACGCAGCTCTCGAAGGGTGGACACTTTGTTTGTCCCCCTGCAATTCCAGGAGAAAATGATCATGGAAAACAAAGGGCCGGTGTCGGGCCCGCTCCGAGAATTGGATATGAGAGGGAGTATAGGGTTGTCTAGAAGGATGGTACCGCTGAGCAAAGGCATTCAGGGTTTTATGTTGCTCCCGGCGCTTGGCGGCAAAGAGGTCACTGTTCTTCATAACCACTGTAAGCATGCTCGACTTTCTAACGAAATCACGGACCTTTCGGATGAAAATTCGTTTCAGGCTGGGTATGTCCTTAAAAACTTCCTGAGGCGGTCCGTAAGGGTGGAAACTTCCCTGATGTCTTTTGCCCAGCTTAACCGAAGCCCAAAGTTGTCTCAGCCAGTTATGATACTCCGGTTGGGATTGAGCCTCGCCGGTTGGAGCCCTAAGAGGGACGAGCGTTCTATGGGGGCCCGAGGTGTGTGTGTGCTGCTCCCGAAAGGGCCATCTGATGTTTACTTTAACGGGCAGTCATAGGAATAATAATGCATGTGGCCTTTTACGGCTTGTATAAAAACGTAGGTTGGTTTACTTTTAATTTCTTCAATTATGGAAAAGTTTTGATGGTATGGGGAAAGAAAACCTTATTAGGACAAAAATGGCCTCAAATTCTAGCTGGCTTTTCGGATAATCTCAAGTACTTACTCTTTTAGGCTCAAATTGTCAATAAATCATGCTTTACATTATGGCATCATCGTCCAGGATTCAGAAATGATGATCAAATGGGGCCGATTCCGACTCTTTACCCTTCTTTAACAGTCTCTAGCTAAATATACCCTTTGTAGGGCATATTTAGATCGCATATCATATCATAAATAGAGACTCACTTAAATCATTGGTTACAATTTCTCTTTATTTTAAAAAAAGTTCACGAGGAAGAACAAGCATATTCGACGCATGAAATGATTATTTGGGATGGAAATAGGTGATATAGAGTTGAGTAACTGTACTACCAAAAGAAATTATTAAGCTGGGTTGAAGCTTCAGAATTCTCAAGATCAAGTAATGGAGAATGTACATGTCTGCCTTCATACGTCGTGATCACCATACGTGGATCCTCAGCTAGCCGCTCTACCCGCTTCTTCACACGACAATTGTCTTGAGTACATCGATAATAGCTCCTATAGACAGAAAACGATTTTATATATTATTAATCAATGAAAAATGTGTAGGTAAATTTGGCAAAATCAGCAATGTTTATTGTATGGTGTTGTTGGGTGAAAATATTGTATTTGTTTCAAGTTCAGTGATCTAGGATGAGAAAGATTAGCTAAAACTACTACATAGTACATACTTAGAGTCTCTGTACTTTCCAAAGGTATTTATTATATACTCCAAGTACTGCAACCTGCCTTAGGGTTTCAATATGCTTAATTGCCTCTCCTATAGCTGGTCTTAGAGTAAGTATATATAAAAGTGATGGTAATCTCTTCATTTCTTCTGTCAAAGTGGAAATATTCATTAATTGTCTACCCCAAATTTTGGCATATATCTTTTCTTGTGGCATGTCCCAAGGAATTTTCTTCGACAAAAAGGTAAAGAGCCTAAGAGGTACCATATTCATAACAACTAATCATCAGCAGATATTTACTAAGGATACTTATTAAAATGTTGTCCAATTAGACAATTACATTCTGCTATATGGTTAACCTAAACTTGTGTATGGGATAGACAATAAATTGCATTCTGTTTGCTAGCAAAAGAAACTGTGTTTAATTACGTCTTTCTTCTTTTGTCATTTTTTACAACAAATTGTAATCTACATAAATTTCTGAAAACCAAATTCTGGATCTGCAAATTAATGAACTATTCTCAAGTATTCCTGCACACTTCAATTTGGGTGAAAAAGTTTGTCATAGAACAAGTGAAAAGGGTAGGGAAACGCTAACAGGTATATCTTATACATTACTTAGACTCTCATAGTTCATAATCAAACAATTCCTCTTTAATCAAAGGCTAGAGTATTTAGCACCCTTTTTGAAATAATTACATTTCCTATGTTTTCGAGCCCAATTCTGATTTTGAAGGATCGACCTAACGCCCATTCCCAAAAAATAATGGCCATGGAAAATCTCATTTTCCAATTGAGGGAGTTTACAAAAAACAAAATCAGTGAAAATGGCATTTAACTATATCCAAATACAAACTACTGAAGATCGAATATGTATCGCCATAATGGATGGACTCATTCGTTCAAAATCTCCACTATTTAGGAAAATTGAGGAACTTGGTATGAAATTCTTAATGGAAGGTGTTCTTGAAATGAAATATCCCATGAAGAGCTAAAGCAAAACTCGTTGATTAGATCAGCCTTTAAATATGGTTTTGTAAAAAAAATATTAGGGTGTTTTGGTAGCCCAAAAAAAGAGAAATTAAGTGAGAAAATAAAAATTTATAAAATAGTTTCTCACTTTGGGTGTTTGGCAACCAAAATAAAATGAGAAATGTGGCAAAAAAAAAAACAAAAAAAAAAGGGAACGGTTTCCCATCCACTTAGATGAAACATAGTTTCCTAAAAAAAAAAAAAAAAACTTCCAAACACCCCCTAGGATATTACTAATCCCAACTTCAATTATAGCACTCTCAAGACATAGTGGAAGTAATGATCAGCAAACAAAATGAGGAAAATCTCATTATTCTCACAATCATTATAAGTTCAAAAACCTATATTTGGATCAAGACCTAATAATACCAAATATATAAGAATATAACTAGTCTGTGACTGTGAGAGAGAGAGAGAGAGATCATCTAGGGGGGGATTGCATGATTAAAGGAGAAGAGAACTCAATTAAGAAGGAATTTGATCAAGTAAATATCAAAATAATGAATTATGGAGTAGTACTACTACTCACCTTGGATGTTGTGTGTTCTTCACCACCTTCTGCCCATACTTTCTCCACTTATAACCATCATCCAACACATCTACATTGCTCAAAGTCTTAAAACAAAACCTTGGCTCTCTCACTTTCTTCCTTAACTTCACCTTCTTCATCTTCATTGCACCAACCCCAACATGATTATTTCCTCCTTTTTGCCTAACACCATTAACAAAAACAATTAAACCCCAAATACTTCCTAGAGAGAGAGAGAGAGAGAGAGGGTGCATGAACGCGTATATTGAAATTTTACCATGAAGAGGAACTGCGGGGTTGCACGGAAGGGCCATCAAAATCTTGGAGATGAGAACTGGTAGAGATATCTATGTGTTTTGGAGGTGAAGGAGAAGAAGAAAAGGTTTCAGTTGAAATATGATCTGTAATTGTTGTGGTTAGCGATTGAAGATACCCAAAAGTCCAGTTGGGAGCTGGCGGAGGAGACGAAGATGAAGAACCGTGTACATAGAAACCCATTTGAGATATTGAGTTATCTTGATGATAATTCTCTAGTAATCCATGGTTATGCATAACTATGATCTGATGATGAAGATATCTCTTTCACTTGATATCTTTTTCTTTGTGGATATCTCTCTCTTTCAAGTCTATTGTGGTTTCCCTGTGAGTGTGACACTGAAACTTAAAAAGGAGGAGAACAAGGGCCACCAACTTTCACTCTTGTTTGAGACATAATATTGTGCAACCTCTTGAACAGTTTCCATCACCAAATTAATATGACAAAAACAAAACCATTAAAAAAAAAAAAACTCTTAAAGCACAAGCTTTATAGGAGTGTCTTTGTTTTGTAAACTCAAGGTATTTTTTGGTGTTATCCTTAGTCATATGAGAGAAACCTAGAGCTTGATAGTGTTCCAAATAGGGAGAATGTGTGTGTGACCATGTACATATATATTGGTAGATATATCATTTATTTTCTTCAAAAGGTAAGCTGCTTGTGATGGGAATTAATCCAGTACCTCTTGGTTTTCTAAGCACTAGCCTTACAAACTGACCAAGCCTCGGTTGGTCATCCATATAACCTAATTTGATATTTTGAACGACCTTGCCTGTAATACACTTCTTGATGATATATATCATGTCAACCAACCAAAGATATTTTGAGTTTTCATGCCTCTAAAGAGAAGTTATATTTTGAGGAGGGCCTAAAAAGGGTTTTGGAATTTGGGAGGGACTATAGCATAAACTGTAAAGTGAGAAAAAAGGTGAAGGGCTTTTTGATGGGGAGCTGTAAATGTCAACAGACCCACTTTCATCATTTCTCCACACCGCCGAAGGGAAAGGGAAGAGATTTGCACCAAAGATTTATCATCATTGAGACAAGCTCAGCTCAAAAAACAATAACAACAACAAACAATACAGAGTTTCATTGTGAGTGAGTGAAAGGATGGAAGAAGAAATAAATTATGAGTATATATTTCCATATATTTGGTTGGTAGATGCCCTGTGTGGTGTTGTGTTGTGTTTGTCCCTTCAATTATTCTGTACTCATCTGAACTTCTCCAATGATCATCACCCACCCATTTGCACATTTCACTCATTGTATCTTTGTATATTTATGGCAGAATATTTAAAGATATATTAGACATCTAGATCTAGGGTTTGCCATTGAATTTTTTTCGAAATTCTCAACGAAATCGTTATAATAATTATTATCGATCGTAGTTCAACTTGGTTTGAATACCGTTCCGATATCCACTATATTGGTCCAATATAGTTAAAAGCTAGCTAGAGGTCCTATACAGTATGTTTTATATATCCTCAGTACGTATATTTAATATCTCTCGATATTATAAATTTAAGAGACATCCCCTGAAATTTTCAATATTTCTTGAATTTTATTCAATGAAGCAAGAACAACAAACGCACAGACAAGTTTATAAGAAGTGCATATAGAAAGCAGAAAAATGGTTCCAGCCCAGAATGCAATTTACTCCGTTGCTCCGATTTTTAACACATGATTTGTTGACGAATTAAAATCAACAAACAACATGTGCTTTGTAGTTGATATAAATGATTCGTTTAAATGGACAAAAATTAAGACCTGTTTTAGATTTTGGT
This sequence comes from Kingdonia uniflora, assembly GCA_014058105.1. NCBI lineage: Eukaryota > Viridiplantae > Streptophyta > Magnoliopsida > Ranunculales > Circaeasteraceae > Kingdonia > Kingdonia uniflora. Next base: position 12,989 of record JACGCM010001860.1, read on the forward strand.
TAAGCCATCACCTGCTGTGTTTCCTCCGTGAGTTGCTAGAAGAGATACTTGCATCAACCTTTTGGAGATGGCGGTGCCTGTTTGTCATCTTTTTGAGATGCTTGTTTCCAGAATAGATACCCAACTTTTATGTGTGCCTCTTATATTTTCTAGGTGCTAAGTGTTAGGGGCACAAATATTAATTTGCTTGCAAATTTGTTACTAGGGTTTTCGGCATGTGTTTTCACTTCGCTTTTTATGGGACGCTTCTAAATGTTAGGCGGAGTGGGTACTGGTATACCAATTAATTCATATCATATGCACCCTGCTCTGTTGGAAATAATTTAAGTCTTATGAACCTGTAAGTATAGCTTTCCCTTCTTGAAGTTGTAACAGCAAGATGTTATAGAAGTAAGGTATTTCAGCAGCAGTAAAACAAGTACTTCGGCAATGAACAACAGCAACTCAGATATTAAACAACGGCAGGGACAACAGCAACTCAGATGTTAAACAGGCAATAGTAACTTGATGTAATAGCAGCGATAAACAACAACCTCGAACAGGCAGATTCTGGCAAACAACAAACAGTTATCAGAACTGGTTGTAACAGCAGCAACAAACAGGCAGATTCCGGCTCCGGTAAATAGCAAGTATTACAGGCACTCTAAGCAGTGCAGACGGCAGTTTCAGTAGCACAAGAACTCCGGTAACACCGCAGTTTAAACTTTGTAGTTTCAGGCAGTAACAAGAAAGAACTAACACCGGTACAGCGCCTACAACAAGAGAGAGAGGTTGTGATTGCTCGAGGCGTGGGTCGCACTCTCTTTAAAGAGTATTTTGACCTACCTCGGGTAAGGTAACGAAAGTCTGATCTCTTTCCAGGATACAACGAGCGTAACGTATACAGTAGACTTCAGTTAACCCGGAAGTCTACGTAAGAATGAAGTATGCACCACAGGTAACCGTACAAGAGAGAGAGAGAGAAGAGTTGTTTTCTGTATTGTGTTTTAGAAGGTGGTGAGGAGTTGTTTTTATAGAGAGAGTTTGCCCAACGGCTCTCTCTTTATTCAAACGGTCTCCTCAAGAGGTGGAGAGAACAAAGTGAAGACCAAGACTAAGGAATAAACCAAGCCCAAGCCCAATGAACTTTTTGTTAAAAAGATTATGGATACCCAAGGCCCCCAAGGCCTCCAGAGCCAGAAGAGCCAATTGCCCAATTCCAAGTCCGAGCCGGCCCCGCCTACCGGGCCGCCTGAGAGAGGTCCAAGTGTGTATAGAGTATAAAATCCTCTCACACACTCACACAACTATACACTCTCTCTATGTCACATGCTACACACATGTCACATGGGTACTACTTTATATATTTAGTTCCTCTATTGTTTATAAACAATGTGAAACTAAACTTTAGGCTATAGTATAGGAGTCACATAAAATAGATGACCAAGAGGTCATGGGTTCAAGGCTCAAAAGAGGTATAAGTTTTGAAAAATTCCAACAGGCTCTATATGGGTTTACCCCTAAAAAGAGTCTTACAAACTGAAGGTCGTCTACTGGAGGAGAAGAGAGTCTTGGTATCTTTTACAATGTAAATATACGTACTCAATCGATATAAGTAGAGTCGGTACCTTGCTCTGCATTACACATCACATTTATGTACATTTGACAGTCATAAAAACATAATCAGCTCGATACACATCTCTAGGTCATTTTGGTGTAAGGATAACAAGAGAGATATTCTCTTTTGGCAACACTGCAAAAACTAATCTCCACTGAGTTAGGCTGAGCAGAATGTGATGCAAAATCTTACGTACTGTAGGGAATATTAACATGTAACTATCATCTACAGAGATTTAACTATTTTACATTTTTATCAGTAACAACAAACATGAGAGGAGAGAAGAGAAGAGAAGGGTTTGAAATGTAGGGTGGCAAACGACATCATTTCATTTCTTTTCTTGTCTTTATTTATTGAGTGGTGTTGTAGCCCATTATCATCATCCTCATTAGTCCCTCCTCATTTTACTTTTTTAGTTCCCCATTTCATATTCTATTCTTCCCAATCTAAGTTTAGTTATATCACTTTAACATTACTTACATATAAAGTTTGAAAATTATGAGATTTGCCTTCATATATAGTTGTACAAGAAACTATGCCAAAAATTTGTACAAGAAATAAAAAAAATGTCTGAGATTTTGGGTATGGTGGAAAGTACGGGATGAACGAACCATTTTTTTGTTATTTCGTTTATGTCATAGAATTTTCTTAGAAACTTTAATCCATGGTTTAAGGTGTATAATCAAATAATATGATGTAATTTGTTCTACAAAAAAAATGAGAGGATTCTAATATTTGTGTCCGGTGCAATTGCAAATGCGAAGTAACTAAGTAAGTATTTGTATCCTATTGGTAAAATTGAATGTTTGAAATTCAACATACCCCTTATTTTCTTCTTTTTCTTCTTGCAAAATAACTGAGAATGGGGTTTTTTTATCATAAAAAAACTTAATCTCCGCTTCTTCTTTTTCAGTTTATTTTTTAACAGATATGGATGGTGGATTTTGGATTTGGAGTGAAGTGGAGAACATGCAAATATGAAAGAAGGATTTGAGGGGTTTGCAGTAGTATATCTCAATCATCTCCAATTATTCCTTGTAAGGGAATGATTGCACTGCACCATCCACCCTCCTATCTTCGTTTTCTTCTCTACTGGTGGTTCTGACCTAGTACAACACCTGCGCATCCAATATTCGCTTTGACCATCAAATCAAAGAATAATGGTCGTCCCGGGAAAAACCACCGGAAAATAATTATTTTAAAGATGAACCGTACAATACAACAGTAGGTGGTTTAGAGCAGATAGCTAAGTTGGGATTACTTCTCAGATCTCACAATGCTGTTCATGTTCCGCATAATTTTATACTAGCAAATGCATTGCAGCATGCTCATGTGAATGTTGCACGCCATCTACTATCATAAATTTCATATTTGCTCATGCACTTTAAGAAATGTTAACAAACTTGGGTTTGGAAAGTTAAACTAGTACAGTAACTCATGCCCCATTGCTTGGGTGAAGAAGCGATCTTTTTACCCAGCTTAAGTAGGCCATTGGAGGCTCCCTTTGGCTAATGTTATCTTAAATACAAGTAGTAAAAGACCCAATTGTTAGGAGTTGGGTCCAGCCCAAGCTAGGAATCCAACAGGATTGGGGTGTCCTATTAGGACTCCTAACAAGCCCATAGGCTCGCTAGGGTTATGGGGAGAGTTTGAGTAGGTTAGGTAGCCTTTGTTGTAGGGTTATCTTTATATATCTCTGTATTGCGTACAAAGAACACAATGATGATGAATCAATAAAAAATCCTCTCTTCTTTCTCTTTTGTTCCAAGATATAGTATTGTTATATTGCTTTATATTGATTATCTCTCAACACGTTATCAACACGCAAACTCTAGGAACGAGAATGCATATTCAATTCCTTGCTATTCTATACTATATGATAGATTATCATGGTTCAAAAACATATTTTCTCAATTTTTTTCAAATTAAAAATTAGGGTTTTTGGTGATTTTTACCCTTGAAAAAGGGTTGTATTCAAACTTGTAGATCTTTTTTTTTGTGAACATCGGATAGAGACGAAACTACTTCGGTTGGATAGCCTACTCCGAGAGCTTTCCAACGATATATGACATGTCTCAAAGAGATGTCCCAATCGCCAGAAATAGTACGTTGAAACTAAGCAGTTTCACAACGCTTCTTTGGTCGATGACGTCAGCAAGATAATAAAATATTGTTTTTTTATATTTAATAATTATTTGATGTGACGTCATCATTATCCACTGTGACGTCAGCAGTGACATGTGTCGATGACACGTGGCATGCTGACGTGGTAGTCACCGAAAGTTCATCAAAATTTTGTTAGGAATATTTGCCGGACGGCCACTGGAATATTCGTCGGACGGCCACCAGAGAAGTGACGTGGCAGAGACATGTGAGGCACGTGTGCATGTATGACACGTGTGTGTGATACGTGTGTCACATGTGCAGCCCGCGCGTGTGGCGCGTGTGACCTGTACATGTGTGGCACGTGGCAGACTGGGTCAGACCAGTCAACCCAGTTCAGGCCTTGACCCAGACCGAGTCAGATCGGTCTAAACACTAAAATGGCTATAAATAGCCCAATTTTTGGTCAAATTGAGCCTAATTTTTTTTAAAAATTCTTATTGACTGGACTACCCCGTGGAAGACCCATTTTGATATTTTTTATGAAAAATATTTTTAATTTTTTTTTGGGAATAAGTACCTCGTATAGGAACATTGGCTCACTTATATATGATATAAGTCCACGGAGTAATATCTATTTAAGTATCTTACGATAGCTAATAGGATATTACTGGTATTCCCCTAGAATACTTATTATCATGATCATGGATCATTGATAATATGAAACCAAGACTAATTTAGAATACGACTAGGAGTTATATCTAAATCACAGTTAATTGTCACGGACAAATAACTAGAACTCAATTGGGAATTGACTTAGTCTTATTTCTACAAACTTGGTGTCTGAGGAACCAATTTTTCATATCTAAATGCAATTAGATATTACAAGATAATATTTAGAGGTATATAGACATTAATAACAACCTATAGTATCCTAGAATGTTAGTTCAAAGACAAGCATAATCAACCTATCTTGTGAACTCAACAGATTTCGGGATGGGACCACTTGTCAGCTAAACATCTAATACCCCTCATATTCGTAGCAAATAGGGTCATTTGGCTAGAATATACCTACATTTATAGAACTTGAGGGCTTAAAACACCCTAGTTCTCAGAATAAGGAAAACACACATCTAGTGGTTTTGAATAACAATCTTGGCTAAAATTCTATTAAAACACACATCTATAATTAAGATCGTCATTTTTACGAGTTAAAATTTGGGATTTAATTATTAGAAAAGAATTTCATGAGTATAAAGCCATGAACATGGTTCACTTAAAAGTAATGATTGCGAATCATGTATTTCATTGCGCTATATACTATGAACCATAAATAATGATTGGAAATCATATACTATAATAAGGATTTCATAAGTAATAGGATATGAACAAGGTTCACCTATAAATAATGATTGTGAATCACTGACTTGAATACTATGAATTGCCTTTATGCAAGGAATGTTTATCAAGTACTACTACTGGTATTGATCTACATCCATAATAAATGTTGGTAACACTCAAAACATTGAGTACTTCCCATACTGCAATTTCTATTTTAGGTATCAATAAACTTGACCTGTATGGATACTGAAATTCATCTGCTATTACAGAATCTCAAAAAGACTATTATTGAGAACAATGAGTCTCTAAATAACAAAGTAGGAGCTTTGTTTGGCACCCTCGCCTCCATATTTAGGAAGACCTGATAATGGATTAACTTATACTATGATAGTATTATGCGACTGCGGCAAATTTTTTATTCGGCAGTACAACTCCACTATAATCTCACATAGAATAATAGTTGAGGTAAATAGAGATATTATGAATATTCTATTACGATTTCTACGCTTCAAATATTGCGCTTTCGAGACAACATTTGATAGATCACTATACACGCAGATCTAATTCACATTTTCCTCATTTATAAGCAAAACAATGAATTACTGGTTACAAACCTCAAGCTTATGCATGCTAAAAGTAATCATGTGACAAGGTCACACAATGTTGGGTCTAGTGACAGGGGAAGTTGCAGACAGGGTCGCAACCATGGATTAATGAGAGGTGGTAACAACGGCAAGATTTAATTCCAGCCATCAGTAACCTGAGGCAAGGGGAACAAGAAGTTTCCCAATAGACCAAAATGGAATAGGAAGAATTCTAAAATAGATACGAGATAGTCAAGTACGGGATTGTAAGGCACCCAGACAATCCAAAGAGATCAGCCTCAGACTTATCACGTGATCGTAGCTAGCACAGACCACGCTACGACATAGTCTACAGTAGATTCCTCCCATGATACCAATGCAGCATTGGATCAAGTTCTAAGAATGAATAGTAGTAAATTCTCAATAGATGAATGATGTCATCTAGAGAGCATTGCCAAGTAGTAACTTTACTTATTGAAGTAGTAGTTTTGCTTTATTAGTTTTATCATTGACTAAGTTGGGAACTCTTCAATGTTTAGTTTAATAGAATGCTCGTGACATGCACTGGTTTGGTATCTCATCTATGTGAGATTGTTCTTTGATTTTATTTTATGATTTTGTAAATTTATTTCTTAGGAAGTAGTTAAAATCCATGTATGATAGTTGATATACTATATACAGCTAGCCTATAGATCTATTTGCTCATTGAGCATGACCGATAATCGGATGAGTGGCGACACATATCTAAGAGACACGCACTCGATCCTTTTGAGATATGCATATATTTCTTGTCAAACCTTGTGCATATATCAGGGATGGAATGAATATCATTGGCACGACCAGTATGATAGAACGTACTGAGTGCGTCACGCTATTACTCTCTAACGGTACGATACATGGTATCTAGTCCACTTTATAAACTAGTAAATCCAGCCAGATTTTACTAAGTTTAGGGAGATACATGATAATGCTTATAATGTAATGACTATCAGAGAAAATGACAGACAAGGTTCTGTGCATTCACTCCATGTCTAACGGTTAGCACACGCTATTAGAACAATTTATAATACACTCCTCAAGGCTCGGATAGTGAAGAAGATTATCGGTATTACATCTCAACTTTCCTTAAAAGGAGATAAGATCCAGAGAGTGTACATGTAACGATTGCTTTCAAGGAAAGTCTATTATTTCATCCTAGTATGACCAGGGTGGAGTGAGATCTTCCGCCTTTGCTTCAAACGCATCCATGGAGACACATGTGGACCTTTCTATCCACATAGTGGCCCACTTGAATATTTATGGTCATAAAAAATACATCTAGGAGATGGTTTTACGTTTGTCTACTCATAAAATCTAGGAATGCAACGTTAGCACGACTTTTTACTTAGATCATTCGATCGTAGGCTCAATTCCTGGATTAACCGTTCAAAGTTGATCAATGCGACTTGACAGGGGCTTGAAAGTGTGACTCACAGGCTTTTGATGATTATTTTACCGCTAAATAGGATAGATGATTGGGCATCGTGAGTACCCCATATCATACCTAACTCAGGATTGGCGGAGAACCTAATCAAGCGATTTAGGATAATCGCTAGGCCACTATTATTATGATCACAACTTCTGGCTAGTATGTGGGATATGCATTCTTACTCCCACAGTACTAATTAGGTTTTGTCCCTTAGCAAATCATCAAATTATTTTTTCCAAAAGCGACTAGTAACTGGGTTGGAGCCCAGCTCGGTGTCGACAATCGACAAACATTTGGATGTTCCGTATAGGTGCCAATTGCACCACAATGTATAAAGATGGGACTCTCAACGTCAGCCTGGTATTATGTGGGTTATGATTCGTATTTATCATTGGATATTTGGACCCACTGGCGACGTATATACTGCAAGACAGATAATTGTCACTTTGATGAGACGATATTCCCAGTATTGGGGGGAGATATGACAGTCAATGCTGATGATGTTTCCAAGTGGTCTTGGAACATACCATCATTATTTTATTTAGATCCCTATACATAAGTTAAGTGATAATAAGGTTTAACGGATTACAAACCTCTAATAGGTCGTAAATAATTTGCTAGACGCATTCATAGGCACTATTAAAGTACCATAAGTGCATGTACCTGCAAGTAATACACCAATACAGTAAAACGTTCTGGGGGAACTAGTACCACAGCAGAACGTTCTAGGGGAATTAGTACCACAAACGAATCTGAGGCTCGCACTTAGTGCAGGGCATCGTTAGAAAAAAGTATTATGAGCTGGAGAGCTGCAGAATAAGGGACAAATATGACTAATGGTGTAGTCAATTCATCGTGGATAAAGCTACCCATTGATGAGGCAATAGTAGCTACGCGACCAGTTGATACATTACGAGACTAGCCCGGCGTGACACATACACATATGATAATAATGAGATCTTGATCTATTAAAAGTCTATAATAAGCATAACGTAGGATTGTTCAGTAGAGATTTGTCGACAAGGTATTCATATTCGTTGTTGTGCTCACCATCAAGGATGAGGATTCAAAGCCACTTATTGTAAATAACTGTATGTTGTTGTACATTAACAAAAGTAGGTATCTGGAATCCAAGTGGAGCTCAGCTTGCGCATAATACGAAGTGATACAATTGAGCCTGTCGATTATAAATGGGAAAGGTATGGAAACATAATTAACTCGGAGAGATAATTTGGTCAAGGCAAGACTAGTTTCCCAGGAAATCTTTAAGAGATCTGGCATCGAGTGTAGTATGACCTATTACCTGATTATAGACGCTATAATGTTTAAGTACTGATCAGTCTGTCAAGTTGTCAAGGATAAGCTAGACATGCGTCTGATGTAAATACCACATATCTATATGAGAAACTTGATACAGATATATACATGAAGCTACCTGGGGAGGTATAAGCTTCTGGAAGCAACTAAGCCCGACACACGAGGTGTGTAAGTAATAAAATTAGAAAAGTTATTGTTTACTTGAAACAATCAGGGCATGTGAGACACAGTAAGTTGACTGAGTATTTGAAGGTCGGGGACTTTGCAAATATTCTTATCTGTCCATGCGTTCTTATTTAGAACACAGATATTAACTTTACTCGTCATAACAGTGCACTAAATAATTTAAATATTATTAGACCTCCGGGGGAGATCGCGAGAGCCGCCGAATACCTTGGGAAGGAATTCAAAATACAAGACCTTGGAAAATCAAGAGTATCTCAATTTTTAGATCGAACATCTTGATAGTGGCACTCATGCACCAAGGAATATATATCAGAAGAGTTATCTAACACTTCAATATGGATGTAGCACACGGTGCAAAGTCATTTATTGCACGTCCAACACTTGGGTATGGACAACGACATCTTCCACCATCTTAATGGGGTGATGGAGGGGGGGGGGGAACTCCTAGGGCCATGGTGCCATAACTAGAAGGTGTTTTGCTATAGTCAACAGTATACTAGACCCAAAGATTCATTCACAGTAAACTGTTTAGTTTGCTATAGTTCTGTTCCTACCCAAAGGCACTGGATTGAGATTAGGCACATTCTGAGGTATCTGATTGGTATGAAAGACTTGGGTCTATTCTACTTAAAATGGTAAACGTAAAAGTATAGAGTACACCGATACAAAATACTTCTTAGACCCACATAGAGGCCATTGCCAAATGAATTATGTGTTTACGGAGATACATAAAGATTCTTGGAGATTGATGAAGCAAATGGCGGTAGCTACACCTCGAACCAAGAAGATTCGTGTACTTCATGATGCTGGCAGAGAATGATGGTTGGGCTCCAAGACACATCTCATCAACCAAAGTTGTGGCATGTTCTATCTAAGATAAAACATTGACTATGTATGAAAACAATTCAGCTTGCATCATTCAAGTTAATAGCGATTTATCAATAGCGACAGAACGAAATACATTTCACAGAAGCCATTCCAACCTTATGAATTATAAAAGGCGAATGAGATTGGTGTTGTTGAAAATATTTTAGAAGACATCTTTGCAAATCCATGCATGAAGACTCTTACACCATTACGTTCAAACAGCTAGTACACGAAATTGGCATGCAAAATATTCATTTATCAATATCTCAGGGAGATACATTTAGGAAGATCGACGTTAGGGGGAGTAGTCCCAGCCTGGCGTGGACACATGTGTGTTGTACTATTTTCCTTGATAACATAGTTTTTATCCTAGGAGGCTTTACTGGCTGGAGGTTTTAATGAGGCAACATATATGCGTCCACAACCCATACAGGGTATAAGATTGTACTCTTTCCCTGCATAGCTTTTTGCCCAAAGGTGGTTTTGCTAGGCAGAGGTTTTAATGAGGCAAGTCGTTCTAGTATGGAACACCCCAAGGGGGAGTGTTAGGAGTTGGGTCCAGCCAAAGCTAGGAATCCAACAGGGTTGGGGTGTCCTATTAGGACTCCTAACAATCCCATAGGCCCAATAGAGTTATGGGGAGAGTTTGAGTAGGTTAGGTAACCTTTACTGTAGGGT
>JACGCM010000792.1:1200000-1664696 GCA_014058105.1 Kingdonia uniflora
TTTGGCCAAACTGATCCTCTATTTACACAGGTTACAGATCATTTGTTGTTTTGGCCAAATTGATCATCTATTTACTTCACAGATCATTTGTTGCTTTGGCCAAATTGATCATTTATTTACATTATATTACAGATCGCTTGTTGCTTTGGCCAAACTGATCATCTATTTACAGAGGTTACAGATCGTTTGTTGCTTTGGCCAAGCTGATCGTCTATTTACATTACAGATCATTTGTTGCTTTGGCCAAATTGTTCATCTATTTACATTACATTACAAATCGTTTGTTGCTTTGGCCAAACTGATCATCTATTTACATTACAGATCATTTGCTGTTTTGACCAAATAGATCATCTATTTACATTACATTACAGATTGTTTATTGTTTTGCCTAAATTGATCTTCTATATAGTACAGATCATTTGTTGCTTTGGCCAAACTAATCATTTATACAATACAGATCGTTTGTTGCTTCGGCCAAACTGATCACATATCACATTACAGATCATTTATGGCTTCAACCACATCGACCTTCTATGTTTTCAACACTTGTTGCCTCAACAGCCCTCTACTCAATGAAAGCTTCCGTAAAATAGATATCCGACTCATGCATGATCAATGGTTAATCATAAGTTTAGTACATATCATTCTTTTATCAACAATGCTAACTTTATACACTTTATCTACTATACTTATTAGTATAAATAGCACATCATCACTATCGTTCCTCTCCGCTATAACTATCACTTGAATCATCACCTACATTAGAAGGTCCCGTAACATCACATGCACAGCCCTTGTGCAGTCGTTGATGCATAAATTCTGGCATTCTCCCCATAACAATGTTCGTTACTTCTCTAACCATACTCTGTTTCAGAGCTCCAATTTTGGCCACCATGTGACTTAAATACTCAGAACGTATTGCCTCCATATCACACTACACACCTTTGCCAACTAAACCATCATATACCAATTTACTTTCCACTTCCAATATGTTGAACTCTGATACAAATAACAAAATAACAACTCCTCAGAATAAGCTCACAGAGTTTACATTATGCTTCCTTCAACGAAGCTTCCAAATGATCGCAACGTTTCTCTACCCGTCATTTCTCATCCCCCACATCAGAATTTTAAGCTTCTAACACTGCCATAAATTCATCCATGCGATAAATCAAAGATATTGACCCATCTATTCCCGTTTTATGATTCTCCCCATCTACCCTCCTTTCATCAAGACATATCTCCACCTACAATAGGCCAGCATCTAGATTCGTATTCGCATTACACAATTCCATGTTCTCTGAAAGATGCTCAATTATATCCAAACACAATGACTGTACGGTGTACTCTAGATAAACTACTTCATTCCAAGACTCATTTGTGTTTTCATTCTATTTATTACGGGCCTCTTCCATCTTCTTTATCATCATATCATTAAACAACCATAATAGTTCATACTTACGAGCACGAGCTCGCATATCAGCTATCCCCACTTCAAGCATATTTACTTGGAATTGTAAGTCTTTTACATTATTACTTTCCTCCTCAAATTCTGCCAACAGTTCTAAAATTCAAACTCGAGCAGATGTCAACTCCGCCTCCTGCTGGTTAGTTTGCCTCAAACCACCTAAACGTTTAACCTCCTTTTTACTTACAATTTTTTTAACTCTATCTTTCTTTGTCCGTTGGCTAGATCGACCACTTTCTGTTACAACTCCTCAGACAAACGAGCTACATTATTTCGTTCTTGGGTAATCTCTACCTTCGTATTTTCTTTTAATTTTATAACATTTTTAGTACCCCTTAACACAAACCAAGTTCAGTGGCCAACTACTCATTTCGGACACGTAACGAGGTGTACTGACTTTGACTAGCTGTCCATTCCACCTGTCATAATAGTTTACATTTATAATCGTTTGATTGCACCAACAGATTACACTTAACAAGTTTAAATCAGGAATATGGTATCTGAGTAATATCGATACATCGTTTTATTTATCATCACAGAAAAAAAAATTCATTTATCCTCAACAACGGTAAACAATGATCAAACACAAATGCAGGGCCGGTAAAAGAAAAATGGAAATACCCTATTTTCGCTTCTTCATGACATGAGAAGACTGCCATTTATCTCTCAAACTCTTTCTATTCGTTACTAGCACATCTATAGGAGTTGTAAAGGTCACCACCTCCTGCTGGCGTCGTTTGTACCGCGATCGAGGTATCAGACTCACGACCTCCTCTTCATCCTCTTCTAATGGCAATTCCCTCGACCTAGGAGTGGGTTTTTATCAACAATCTCCCCCTCATCTCTGGTGAACCACATATTTTTAGCCTTGGCATTCTCCACATCAAAATCTTTCCCACATTCTGTTACGAACTTCCTAAATTTACTCTCTACCCTTGCCAGTTCTCCTCCATAAAAATCAATGACATTGTCTACATGACGCTTATGTTCTGTTCGAGCGTCACCTTTAGATCGCGACGGATACAAATTCTCCTTCAAGTGCTTATGTACCTTGTGCAGCTGCTGGCGCGTTTCTTTTTGCAATACACCTAAAACCTTCACATTAGCTTTTACCTTCATTCGAACATTCACTTATGTTGACAATCTTGTCGCTAAAGACATTTTTTGCTCAACATGTTGCAATAGCTCATCCAGTAACTCCTTTAACTCTGCCTCTAATTTCTGTTGAACCACTATTTGCTTTTTTCTTATCCTGAAAAACACAATTCTCATGGCCCTCCGATCCTACATAAAACCAAAACTATCATATTAAGGTTCTGCATCGCCCTATATAACAAACACATCAGCTCGAGTAGAACACTTTCTCGCCTCTAAACTGTGACAATTACGTGCTTCTTGCGCTAAAAATATAACTCGGGCTAGGTCCGGAACTGCACATTTTTCCTTCAAAAGCTCTATATAAGCTTCTTTTAAACCCTGTTCACTATCTACTTCGACCTCGAAATACAATGTCAGAGCTATCAGCATACTCTGATACCTGACCTTATCACTCGGATTGTTAAAACAGGACAACTCTTTTAGTTTTGAAACTAATACCCCCCTTTCCTCTTCCTTTCTTAACACCTCATCTCTCTCTATTTTTATCTTAGCATATCCACATTGGAGGTCATATAACTCTTTAAAAGTTTCTCTGAATTCAACTTATATTGCCTTTTCTCATACTAAGTTTTATTAAGTACCTTTTGAATACTAGCCACGGAGTCTCTCACTCTACTCAACGACCTTTCCAGTTAAGAGTTAGTTTTTCTCAATCGTTATATCTCTTACACATATTATAAATATCTTGTTATAATATAGCCATTCGCGGAAATTATATCTCAAACATCAATCAAACTTCAAACAGCGTACGCTTATGCAGAGTACTATCGTATCCAAATCAAGCAAACTGTATAAAACAAGATAGGATACCACAAAAGGATTAGAGATTCTTGCTAGTTTCTACCTCAGATAGAGATTCTAATGTTTGCCAGAAGGAGGAACTGTTTCAGTACGTTCCAATAGAGGGTCTAATATCTTCTTAGTAAATTAGACTAGTTTTGTACCTCCTGGTAGAAAGTCTGACGCTCTCTCAGGAAAAATAATAACATCATCAGCCTCCGTAACCTTCGAAGGAAGAACTATCTCATTATATCTTCCACTCTGGCCTAGCTCCACATCAGCTGGACTCAATCCAAAATTATAATAAGATTGGACGAAGTGATCTCTTTCGACGAAAGCTGTTGCAACTGATTTCGACATAAGGGCGTCATGCCGTGCCAGCTTTTCATACTTGTTTGCAGCCGTTAACGCATCCTAAGCTCTCTTCTCTTTCTCTAGCTTAAGCTTAGCTTTGAGCTCCTTCATACGAGCCGATTGAGCTTTAAACTTTACCGTCAGAGCCCCGAACTCCTGGCCCCTCTTGTCCAGACACTTGGTTGCCCCCTTCAGTAGTATTGAGAGCTGCCAGTATAAAAATACATAAAGAATAATTCAGCAAAATAGTTTCAGACCGCATACAATAACAATGACAGAGTCCGTGGACGTACCGCAAAAGTATGCTCGTGATACTCATCCTCGAGCTGTTTTGGATTTGTCCCAGCTAACAGGCAATATTTCAGTTCAAGATCTTTCATCTTAGCAGAAGCAAGAGGATTAGTTCGTAAACTACCTTCTTCCTCATGACATTTTCTCTTATTCGAGCTCTTCTCCGCATCAACAGGAGTAACCACACTCACTTCCAATCTCTCATCCCCATCGCCAAAAATAGTCTTTGTGACCTCCTATTTTGTGGCCACTATACCAATAATAGATATACTATGCCAAGCAAATTTCCCTGACCTTCGAGTATTCTATTTTGTGGTTTGTGGTACAGGAGCTGGAAGACTAAGGACATCCTCAACAGTCAAAGCTTTCCCCTCAACCATAGCTCATTTCTCGTGAGTCCGTTGAACTTTGGGTATTACCAAGTCTACCGATACTAAGCTCCTCAAGCACTTGCTTTAGCTTGACCTAATCACAAGCAACACAGTCGAACAAACTGGTTTTATCTGGAACCAATGAAGGATTAGGCTCTGCCAAAATAAAGAATAACATATTAATTTACAATTCGAAGACATGTTACAGGTTATTCGAAGGTTGGTCAGTGTTACTTACTCGGGTTATAATACTTATAGTTTAGTTTGAGCGCTGATTCGTCTAGAACCTGCATACATTCACCTTCCACCCATACGAGGTGGTTGTTCCATGGTATACCCACAGACTCAAAATAATAAAAAATTAGCCTAGACGAGTCACTATACAAGTAACCACTACTTCGACCTTGGATATATTTCTACTTATAATATTTTAATACATCTTACGCCATGACCTGTTTTGTAGTCCTTTCCTTCTTTCACTTCTCATTCAGTACCTCACACACCATCATAATCTCATAAACATTCCCATTTAGCTGGGCAGAATAACACTGTAATGTATTCATGACTCCTTTTTAAAAATAGGTCAGAGGAATTCTAAGGCCATATATGACCTGATTCAAAAAATACAAAAATCTATCACTCGGGATTGTGAGCCTGAGACCATTGTAATATGAGAGGGTTACACCCTCCTTCATCCCTTTTTCTTTTTTCCACTTCTCCAAGCATGGAACTTGGTAATACACTTCCTCCCCCTTTCCTGGGACATAGGCCCTAAACCAATGACATTGGTCCACCACATAACTTCCCCACTCCTCCTGCAATTGTCTCTTATACTTTAAGTATTCTTTGCCTACATCTACCCCCTCCAGATATATGATAAAAACTTTATCTCTCTCTTTTTTGCCATCTTTTTTTACCACTTTCTCAACATTACTGGGTCCACCAACCTCTACAACCCTCTCTACACTATTTACAGTCTCGTCCATGGCACTACACTCGTCCTCCCTTCCCGACGATGATGTTTCCTCCGAACTTGCTAAAATTACAAATCTACTGGTGAGAATACTAGGTTTAGAAGGCATACTGGACCTACAGATACACAAAATATTTTATCATTATCCCTACTCTACATAGTGCACCCTACATAAATTACACATAACCTCACCTTCTACCCAGTCAACACGTTTCCATTACAATTTCCCGCAATAAACACCAATCATTTCAAATTTCCCTCTTCTTCTCCAAGCAAATATTTTTTCTTTCTATAGTCTATTTGTATACCAACAGAACTTCTACATTTTAGGCATATCTCATCTATAATCAAAAATCTCAAAACCCTACATTATCAAAAAAAATCACACCTACAAAAACACATATACAAGTTCATACAAAATACTAATCGAATCAAAGACACAGAGAACATATATTACCAACCTGTACTTGACGAACAACAATCGTCTGTTTTGCCCGGATGTTTTACCGAGGATGGACGTTGTCGCTGGTTCTCTGACAATTTTCTATCACCTGATGAAGATCTTCCTCTCAAATAAAACTCAAAGCTCAAACGTTTCCTCTCTTTAGGAATCAAATTTGTACCACTTTTTTCTCTCTCTAAAACTGTAGGTAATTTATGAGGGAGAGAGAGAGAGAGACAAGTTTTTATACTCTCCCTCGGTTTACGAAATGATGGCTCTTGTATACACGTGTCAGTCGCCCCTACTGTCTCTATAAGCACGTCTTTTCGGCAAAAGGCATAATCATGACTTTTGTGATAATGTCTACTATCATCACGTCTATCTCTATTATCCCCCATTAAAAAATTTAGCCCTTCTTCTTCAACATAGTACAAGTGACCAATTACCTTACTTTTATACTCTACCAAGATCCTACAATATTCCTAAAATAGTTCAATATTCAAAATTTGAAGATATCCACACAGTTGTTAAAATCCTATAGTTGCCATCCACAATATCCGTACAGAAACTGAAAACACATAATGCATTATTATTATTCAATCAGATCGAGACATCACATTACTTTATTTTCTTAAAATCCATCAGCTTACATTTATTCAAACACAACTACATAATACTCAAAAACATATTACTTATTACGAGCTCACATACTTTGAGCTTACCGAGCTCTCCAGTCACATCTAAAGCAGCCTTGATGTTTGCCTCCCTACACAGAATTATCTCTCCTCTTACCGCCCTTGCATCTTCCTCAATAATTTTGTCACACGCGAGCTGTCGAATAGTCAGTTCCTGCACCGTGGTACTCAGCAGGAACCTCTGAAACACATCGCACCAAAAAAATTGGTCATACTTTACACGCTTCCCTTCCTCATCTAGCCCGATAAGATTTAATGGCCATTTCGGTAGTACAGTATCATACGGCAATCGACAAAAGTATCACTTAAGCAGTTCAGCAACCTTGATATGAAACCGACCATCTGCTGTATATTAAACATGCTGAGCATGCTGAGAACAAGTCCTTACCATGGTTAGTCACACTACCTCCAGAACAAAATTATCCATGCCAAAAATACAAATCTTAACAGCCACTACTCATGGTTTTATAGCCACCAGGAAAATCTTTGAAAATATCACCCCACTGATTTGGCCGAAGGATATATTGTTCAAAAATAAATTGCAGAACAACAAAAGTTCAGCATCAGATCCAAAAATATTATGACAGATTAATGTTTCCATATTATGAAGTATCTCATCAGTTTTTATACGAGCAAATATAAGGATGGCAACATACAAGATCAAGCAAATCCAACAGTAACACTACAGAACAACATCAACTTTTTCAATACAGTTCGAGAAATTTGTACCCAGTTCGCATATGTCAATCACAGACACACCATATACCTTCACAATATCTATCATCTTACCAACATTTTCTACTCCCTAACATCACATTTTTTAACTCCGCTAAATTTTTACACCTCAGGATGAGATCCTTACAGTCTATTTTGGCAAAGTTAACACCAGATTCTGAACTACTATTTCCCATACTTACACATTTTTACAAACTCAAAGTTACCTCCAGTTCGATATAAAATTTCAAGATAAACAGAGCAAGTGGCATTTCATCAGTTTGAAAATCTATTACAGGTTACTTTACAGATACACTATTGTTTCAAACATATTCTAGATTACTTTCAAGTTCGATCAAGTACAAGTTCAAAAAAGACATCTCTCAGCAGTCCGCAAAGAAGATGATGAAAAACTGAAGCTAATTTCAAACTCTGATCCCATGCTGTAAAGTCATAGGGACCAGTTAAACTGGAAATCACAGATGAAAGATCTTCTTCATGGCCAAAATCTATGGTCTATGGAAGCAAATGATCTTCATCCTCGCCACCTTTTCCACCATAACCTCCACCTCCTCGTATGCTAGAGATAGACGAAGGGTCTTATTTCTTCAATAAGACCCACTCATTAGCAGGGTACCAGCGAGACTCCCTCGGATGAATGCATGCCGCTTCATCTTCAGTTGTCACGGCCTCCTCAGCCAACAACCGAAGATTATTTTGGTGCTCTACCTCAGATGTCAACAGATAATGGAAATGTACCATTTGATAGTAATCATCCCCTGCCTCCATCACTTCTTCATATGACATGTAATGATACGTGGGAGATACTAGAATTGGAGTAGGCAGATGCAATGGCTGGTATCCAAAGTACCTGATACGCAGCTCCTCCATCTTCCACCGAATCCTAGACTCTCGAGCCTGAGTCCATGTCGTCACCATCCTTTCCACAGTAAAATAGTTTCAAGTACATAAGTAGAAGTTAGAGACGAAAAATTGGTTCTCCCAACTGAACAAAGATTGTTTTTATACTATGATCATTCAAAGCCAACTTTCCAAATTCTCTGCCTCGGCAAGATTCCCGATGCAATAACATTTGACTACAGTCATTGGTTCTAGTAAACCCAATAGACGCAAACAGATACTTATGAATATACATTATAAATGACTCTCAGATATTAACTCCAATATTAATGACGCTTCTCAACCAATACCACTTGTCATCAATGCTTTTCGTACAGTTGGCTGAGAGGGGGCGGTTGTAGCAGCTTATTTTGCATCTCGAGCTCATGCTTCATCTTCGACCAACATGTAAACTTTTGACCTCACCAACAAAGCACGTGACACAGTCAAAGGCAAGACAATAATATCAGGAAGCATATACAACATGAATTTTTCAACCAACATCACTCACCCACGATACTCCTTATGCTCTTGGTTGAGAGCCGTCTTGTAATAGATTATCTCGTATCTCAGACTCAAGCTTTATCCTCGACCTTATCAACATATAGGAAACACCGCTAAATAAATATTCAACATTCTTTAGTCCGAGTCATCGCTTACGACCTCTATATCAATAGTTTGAAGTGATGCAAGTGTATAGTCATCAATAGAGCCATTGCTCAGTAATAAAGATCAGAGCGTTACACAATCTAGTTAAGCAGTATCTCAAATATATTTTGTAACGTTCATCATTAAGATTCTTAATGGTTATAAAATGGTCATATTATAAAACTTATAAATTGGACCATAGAATGATAGAAAAGAGAGAGACTTTTGATATTCAGAAAGTCCCTATAGAACATTCGTGTAATAGCTAGTATTCTCAATAAATATATCTCTCCTTTTAAAATCCTCAAGAGAGGTCGTGGTTTTTAACCTATTCATAGGTTTTCCATGCTAAACTTTTGCGTTAGTTATTATTAGCATTCTGATTACATCTGGTGTAAAGGCTAAGTCCGAATCTTGGAATTAGGCCATTACACTCATCATCATCCATGACAAGTTCCCACTTGCCCATGATCTCACCTTGTAAACCACCTTGTAGTCATCACCAATACTGGCTAGCCACAAGTAATATCGAGAATAATGATAACGGGTTGCCGGTCTCGAAACCTTGGTTCTTCTTTTTATTACAATCGGAGGAGTATACGGTTCTCATTGAACCTTTTCAACCAATGGTTCCAACACTATCTTTGCATAGACTTTTACATACTCGCATGGCCCCGATAAATCTACTTTTCCGGTCCACTTATCCATGTCTTCGCAAAAGACATCATCATTGGATATCATATTAATAAGTTGGATAATTTTCTAATTCTTCGCATCACAGGATCGGTCACTAAAATTATCACAAACATATCCAATGAACAAGTACAAACTAGACATATAATTTAGTAATGATCTACTACTGGAAAAGGTAATAGAAGTATAAATAATTACCTCCTTTTTTGTCCAAGTGATCTCTTCAAATAGTCCAAGATCCAATGCATACCAAGACTCTATATCAATCGTGGAAACTACTGAATCTGCCCAAAACTACTTTGACAACTCGATGAAGCATTTTATACTTTGCGCCCTTTCAGTAATCTCATATACCACACTTTCAGTCATACCAAACTCTTGCAGTATTATTGGGATCTTCCCAAGCTTTTCAATCCCAATAGATGTTTTATCTATAACAAACTCATCACATCAAAATTGATCACCATTACCATTAGACCCAAGACGCTTCAACATTGAACCTGTCTCAATCTCAACCTAAGCTTTCCATCTAGCGAAGATATCAAACCAATCTGTTTCATTCTTCAAGAAATGTACACCAAGCTCTCGTGTAGAATTACCAATAAAAATAACAAAACCATGAAATTCCCTGTTGGAACTAACTCTAGTTGGTTCCCATATATCATCGTATAAGTAGTTCGATCCCATATTATATTTTCTTCTCTTTCTAGGAAACCCAACTTACTTTTGCTTCACCAAGACAATGTCTTCATAAAATAATAAATCTTTCAATTTTAACTTGTCAAGTATTCTTCTCGAGAATAATATTTTCATCCAAATGTTCATGTGACCAAGTATTTCATGCCATGCTCTAGAGTCCACCATCGAAGTAACAATACCAATAATCTCATCATTAGCATTACATGTCACTAAGTACGCATCTTATCCTTTATCCCAAGCTAAAATAATAACATCCTTCATGATCGTAAAAAACAACATTGTCGAAGATAGCCAAAAGACCCAAGCTCGATAGTTGGCTCAAAAACATATTTATAGCCATACTATACACATATTGCATCATGTCCGAACTTAACAAATTATTATTCGTTAATGCAACCCGAACATCTCCATTATCTACTATGTGATAACACTCATCATAACTAGACAATTTACCTTTACCCGACGTACTTTCCAATAGAGCATCCAAGTCTGACCTCGACCTGTTAGAAACACCATAAGACAACCAACATGACTTATCCTGAGTATTATAAATTATATTATATGGTTTAACCCAAATATCACAAGTCATATCACACAAATCATTAAAAATAAGATTGGAGTCACTATCATAATTTTTACCTTCCCTGGAGAAAGTCACCGAAAGTCTCTTTACATATCTTCTCTTCTTTGTCGATCTACAATCTTCCTTCTTATGACCAACTTTATCGCAATTCCAACAAATATCTTGTTGATTGCAATTTTATGCCTTTATGGGCCTTTTGCTTCCATTCTCAATATGTGAAACTCTTTTTCCTTTAACTTCAGCATCCGAGTAATCACCGATGTTAACAACGAAGATCAAAAAGGTATTACGCGAGAATCTTTACCATAGACTTCTACTACGTCGTTAAAAATAACCCGTTTATGAGAATTTAAAACACTCGTAACACACTTCTGAGAATTTAATCACTCAAAGTTGATTCAAACATCTTTAATAGTTTGTTCATCATCTCTAATACGATACTCACTTTAGGCAATTTAGAAGAAATAGAATTTGAGAATGTTGAACGAACTTTACCTAGAACATCTTGATCTAGAAGCTCCCACTACAAATGATCCATATCGGTCGGCTTCGTCAAAATCCCTCCTAGAAGAAAATCACAATCCTTCGCATATAGAAAATCCACTACTTACATCTTCCAAATCTCAAAGTTTAATCCATTGAATTTATTAATTTCTAATTTCTCAATATCGGCCATCGCTTTAATCACACAAGCCCTAACCTTTACTCTGATATCAGTTATTAGGAATTAGGGTAGCTAATCCCAATCTCTCACCGAAGAATAATAAATAGACATATCAATTGAGAAATTAAACAAAATCAAAACACAACAAATTACCTGGAAGAGGGAAGTTGAAAACCCTTACAAATGAAAAACCACTCCCCGCGAACAATTCACTATAATCAAATAGGTTACATACGGTCTTCTTTAAGCTTCTCAAGCTTTGTAATGGAGTCTATTAAATCCTAGCTCTCTAAAATTAAACTTACAGAAATTACAACCAAAAAGATATTTAACAAATAACATAAGTCTCA
The DNA here is from genome assembly GCA_014058105.1 of Kingdonia uniflora. Classification (NCBI taxonomy): domain Eukaryota; kingdom Viridiplantae; phylum Streptophyta; class Magnoliopsida; order Ranunculales; family Circaeasteraceae; genus Kingdonia; species Kingdonia uniflora. The sequence continues at coordinate 1,211,784 of JACGCM010000792.1, forward strand.
TTTATATACTTAGAGGACTAATTACAAATAGAATGGATCTCAAGGCAAATTCAATGTCCTAGATGAACTTCTAAAAGCATCCTACGCACATCTCGTTCGAACGACTTCGGCGATACAAGGATTCTAGCCCTAGAAAACATGCAACTCGTTCGAATGACATCCAAACTCGTTCGAACGACTTCTTCAGTCTAAGTTTTTTAATGTAAAAACTACCAACTCGTTCGAGTGATATCCATTTTCATTCGAATGACTTCGACTATTCAAGTTCACCCTTAATAAGGCGATGGAATGAACCTTGTATTATACGTAAGTTGGACTTACACTTATTGTCGTTGGATAAAATAGAGATCATATAGTCATTTCTTTCAGCAACCTTATTTACATAAGGACCCATACTACTATCTAGTATATATTTTACGTAGACAGTAAACCCTAATACGACTGAAGAAGCTGCTACAACAACAAGCATCTCACTTTCTTCTTCAGAGTTATCCATTATTCAACAAAGTTCCCAATCTAATAAGAAAAAAAGTTCCTTATAGAAAATAAAATAAAATAAAGAACAAGTAAGTTTTATCCATCAACAGTTGGCAAGAATAATAAATATTTTATACTATAATATATTTTTATAGATGTAAATATATGTTAGGTTACGGCTTAAAAACAGAAGAAGTCGTTCGAACGAAAAAGCTTTTTTTGAAGTCGTTCGAATGAGTCTGAAAATCGTTCAAACAAAAACTGGGTAAGCTATTTTGTAAGTTTGTTTTGAATGGGATATATTTCAAGGCGATGGTTTGTCTCGTGATGCGTACTTTGTAGATAACCTAATAGAGAGTCTATAAAGGCTAGGACTTTGTTAGACTATGATACACTAAGTTAAAAAGCCTTTGTGTGAGAGAGAAACTTGAAATCTAGAAGAGATATAACCTCTATGATAAACCTTGTAAAGAGTTTGTCTTTACAATGAAGAAGGTGGTAGGTGTTCTCTTGGGATTTGATGGTGAGTGGGAAGTACCTCTTGGTTGCTAAGATGAGAAATCAACGAAGAGAGAAGATTGAAGGGTTTCAAGAAAAATGTATGCAACATAGTCTTTGTTGAGGTAATCTTTGGGTTCTTGATGGATCTCTTATTTTCTTTTCTCTTGTAAATCTATATAAGGGTATTATGAGATTGAAGGATTTTATGTTAGTTGGAATCTCTTGAGGGCTTGTAATTGAACTTGGATACATAGTGGATTTCTAACTTAGTGGTGGAGAGTAGCCTTAGGGTGAACCTCCAGTAAATATTATGTTATGTGTGCATGAATTATTGTGCCTATGTTTTTTGGTTGATTATTTATATGTTATGGAGATAACAGATAAAACCAAATTGCGTACAAGGGATGTATTTCGCACGTTCACCCCAACAATTGGTATCAGAACGAGGTTAAGACCTTGGGATTATAGTTCTTGAAGATTCTTGGGTTCAATGGTTAAGTCGGATATTTAATTTTCTCAAGATAGATTTGGTTTCGGTTATTTTGGCTACATGATTTTCTCAAGGGTGAAGTTTGGGAGAAAGAGATTTAGATGAAAATGATATTGTACATAAGCATGACAACATGATTTATGTTGTGAGAAAGGCTTAAACATGACACTTTGTTCAAGGTGGAGCGGTTCTGGCAAAAGTTTTAAAAGTTTGATAAGATGGATGATTTTTCTCTAGGACCGATGTTCGTTAAATTTGATAATCGTAGTGGCACCTCAAGTTATTCACCATGGCTGATTACTAAATTAGCGGGTCATAATTTTCATTAATCATGATGGCAAGTTATGGTTTGTGTGGTAACAAAGTGTGTCGATGTTGGAGACTCTAGGTTTGCGATATAAAGTCAAATTTCGCAGGTTTGTTCGACATAGCCGGGTTATTGTATAGTGTTTAATTTTTTTCCTTTCTAGATTAAACATACATTGGTTCTGATTTTTCTGGTGCAGGCAAAATTGTGTGATTTCATTTATATAGATGAAATTACTGTTTCAGAGGCTCTTTTCTGTTATGGAGTTCAGGGGTGGACTTGATGGTACTTATGGAGCTGTGCTCAAAGTAAAAGTTGGAGGGATATAGTTTCATGGCTACAGGTGGAGCAAGCTCGGAAGTATGGTTTATCACGGGGAGAAAAGAAGTTAATGGATGTTCGTCGATTTTGACGAAGGTATCCAGTTTTGGGTACGAAAATGTTTTGATCATGGGTAACGGATATGAAGTAAATAAGTTCAGCAGTTTTGTTGATGGGTTTGTTCGGGCTATGGATGGTCAATGAAGACATGAATTGAAATTTTTTCGCCGTGGTGGAGATTGTTAGGCAACGGCTCAAAACAGAAGAAGTCCTTCGAATGAACTTAAAGTTGTTCGAACGAAAAAGTTATCGTTCGAACGAGTCTAAAAATTATTCGAACGAAAACCACGTAGGCTATTTTGTAAGTTCATTTTAAAAGGGATATATTTCAAGGCAATAGTTTGTCTCGTGATGCGTACTTCGTTGATGACCTAATAGAGAGTCTATAAAAGTTAGGGCTTTGTTAGACTATGATACATCAAGTTAAAAAGCCCGTGTGAGAGAAAAGCTTGAAATCTATAAGAGATGTATCCTCTATGATAAACCTTGTAAAAAGTTGGTCTTTACAAGGAAGAAGGTGGAGGGTGTTCTCTTGGGATTTGATGGTGAAAGGGGAAGTACCTCTTGGTTGCTAAGATGATAAATCAATGAAGAGAGAAGATTGAAGGGTTTCAAGAAGAAGGTATGCAACATGATTTTTGTTGAAATAATCTTTGATGGATCTCTTATTTTCTTTTTCTCTTATAAATCTATGTAAGGGTATTATGAGATTAAAGATTTCCATGTTAGTTGGAATCTCTTGAGGGCTTGTAATTGAACTTGGATACATGGTGGATTTCTAACTTAGTGGTGGGGAGTAGCCGTAGGGTGAACCTCTGTTAAGTATTGTGTTATGTGTGCATAAATTATTGTGTCTATATTTCTTGGTTGATTATTTGTATGTCATGGAGATAACGGATAAAACCAAATTGCACACGGAGAATGTATTCCGCACGTTCACCCCAACAATGTGGATATGTATACATCATTTATCAAAATAAAAATAATTATAGAAATATGTAAATTAAAAGGCTTACCTCCAAATGGTCTCCTAGCAAAATTGAGAAACAAAACCCTGCAATTGGACTAAGAAACAACAAATGTCATCAACATATAACTATGCCCATGTTTCCCTAAGTTTTACATTCCCCTATATTATATTAAAGTATCAGTAAGAATAAAAACCATATGTTTTTGATTTGCATGAACTTTTACTATCATTCTCCAAAATTTATTTGGAGAATTAGTTCAATGTGCTAACTTACTTATATGTCATCCATACATAGCTAGAGAAGGTAATTTTAAACTGAATGAGCTTTATTGGTTTAGAAAAAAAAATCATATGTTTTCACATATGTAAACCAAGAACGTGGTAACAAAATATTTGTTGTAATCATAAGCAAATAAATCTTATAAAAGCGAAAGAATATATTAAGTATGTAATGCATATATCATATATAGCATATACAACTCTACGTCTATATGAGAAGTAGTAGACCAATTCTTTGTAGTGCAATACTATGAGCGAAATATTGGTTGATTATAACAAAATATTGGCATACCCATTGGTAATTTTCAATTTAGTTGAAGAACATACTATGAGCGAAATATTGGCTGATTATAACAAAATATTGGCATATCCTTCAGTTTACGTGTTAATCGAGATATATATCTTAAATTACAATCAAAAGGGGTACCCTGGATGATTAAAACTTGTACAATTTGCAAAAATAGGATTGCCCATTCAAGAAAAAGTGATAAAGAACGGTACCGAGACTTGATTTAGACCCAAAAGGGGTAAAATTTAAGAACCCTAAATGAAAAAGAAAAAAACTAATAATTTGTAAAAAAAATAAATAGGAATACCCATTATATAAAACATGATAAAAAACAAAACTCAAAGTTGGTTTAAAGAAAAAGATTAGAACTTCTATGTATTTGACATATTTATCCAATAGAACTCTGCACAATTTTTATTTTTTTTACAAAAACTAGACGAAAATAGGGTTCGAGAAAGAACAACCAATGCGAAACGAAGAAAACAATTAAAGAAATCAAACCTTAAAGAAATCAGCAATATTTCACTCTCAATTGTTGGAATCACTCAAATTCTTCCGCTGTGACAAAGGGTATCATTGTGATTACTTAGTGACACCAAAGGCCTTATTTCACAAATCAACCATAAAAACCTAAATCAACTTACGAAATTTGACTAAAACAGGATTGAATTTAAAATAAATATTAAATATTCGCACCATTTAAGAAATAAAGAAGATGGGTATAAATCAAACCTTAAAGAAATCTTCGAATCGATGATCTTGGACTCTAAAATTCGTTCTTGGAAGAGAGAGAGGGCAAATATGATCAAATCTTCTCATAGCAATACAATTGATTTATAAATTGAAGAAAGCTCTCATGGTGGTAAAAGTCTCAATTAGTATAAATCGATTATTTAATTCCTCTCTATAAACCAAATATGAAATCCATTTTCATGATGCAAAAATAATAGCAAGGGGAGAGAGAGAGAGATGTACGTGATTGTTGAAGTGGGATGGTTTAGGTAGGAAATCAAGAGTTTGGTTTTAAAAGGGCTTTTATTTTGTTTTTGATCACGCCACTTTTTTGGCGGAAAGATCGATTTGTTTTTGTGGGAAGAGAGATTTTTTTGGTAGGAAAAGAGAGTCCTCGATGCAACTCTTGTTGTAGAGATTTTTGAGTACAACATAATACCCAATAAAAAAATCCCTTTTACACCAAATGCAAGTTCCTTGCTTTTGCATTGGATAACTATAATTGAAACAAACACTTGCAAACCTTTTGTATTTGCTTTACGAAAACGAACCAAACACATGTAAGTAGTCAAGATTGCAATTAACCAAACACCTACAACTGATTCCTCTTGAATTTAAGTTGAACCAAACACCTGCAATCGGTTGAAAATGCAAACTGTTGCATTTGCATCAAGTTTGCCTCTAACCACACTGAGCCAAAATCTCCATTACAATGTCCACGCGCTTTGTACACAGGCGGCGTGTACGAATGAAAGTTATTGGATTGCCATGGGCCTTTAGTATCTAAAAGAGCGAAGTCCATCATCCACCCGGGTCAGGTCGGAATCAGATATCCAAAATGGCCAAAAAATGGGCTATAAAAAAGGCAAAACTGATATCCAAAATCTCAAGTCGGTGAGATTTACTGGCTTAAACCCTAGCCGCGTTCCTCTTTCTTTCTTAAACCCTAAAAACCCAAAACCCTGCTTTTCTTTTCTTCTCTCTTCTGAAGTTGTTTCAGAGGTAACTCTCTCTCTCTCTCTCTCTCTCTCTCTCTCTCTGTAATTTCTTATTCTCTGATTGTTATGTTTGTATCAATTGTTTTGGTTTATTAGTTGTTTATTTATCGAGATCATCATCGTAGATGTAGATTTCATGTTAATTGAGTGATTACCCCTTTCCCCCATTTCAAGTGAATGATTTAGGATTTGTCTTTTAGTGTTTTAGGGCACGGTTTGATTAATTTTGTGATTAGTTGTGACCCATTGTTGGATTTGTATACCCCTTTCTCCATTTCGGGTGAATGATCTAGGGTTTCTTTTGGTAGTGTTTTAGGTCCCGGTTTGATTAATTTAGTGATTAGTGAGTACCCATTGTTGAATTCCTTTTCGGATAGATGTTCTAGGGGTTAGTGTTTTTGGTCACGATTGGATAGGGTTTGACTTTAGGTGAGTGTATTAGAACAATCCTGGCATACCTAGTATTTGGGTTTCTTATATTTCAAAGGTATGATTTTGGTCTTGATATACTTGTCTTTTGATCCCTATTTGAATAAATCATGAGTTCTAGGGTTGTCTCTTGACTAAATAGTATGAGATGTTGTTACATTAATTACATCATGTTGTCTTTTAATTTGTAATAGAATGTGACTCGAATATTAACTTTTTAACTTAGTTGAACGGAAAGTTTAATCTAGCTTCGGTTAGAACACTACATCTGTTTATGTTTAAAATGTCGTGTAACAAGGACAATTTTTCTGAAAATAGAGCTAGTGATAAACTTCGTGATATGAAGGGTGTGTTAGGAATTTAATATATATGATGTTCTTTCTGTTGAGATTGTATGGCGTTTCATCCCATATTTAGTATCTTTGGGACTCTCAGAGGGATGTCAATTGATAATGACGTACGGTGTGCTTGTCGTAGTTTCTGTGTATATGGAAATTTTCATTTCCTGTTTTTGGCTTTACTAGCAGCAAATTTTGTGTAAACTGACTTGTCAATTTGCATATGTGGGTCATTATGAGCAGGGATTCTAGAAGACTATTTCCTATTCTAAAACCGAGATGGCCTTTTTCGGTAAAGCCGGGATCCTTGCTCGACAAAGCATGTCTCACAACATTGTCTCAATTGGACAGGGTTCTATGCCATCCATGTTTAATGCTATCCGTGGTATGGCGTCCAAGCTTTTCATTGGAGGTATGTGTTTAAGTTTTAATTTTTTCTATTTAGTTATGCTTTTGTTATATATATATATATTCTGCATTGAATTGCTGTCACTGGTTACTATAAATGATCTATGTAGGACTTTCATATAACACTGACGATCAGGCTCTGAAAGGAGCTTTCTCAAGCTATGGTGATGTAACTGAAGGCAAGTTGTAGTAGATTCAATTATGTGACCTCTTTCATCAGTGCTTTTGCGAGGGATTTCATATTGATTTTATTTTGTTCTTGTATTACAGCGAGAGTTATCACTGATAGAGACACTGGGAGATCAAGGGGATTTGGATTTATCGACTATTCTACTGATGAGGCCGCCAGCTCAGCTCTATCTTCCATGGATGGACAGGTTGTAATAAGAAGCAATCACTGTTTATTTTATTTAAATTTCCCATAATGTTCTAGATAATAATATAAGTGGTGTTATGGTATTTATTTGCAGGAGCTAGATGGTCGTACCATTCGTGTAAGCTATGCTAATGATAAGCCCGCTGGTCCCCGTGGCTTTGGCGGTGGCGGCGGTTACGGTGGTGGCGGCGGTGGCTACGGTGGTGGTGGTACGGTGGTGGAAGGGAGGAGAGGTACTAGAGTTGGTCGTGTATGTCTTCCTCCAATTTTCTTAGGCACCGTAGATGGTACTTTGGTGTTTAGACATAGATTGTCGTATTTAATTAAATGGTACCTTATTTTCATGGTTGGTTTGATGAATATTGGTATTGGATGTTATGATATGTTTTAGCCCAAATTATGTTCAGTACCAATTCGAAGTTCTCTATTTAATGGCTTGCCACACTGATTCTCTAGTGGTTTTAAATATTCCACATTTAGTTGAATCACATCAGTGAAAGAAAGCAGTGGTTTACAGTGACATGTATATCTATGTCTGCAATGCATATGGTGAAAATTGTTGGCTTTAGATAGTTGATGTGTTGGTTGTCTCTGTAATTACTGCTTTAGTGCATTATTCTTTTGTAATGCAATATTGGGCATGCTGGAGATGGTAAAAATTATAGGCATTGCATCCTGTGTTTGGCAAGATTATCTAAAATTACCCTGTTTCTTTTTTTCTTTTTCTTTTATTGGTAAACCATACATTAATAAATAGCAGTAATTATAAAATAGGTTCTGTCGGCCTGTAGAGATACTTGCAACCATTTGGCGGGGAGCCAGTCCAAGTAAGGCCAAAATTGTCACCCATGGGCCTAGTGGCAATCACATGGGCAACTGAATTAGCAGTGCGGGATACAAAACATATGCTAATTTTAATAAACTGTCCAAACAAAGCCAAATAGTCCTATAAAATAGTTTTAGTCGTCCAGGAAATCGCTGCTTCGCCGTTCTTACAAAAGGAGTGAATCGCCTCAGCATCAGTCTCGATAATTACTCTCTGGAGTCCTCGCTCCCGGGCCCAGAGGACCCCATCCAGAACCGCTAATGCCTTGCTTTCTTCACTAGACGCGAATCGGCGAGAGAAAGCTCGGGCTGCACTAAATGTATTGTAAGTATCACGGATAACTAAACCAATATGATTTAACAGTTTATCTTTACAGAAAGAGGCATCCACATTTATTTTTTCCCAACCTAGGGCTGGAGGAACCTAGGAAGCCTTGAAAGCAAGTCGGTCATTTCGAAAAATCGGTTCATTATAAAACAATTTATTAATGGTCAGAAAAATCTTGGAGGGGTCCGGCCTAGTATTCTGAAAAACCCAGGCACACCGCGCCTTCCAAATCATCAAGTACATAGAGAAAACCACCAATGTCCATGTGGCTCGGTCAATAGGCAAAGTCGGGGGTGGCGAGATCCACATCTCAATCCACGCTGGAAGAGAGAGATGGGACAACCCATGTAGCAGACTCCCAAAGGTCGTGCCAATCCAGACCGCTCGTGTAAAGGAGCACTCCAGGAGGAGATGATGCAAGGTCTCGACAGGGGCTGAGCATAGCGAACAAGAAATATCAGCCAGTCCTAAGTGCTCATCAATTTTAGCCCGACAATGTATCATGTTCCGTAAGCATTTCCAGGCAAATAACTGTGCTCTAGAAGTAGCCTTATTATGCCAGAATTTGAGATAAAAGGACTGCTTTCCCGTAACCGGCTCCAAATGTATCCCCCTCATCAGGACTCGATAGGCAGATTTAATCGAAAATTTGCCATCTTTAGAGGGACACCATTTCAGATTATCCAGTTCACCCAGCCGTGAAAGAATGATATGGGATATAAGGTCGGCCGAAGCATCATAACACTATTTATAAAGTTCGTCCTTCCGCCAGTTGCGTCGAATCAGATCAATAAAATGATGCACCCATTGAGGTTGGTTCACCAACGGACAATCCCTCCTCGGGGTCGTGTATCTTCCCCCCAGCGGGAGACACCATTTATCCGTCCAAAACAACACCTGGCGACCCGATCGAATCTACCAGCAGGAATGAGTATTGACCGTCGCAATGGCAGAATGAATACTGCGCCAAGTCCACGATGAATCCTCTTTCGGGAGGGCATTAAGAAGGGGACAATTCGGGAAGTATTTGGCCTTGAGGACCTGTTCCCATAGGTCGTCAGGCTGCTGATGAAGCTGCCAAACTAACTTAGAAAGATATGCCTTATTAGTAGTTCCTGCCTCCCTAATACCCAACCCTCCTTCACGCTTTGGACGGCAGACTTCCTTCAATTTTTTTTTAAATATAACGGTTTTCGGGCATCTTTCCCTTTTCCCCACAAGAAGTCTCGTTGAATTCCATTGATTTGTTTACAAGTAGATTTTGGTAAGGCAAAGTAGTACATCTGATACGTAGGGATCGCCGAAGTCACAGACTTAATCAGGACAATACGTCACGCCTTGGAAAGGAGTTTCCCTCTCCAAGATTGCAACCGATTAGAAATACGTTCTTCAATACGACGAAAGGTCTGAGCTTTGGACCGGGCAAAGAAAAGATTCATCCCCAGATATCGTTCATCGGGAGGCATGACTTTAATTTTGAGAAGGCGGGCGATAAGGCGACACAGGCGATGAAGGAGATTCTTACTGAAGAAAACTCCCGATTTAGCCAGATTTAGTTGTTGACCCGTCGCTGCGCAGAATTTATCAAGGATAGATTTCATCTCGGACGCTTCAGCAATATCCGCACGACAAAAAAAAGACAATCATCCGCAAAAGGAAGGTGAGACACCGGAGGTGCCCGACGGGAGGCTTTGAGGCCATGAATTTTCTGTTCCGCTTCCTTTACTCCCAATGCCCGCAAAATACCTTCCATCAAGATGATAAACAGGAAGGGAGAAAGGGGGTCGCCCTACCGAAGTCCCCGACTAGGTATGAGGAACCCATGGACAGATCCATTAATCAGGACAGAGTGTCGAACTGTAAAAATACACTACTCAATCCAATGGCACCAGGTCAGGCTGAAGCCAAGGGCTTCCAAGGATTGTATCAATATTCCCTATTCGATCTGATCGTAAGCTTTAGACATGTCCAACTTGATACCCATGAGGCCAGATCGGCCCTTCTTACGCTTCATCGTATGAAAAAGTTCATGCGCTACCAGCACATTATCCGAGATCTGGCGACCACTCACAAAAGCTCCTTGGAACGGGGAGATAATTTTCTCAATAAGGGGTTTGAGCCGCTTGGAGAGGATCTTAGAGATAATTTTATAGGTTACATTACACAGACTGATAGGACAAAAGTCACTAGAATGGGCCTTATTACCATTATTGGGGATCATAACCACATGAGTGACATTGATATGCTTAGGCATGAAGCCAGAAGCAAAGAAGGTAGAGACCAAGTTACAGATATCCAGACCCACCACATCCCACGATTGTTGGAAAAACAGCGCAGGGGAGCCATCTGTGCCTGGGGCTTTATTAGGCCCAATGTCATCAAGAGTCGCCTTAATCTCCTTTGAGGTGACCTCCCGCAACAAGGACAGATTGTCCTCTGTCGTAATACACGGGGTAAAGTGTTGAAGATATTCAGGGATACCCACCGGGTGGGATGTCTGATAGTTCTGAGCCATATCGCGAAGGAAAATTTGCCCAATCTTTGTTGTGTTCGAGGTCCACGAACCGACCTCATTCTTGAGCCAATCAGTGGAATTCTTTTTCCATTGGGAAAGAGTTTGAAAGTGGAAAATTTTTGTGTTCCGATCCCCTTCTACCAACCAGTTCACCCGAGATTTCTGCCGCTAGAACATCTCTTCTCGCAGTTGGAGTTCTTCCAGCTCTTCCAGAAGTTCCCGCTCCCGGGAAGCGCTTCCTTCCTCAAAGGGAAGGGCATGTGTACAAGCTATATCTTCTTTTAATGCAAAAAGTCTACTAGGGACGTGACCATTTTTTTTTATTCCAGGTCCTAAGGTCGGCTTTCGTGTCTAAAAGTTTACCCTTGACCAGTTGGGCTGGGGATCCGCGTTCCGTACTTTTCCAGAGATTTTGAATCAAAAGAAGGAATTGAGGTTCCCGAGTTCACATAGTTTGGAATCGAAAGCATTCACCTAGAGTCAAAAATTGAGGGATAGTATCAAGGCTTAACGGGATGTGGTCCGACCCTAGGGCGGGTAAATGCAAAACCTTAGCTGACGGGAAGATAAACATCCAATCTGCATTAGCCATACTCTGATTCAGCCGTCTGCTGTTCTAAGTAAAGGGATGCCCAGAGAAACCCATATCCATGAGACCTGCTTGCTGTGTATCCTCCCTGGCAAAAGCACTCTTAGCCGCCCGGAAAGGTTTGCCCCCCTTTTTATTTACGCTATCAAAAATAGTATTAAAATCTCCCATAATAAGCTAAGGACCAGTGTACCCATTACCCGTAGTTTCCACAAAATGCCAACTCTCATTAGTATCTCTCTTGTACGGACTACCATAGAAAAACGAAATCATCCAAGGATTATCCACAAGTTCTGAAGTTACCAGGACATTAATGATATATTTATTACTAAAAACTACTTCAAGTGATATATTATCCTTCCATAGTACACATATACCCCCCGACCGGCCCTGAACACCAGAAGCTGGAACATCTACCCAATTAGGATAGTTAAGAGTACGTACCACATTCTGCATTTATGCAGTGGATCGTTTGGTCTCAGTCAGAAAAATAATATCCCCATTGGAGGATCGAATAAGCTCTTTTAAGTGCCGAATTGCCGCCGGCCGACCCAAACCCTGGCAATTCCAGAAAATAATAATCATAATGGCCCTGGTGGTCTCTGCAGAGCCACCCGAACCCTAGTAGAAAGATCAAACAAGAGATATGTGCATCGAATACGCTGAAAAGAAAGAGATAAGGAATGACGCACCTGAGTGTGAGAAGACATGCGGTTACTGGCCAGAGGATACGGGAATGGTATAGACATCTCAACTAGAAGAGTAGCAGCACAAAAATGTCGACGGGCCACGCGGGATGAGGATGGGCAATAACCAGTAGAAGGACCCAAATCTTGTCACGCCTGGCGAGGATCCTGAAAACCCTGACCCCGGGTAGACGAGCTCATAGTTCCAACCGAGATTCCAGCCATACGCGAGGCCGATGGTAAGGAAGGGACAAGGCGTAAATCACCCGAGCTACTTTGAATATGAATCACCCCGGCCCCCTCACTATCAGACCGTTGTCCCCCCTGTAGAATACCCACATCCTCTTTTTCCCCATAATCATTCCCTTCCGGCTGCTCCCAGTCCTGTTCTTCCTCCTCTGTCAAAACCCTGCCCTCAGTAACTATACCGTCCACTTGGAGAGTCAAATGTTCCTCCTTAATAAGAATATGTCGTGACTGTGACTGACCCCCAACCAGACCTGCAAGAGTATCCCGGCCAACCTATCTACCCCATCGCCTTAGAGGGTCCCCTAACGGTCCTGCCATCTTAAGATCAAGGAGACCCTCAAAGTCAGAAAATCTACTCCACTATGAAAAAATGGCTAGTCTGAGGTGGCCGCTGGATGAGCAATTTGTTGTGACCTCCCCCGAAGGGACGTCTGCAACGACGGGCTCAACTGCTTAACTTTCACTGGATCCCTCCCTTTCGCGAGTCGACTAGGACGAGATGGAAACTCTAGGGTTCCACGCTCTGGTGCCCCAACTTGCTCTAGTACATGTGACCGAGATCGACGAGGGGTCGACGCATACACCCCTCTCTCAAGACTAAGCTCCTGGCGAGTTCCACCTTAAGGGGATTGTACCCTTCCTTCCTCCCCAACATTCTCCTCTTCAGTAAAGATAGAAGAGCATCCCGAAACCCGATGTCCCATCATAAAACACCGCTCACAGAAATTCACTGGGGTCCCTTCATACAAAGTTTTAATCGAGAACGGCCCGTACTCCGTCTCCGCCCGCCCATACTGCCGGAAGGAAAACCTCGTAAATATCCATCATCACCCGTGCTTTGTATCTTTTTTTGGTCACTCTGTGATTCTTTATATTTGGCTCTGTAACCAACACTTGGCCCAAAGGCAGCAAGGAACTCAAGGGTACCAAAGAAAGGTTCAGTGATATTAAACCTTACCCAAAAGGGCACATGCTTAAAATTTAAGGGTGCAATAAGAGTCTGAGCCGTATACGGCAGTAATATAAACGCATGTTCGTAGAGATTCCAAGGTTGGTTTAACAACACAAAGTTATACTCATAAGCAGACCAAAATTTAATCAGAAAGTACATCTTACTGTTTACCACACGTTCGAAAAACTGTATACTCCCAGATGCTTCCATATTCCAAAAGCTCTTTAATGCCGACACAATTTTGTGAAGCCGCGATCCGGGTCAAAAGACATAGTGCCTATCAGGGCGAACCGCCATCTAGCTTCTTCGGCACGTAAGCTCTTAGAGGGCAGCTGGACTACCGCCGCCCCTTGAGGTTTATGCATTGTAAGCCGTTCCATACTGCTAACGAAGTCCTGCGTAACAGAGAAGGAGAACATGCTACAATACCCAATATCACTGATTGAAACCCTCAACCCCCCAATAACCAGACATAAAGAGATAATAACCAAAAAACCAAACAAACACAGACAAACTCCACCACAGCCACCCCACAGCCACCTGAAAATTCCCCATGTAAACTACCACTTTCCCTAACCACACAATTAAGCAAGGCAGTCCGACTGCCCAAATACAAACATCCCAGCGCAATTCAGCTATAAACACCCATTATCTAACAGAGACTGCCACCCGAACTCAAAATAGATAAATACAAAGGTTGTCGAAAATGACGTAACCCCAAAAAACCCAATTTGTAGACAGAGGAGTGGAAAAGGAAATAAAGCTTATTACCCACTGAATTGATGGCTGAGAGACTTAAAACAGCTAACAAAGAGATAAAGAAGAAACCGTTGAAATAGTAGTGTATACGTCTACCCATAACTCCAACGACAGGCATCCCAAAATGAGTTGGTTATCGTATCATAATAAAAATAGATTCGGCCCAAACCCTATACAAACCTAGATACACCCAACATCCTTATAAATGTTATAACAAAACCCATTCCTACCGAGTTACCTACCGCACAACCCAACTTCCACCATGCACTTCCCAAGCCTACCAAAACAAAGCCCAAGATACCTCAGCAACCAGCCATAGGAGGCCCGCACATTAATTAATTAAATTTTTCCTCTTTCGAGAACGCCCTTGAAACACTCCTCTCCTGCAACCCAGCCAAATCACTGACCCATTATCTCACAAAACTCCAAAATTCAATCCGATGTCGTTGTCGTAGCCACTCCACCCTTGTTATACCATTCCGGCCATTCTCCACCGTCCAATCACCACATCCTCCTCACCTGTAGGGGAAAACACCAAGAAACAGAGAAAAATGAAATTGTTTAAAATTTATCTAAGCAAAATCCAATAAACTACAGAGACTGCCTAATGGGGGGAAATGGGAATCATATTTGTTGGAAGACAGCAGCCCCTCGAGATCCCGGCTCTCGCCTTAAGGAATTCTCCAAAAAAAAAACACCTGCACCTGCACGACCGGAAACAAAGCAAAGCAAATAGTAACACTCCACACTAAAACAACATGCAAAGGGGGATGGAGGTGGAGGAGAAATCACAAGCAAAAATAATGGGGGCAGATGGGGAGGATTGGGAAGTTGGGGATGGAAATGAAAAAGGAACCCATACTCTCTCTCTCTCTCTAGAAAGTCTCGCCTTCACCCTATAAAGCTAAAAAAAATAAAAAATAACCCTGTTTCAACCATGTGGTTTTTTTCCCGGTTTCAACATTTCAAAATGTATGTTGAAAGATTTGAGCTAGTAATATAGATGCTTCACAGTCACATATAAAATTAGCGACATGGTAGGTTTTCCTTCACCAAAATCCGCGTACCTCTATACTGTAAATAATCTCCAACGCCACTTCTCCACATCACCTCGTTTCATTCCAAAATTTAGGGATGGCAATTTGCCCTGCCCCACCCCGTTTGGAGAAGATTTGGGATGACTATATCGGGTATGGGGGCGAGTCTGGGCCGAGTTTGGTTAAATCCGTCGGGGATTGGGGTGGATTTGGGACTGAGCTTGGTTAAATCTGTTATCCGCCCCGCCCCATATAATACTTTTCCAATTATACCCCTGAGATATATATTAGAATTAAGAAAAAAAAGCCCTAACTCATAAACTCAACTCTAACTCTCAACTTTCAGCTCTCAAACCTATCTATCCCCAATCTAAACCCCAGTACCCAACAATTCTTCAGATCATATGTAATTCGAATCGAAATGAAATTCTTCTCAAAACTATTTCAGATTTCAGACATCAGACTCTAAGTTCTCAAGCCTATTTTTGATTTCAGACTTTTCACCAATTAGCAATTCTTCAATTCACAGATACGAAATTCATATATAGTTAATTCTTCATTTCTTCTCACTAATTGGGTATGTTATATATATATATATATATCTCTCTCTATGAATCGAATTGGTGAATTGCAATCTTTTTTTGCTGTTATTTTTGGAGTTAAATTTTGTTTGTTGCTGTTTATTACTATTTGTTGGAGTTAAATTCATGTTTAGACTCTAGTTAACTCTCTGTTTGTTGCTGGGGTTAAATTGATGTATAGTTAACTCTCTGTTTGTTGCTATTTGTTGGAGTTAAATTCTGAATTGAATTGCATTCTGGGGTTAAATTCTTCATCACTGTTTGTTGGGGTTAAATTCTTTAGATAATATCTATGTTTGTGGGTACGAAAAAAGTTGGGGTTAAATTCCATTTGTTGCAAATGTCTCTGTTTGTGCGTTATATAACAGAGAGTTATGTGTAGAATCGCTAGAGATATAAAACAATTTGGGGTTATATAACAGAGAGTTATGTAGCAATTTGGGGTTATATAAGAGAGAGTTATATAACAGAGAGTTATATAACAGAGAGTTATAAAACAATTCCATTTGTAGCTCTAGTTGTCTTTGTAATTTGTTTATAGATTGATTTGAGTTTTGATTCATGGTATTCTTTAGAAGTTATTTTTAAGCTCTGTGCTGGGTATCTTTTTCCAGGTGAATATGTCAAACAAAATTCCTCCGATTATTGGTAATGTTGTAATCTCAACCCCAAGTGCAAGTAATCCCTCAAATGAGCCTCAAACGCAGTCGAGTAACACTCCCATTGTTATTGCTGATGAGGAGGAACCAGCACAACCTTCAAAGAAAAGGAAGTTAACATCAAAAGTTTGGCAACACTTCACAAAGAAAACTGTTAAGGGGGAAGTAAAAGCCGAGGGTCATCATTGCAAAAAATTACTTAGAGGGCAAACTAGCAGTGGGACTAAACATTTGCTTGATCATATTGATAATTCATGTCTAGTTATTCGTCGAGGAAATGCATCGCAAACAACGTTGAATACTTCTCAAATGAGTGATGGGAGAGTTCAGGTCAATACTTACATATTCGACCAAGAACATGCGCGGGCGGCTCTCGGGAAAATGATAATTTTGCATGAGTACCCACTTTCAATGGTTGAGCCCTTTGGGTTCAAAGAGTATAGCAAGGCTCTCCAACCAATGTTTAAGATTATTTCTCGGAACACTATTAAAAGTGACATCATTAAAATATATGATCACGAGAGAACCAAGACAATGGCACTTTTGGAGAGAAATCAGAGTATAATTGTTATTACTACTGATATGTGGACTGCTAATTATTAAAAGAGAGGATTCATGGCCGTTACAACTCATTTTATTGACGACGCTTGGAGTTTGCAAAGTCGAATTATGAGGTAGATTTTAAATATGATTTTTTATTTAGTTGTATTTGAATTGAGATTATAGTATTTATTTATAGTAATATATATTATGTTTATTTATGTTAGATTCATTTATGTACCGTGTCCTCATACATCGGAGACAATTGCTAATGCACTTATGGAATGCTTGTTGGAGTGGAATATTGACCGTAAGTTGTCTACTTTGACGGTAGATAATTGTTTAACTAATGATGCTATGATTGAAATCTTGTTAGAAAGTCTTCCTTTAGACACAACGCTGCGATGAGGGGATGTTTTTTATATGCGATGTTTTGCCCATATTCTAAATTTGATTGTGAAGGACGGGTTAGATGTAATAGGAGATGGTATCGAGATAGTGCTGCTTATTGGAGTGCAACACTAGGTGGAGTTCTACGTTTTTAATGCTTCAAACTGCCTTGATATATAAATAAGTTTTTCCTCGTTTGAAGCAACGTGAATCCCAATACAGATGTTTGCCACTTTCAACTAATTGGTACTTGGCAGCCGAAATTTGTGAGAGACTAAAGTTGTTCTTTGAAGTAACGAAATTATTTTCTGGGTCTAAATATCCTACAGCTAACTTATACTTTCCTAAAATTTGTGAAGTCAAGATATCAATATATGATTGGCTAAAGTCTAGTTATGGGGAAGTTAGATCAATGGGAGAAAGAATGATTACTAAATTTGAGAAGTATTGGAGTGCAATTCATACGATTATGGTTGTGGCAACTATTATGGATTGAAGGTACAAGATGAAGTTGATCGAGTTCTATTATCCTCTTATTTACGAAGGCAAATCTGTGATTGAAATTCAAAAAATTCTCAAATTATGTTTTGATATATTGGAGGAGTATAAAATGCGTTCAAGTAGTCTTGGAGGTCAATCCTCAAATGCCACATCTTCCCAACCGCAAGATAGTCGAATTGCGAAGAATGATTTTCTGAAGAGGTTTGATTTGTTTGTCTCCAATACGACCACTACTAAGACTGTTAAGTCAGAATTGGATTCTTATTTTGCGGAGGGTGTCTTACCTAGGACTGATAACTTTGAAATATTAAGTTGGTGGAAAGCAAATGAGAGTAAATATCTGACTTTGCATTGTATTGCTAGAGATGTGTTGGCTATTCCCGTGTCCACTGTTGCTTCAGAGTCTGCTTTTAGTACCAGTGGTAGATTTGTGAGCCCTCATCGAAGCAGATTGCATCCAAAGACATTGGAGGCCTTAATGTGTGCGCAAGACCGGTTATGGGCTGAAATCAAAGGTAATAGTTGGATGTTTTTATTCATTTTTTAATATAGTTAAAATATCAATGACTTTTCGTATTTTAATGTTGACTAATTAGTTTTTATTTTATGATTAGATCATTCTTTGGTAACACAATTTATAAGAAACTCAATGAATAAAGATGTAGATGCAGATCAGGTAAATGATTGTTATTAATCATATTAGACTATGAGTTATTTAATTTGGTTAATATTTTTATTTGTGAAGATTTATAACTAGTCATGTGTTTAATTGTTTAATAGGAACCATGTCTCACAAGTGCGAGCCCTTAAGATAATGCCAAATGGTGCTTTGAGAAAATGTCGGGCACTTGCTTTATGGATTTACGTAGGTATTTTGTATTTTGAGAACATATGCTACTATAGTTTATTTATGACTTTGTCTATGGAATTAAGTCGTGATGTCTTAGACTTATGTTTAAGTGCTTTTGAGAACATATACTACTATAGTTTATTATGACTTTGTCTATGGAATTAAGTGTTTTGAATGTCCATAGTATTTATTGGAGGTTACACAATAACACTATATCACATTAGAAGATATATTATGTGAATCATTTATACCATTGTATCACATATTTGAATTGTTTCATTTTCCCACTGCATTCTGCTTGTATTCTTTCCAGACTGTTGATCTACCTATGGCCAACTCTTGGGCATAGAGATCCATTCTGAAGAAAAACAATTTTCTCTCCAAAACTGCATAACCATTGTGGGTGATGGCAGGGATACATGCATTCTTCAAGACCCTTGGTTGGATATAAGTGCACTCAATCTCCCAACTACAATATTTCTTCAACCTGCAAAAGTAAATGAGTCAACAGATGATATAGGTAACAACTGGGTTGCTCCAAGAAGATCCAGAACTCAATACCTCAAAGCCTCAAAACCATATGGGAACTTATTCTGAAGTGTCCTCTAGTTAAAGGGGTAGATGATTTCCCAGTTTGAAAACTCACTTCAAATGGAAACTTTTCAACAAAATCAACATGGTCTACATTAAGATCTACTTTACCACCTCCTATTTGGAATGCTCTTTCTTAGGATATTGATGGAACTCCTAAGCATTCCTTCATCTTTTGGCTCACCCTCAAAGACAAATTGAAAACAAGAGATTTCTTGGTCAGAATTAGAAAGTTAGATATCTCAAACTGCCAACTCTGTGATGCTTTAGAGGAAAACAGGGAACATCTCTTTATTAGTTGCCCTTTCTCTGTAAAGGTTTGGAAATCAATTTTAGTCTCTCTTAGGTTTTCTAGAAATTCTCTTAACTGGTCATCAGATCTAGATTGGGTCCTAAAGCTTCAAGCCCCTGCTGAAATCAAGAAAATTATCAGAGTGGCCATGCCTGCTATCATCTACCATTTATGGTCTGAAAAAAATGAAAGGCTTTTTACTAATGAATTGAGGTCTGAAGAAACTATTATCAAGCATATTATGGGTGAAGTCAGTTATAAGTGTTCAAACTCTAAATTCCGGTTCAAGGCTGTTCCAAATCTTAAAAATGTACTAGATCTGTGGAGAATTCAAATTACTCACCCCGGAAATAAACCTGTAGAATTAATTTCCTGGTCTCCTTCTAATCTTTATGTTATTATCCTTAACTGTGATAGGAGTAAAAATTCAGATAAATCAGCTGCTGGAGTTATATTCATAATGAAAAATGGCTTTCCAGTTTTTTGCTTATAATGAAGATATATCTGCTCTAGCTCATGGTCAGCAATGGCTCCAAAAAGCTCATCCCAGATATATCTGCACAGGCTTGTTGCACGTTTCTGCTAAGTATGTCTGACTTTTACCTGAAATCTAAACCTGGATAAGTTATTTCTCCCTATTAGGTACACTTTATTCTTTGCTACTGTTAATTAATATTAACTGTTAGTTTGGTTGAACTATGATATCATTTATTTATGCTTTGTTTAGTCTAAAAGAATAACTGTTTATATCTCTTCAACTACTAGATATGTGCCAAAATATAGATATCACAGATGTTGAATTGTTGATGATGATGTCTTCTATAAAGCATGTATACCACCACAGTTACAACTGCCTCTACAACCATTAATGATTGATGATTTGTCCTCCTCACATACAATACAATTACAAGGATGAAGTTGAAGAAATAGTTATAACCTTACAAGTGAAGCTGTTAGCTGTGCAGAGAGTTATAAATGGAATTACAAGGCTCGCCTGCTTTATATAACAGAAAGGAATAGAGCTATAACTATTTCTTCTTTCTGCTTTATATGAGTTACAAATTGATGATTGCCTCTACAGCTTCACTTTTTTCTTTACGCTTTGTTGCTTTCTGCTTTTCTGATTCTGAATGTTTTTTATGCATACTGTTTAAAATAAAATAAAATTAGTTAAATGGGGCGGGTCTGGGATTAGGTTTTTTAAGGTGGGGCGGATTCGGGGATCCCTGTTTAACTTAGATGGGTATTGGGGCGGGGATGGGGGGTTGAAACCTAAGTGGGGATGGGGATGGGGATCCGCCCCAAATCCGCCCCATTGCCATCCCTACCAAAATCTACTTGCCACGTGTAATTAAACATTAGCTAAATAAAATAAAACCAGTCTTGCTTTCACCTCCAAAAAGAAAATCTCCCGATGTCGAAATCCACAGTAAAAATCGCGTAGCTGCGTCACAGCTTCCCGAGGAATCAAATTCATCGGCGATCAAAGGTCCCTCGAGGAGCCTTTCTCTTTCTCCTCGAGAGAGAGAGAGAGAGAGAGATTTGAATCATTTGATCAAATTAGGGTTTCGATTTATTTTCCTCAAATCCTCAAATCGAGATAACTAGTCGTTGTTCAATTAGAGATGATGATTTCGTTGCAGCACCCTCAGCTGCAACAGCAACAGCAACAGTTGCACATGCAGCTAGTGGGACCGACTGGGTTTGCAAGGGGTTCGATTGATGCTGATCGTGATGAGACGTTTAGTATGCAATGGGAGTCTGCTTTGAGCTTAAAGCCCTCGCACGCTGCTTTTGAATCGCATGAAGGTAATGCAATTTCGATTATTGCGAGTTAGATTAAGATGAAACTAAGAAGTAGTTGGTATTCCTTAAGTTTGAGATTAAAAACCTGGTTTAAGATTCGTATTCCAGACCCTTTAGATTAAGATGGGTTTAAAGAGGAAAGTGAGTTCGTCTTGTGTGCCTCAGCTCTGAAAGGCACAACTCTCCGCCTTCAGGATAGCATCATATCACTTTGTTAAATTATGGTCTCATCCTAGATTCTACGGAGTAACAACTTACAACTGCATGCGTGGACTTCAAAATTCATATTCTAGCTTGTAAGCCATGTGGGGTTTTACGACTTGTAATTGTTATGAATCCTCATGAATGGTCCTCAGCTTCCTCCAAGCACTTACAATAACTAGTTTAGTTGTAACATCATTTATACTCTGGCAGTTTCTTTCTTCATTCGATGAACTGATCAAGAGATAAAAGTAAACTATAGCTTTACTGCCATATAAAGATAGACAAAAGGCTAATTACATGGATACATAACGGAAGAAAAATAAATGTATGATGTGAGAGAATGATTTACCTATTGCACATAGCACTCATAGCTTAAGAAACTTGGCACCACCGTGGTAGTATTTTATTGCATCCTCTTCCTTCAACTGTGTTATTTTTCTTCCTTCATATGCAGCAGAAAGATTAGAGTGTGATAGACTTTCATTAATTTTATTTTTGGTCTTAATCTTACAAATTACATAGATGCTCGGAATTCTCACAATTTTCTTTACGTATTAGCTCAATTAGTAATGTACATTGTCTAAGTTATGTACCTGAATACTATATACTGAATATGTTAACAAGCATTTTATGATGCAGTTGATGAAGATATGTTGTTGGGCCTTGCACATCAGAAGTACAAGGCCGGAAACTACAAACAAGCGCTAGAGCATAGCAAAGCTGTTTATGAAAGAAATCCAAGACGGACTGATAACCTTCTCCTTTTGGGTGCTATACACTACCAGGTTTATTTTTTTAATGGCTTTGTACCCTTAGAAACATCCTACCTCTTTGTGATTCTAGTTCATGCAAGTTATTTCCATACGATTCGTACTATTTATTAAGTTGTTGCATGGAACGTCGTTTTGTGCATCGACAGTTGCATGATTTTGATGCGTGCATTGCGAAGAATGAAGAAGCTCTTCAAATCGACCCACATTTTGCCGAGTGTTATGGAAACATGGCAAATGCTTGGAAGGTAAGGACTACAGTTAACAGAAGCTGTTTTGAGTATCTTATTATCCTTGTAGTATTGCAGTAATCTCTTTGAGCTGTAATGGATGTCATAATTTTTTGTCTCAATTGCAGGGGAAAGGCAATATTGATCTTGCGATCCGATACTACCTGGTTGCCATTGAGGTTTGTATATTTGTGAGGCAACTGCTTATCTGTTTGAAAATTGGATAAAAAAAATCCTGGGTCAGAGTGTTTTGGATTTTATTTGACATGCATGCCCCTTATGTCTTTGATTCACTGGGTTAGGATTTCTCGTGTAAATCCTCTAAAGCGAGATTGTGCATTTTTCGTCATTATGTCTGAGGGTTCCCTTTTACTCAATTTTCTCCACTAATATCTCTCTACCTCACCTTGTCATAGCTCTATGTAACCTTCGGACCAGCTTCTCTTATACAGGCGTTCAGGGCCAAACTACCCTCCCCTATGCCTTTTGCACTATGCGTTATCGCTCGCACCACTGGATGATCCCGATTGTTGGGAATATCATTTGTATGGATTTGATTTGGTAGCTTCTGCTGTCAGTGTAAGGTGAATAAGGAGAAGACGTACCGTCTATCTTGACACTGTTGTGGATGGGGGCAACAACATTTTTAGGCTTACCTTTTTTTTTTCAAACTAACTTTAAGAGCATTTGTTGCTGTTTAATTGGGGCTTAGTCGTCGTCTCACTTAATTGAGGTTTATGTGTGGTAATTATCTTCCACCCCACTAAGGCAAGCTGCTTCAGTACTTGAACATTTCATTAATTAAAATGATATTCTTGAGTGGTACTAAAACATGCATGAGGCGCTGGTTATTCGTTAGTTTAGAACCGAAGGTTAATTTCAGATCCAAATCTTGATGTCCATGTGAGGAATTCATCTGGTTAGAAGATCAACATGTTCTTCTTCTCTACTGTTGACAAGACCTGTAACTAGGAAAGCTACAACAGTTAATAGTTTGATACCATCGAGGTGGATAGTAGCATTTGACAGGCACTCCAAATTGGGTTAAGACTTACAAGGATCACCCATTTCAGCATCAACTCATCAACAACAGAGGTAAAAGTTCGTCATTGAACGTCCAACCCGAGAGGTTCCTCAAACAGACAACAATTCTGGCGATCTGTATTATCAGTTACTAAAGCAGCGGATAAAACAGACCCACTGCAGATATGGTACCTCATAAAGATTTTAATAGAAAACAAATATTAAAGTACCTAAGCAGTTTTCTTAATGGGGTTAAGGCAATTATGAGACGTAAACCTAAAGAAAGTGACGTGATGTGAGCGGTAATTTGTGTAAAATAACCAATTAAGTAAGCAATTAAATGATCATAAACTAAGCCTAACTATTGTTCCCATCCATATCATAGTATAATGGTGGAAGACCCAATCACTCCACCCGTTTACACTCACAACAAGAGGTTCTAAATTGATTCCATGGCTATTAAATCCCCAGCATTCATATACTTCTACCATCGAAGCAATAACACGTCGTGGGTGGGTGGGGGGGTGCTGTTTTTGATGAATCGACATTGAGGAATTTGGGCCTGCTTGACTAACACCTTGAGAGAGGGGGGATATCCACTAGTTAGGAGAGGACAAAGTCTGCATGAAACCTGGTGCAATCTACCATCCCTGGGGGTTTTGATTGATCTTTGTGGTCTGTTAGCTAGGTAACTTGCAATTTTTTCTTCCTATCCTTTTAATTCTTTTATTTAATTTACTTTTGGGTCTATTAAATTTTTGCAGCTACGCCCTAACTTCTATGATGCCTGGTCAAACTTAGCTAGTGCTTACATGCGGAAAGGAAGGAGGAACGAGGCAGCTCAGTGCTGTCGCCAGGCTCTTGCTTTGAATCCTCGCTTAGTGAGTCATCATGTCTTATTATTTCTACCTTTATTGTTGTAAGGATGCTATTGACAAGGCTTATCCTCTTTGGCATAGGTTGATGCTCATAGCAACCTTGGAAATTTGATGAAAGCACAAGGTTTAGTGCAAGAAGTAAGTTACGACCCATTTTTTGTTCATATTTCCTCTATATCTTAGTAAGTGCTCTAAACTTATAGTAATCCGAAGGTCAAATTACGTATAAATGCATTCCGCTCCTCTTATTACTTTACCTCTATGGGTTGCTCGGATTTTCCATATGAACTACATGATATCGTGTATTAGGTCTTTGTGCAGGTCTGATCAAACCTGATGTATACATGATATCGTGTAAATACTCTTATATTACAGATTGTTGTCATGTTTTTGTAGTTATACATTTCTCTTCTGGTCTCTATAAAAGCTTTCTTACGCTTCATTGCAGGCGTACAATTGCTATCTTGAGGCTATCAGAATTCAACCAACTTTTGCGATTGCATGGTCAAATCTTGCTGGTCTTTTTATGGAGGCAGGTGATCTTAACAGAGCCCTTCAATATTACAAGGTACATTATTTTTTATCCTCAATGTACATATGGTCAAATTTTCTACTTTTTTCATCATATATAGATCGGCCTGCCTCGACTCCAATAGAATATGACCCCGAGCCCAGGATTCCCTCTATCTAGGCTGCAATATTTGTTAAACTGTACAATATACTTTGTACAGTAAGAATGCCGATGGTGGTTCTATATGTTGTTTCAATTTAAACAGGTTATAGTGTGGTTGAGTCCTATTTGGCATAATTTTGTATACATGTATTTCTTCTCTCTTAACTGTTCTTGATTGAAAATAGACTAAGCCTAGCTAAATTTGCGCTTGCGATCCACTCTGAGTTTTACTCTGCAACTTCGCTGTGGCCTTATATTTAGGCGGGTTAAAAGATGATTTTCTTCCTAATTTATTTTTTAGCATAGAGATATCCTGTTTTTTCATTCTATATCAATTAAACTGACATTACACGTTTGATGAATTTCATTTATTTCAGGAAGCAGTTAAGCTCAAGCCTTCATTTGCTGATGCGTATCTAAACCTAGGAAATGTTTATAAGGTAAGCCATCATTATTGTGCCAATAAGGTTGGATAGCGGCCAACACAAGGACTGGTATCTGGAGAGAAACACGATCTTTCTTTTGCATTTTCCAGGCCTTGGGAATGCCTCAAGAAGCTATTGTCTGCTACCAGCGTGCTCTTCAGGCCCGACCAGACTACGCGGTGGCTTATGGTAAGTATTATTTTTAGTTCGTAGTTACTTGTGCTATCTCATGGTATTAGGTAAACTACTAGCTTGACATACTTATTGCGTCTCTTAGTTCCTGAAAGGGTTTGCTTGAGGAAGTCGTTCAGCTTGTAACCCTGAGACTGTTGTACCCAACTTTTATTTAATTTTCTGTAAGATATGGCGTAAATCTTGGATTTAATTCAAGTTTAAGTAGGCAGAGTGTAAGGCTCTAGCACCCTCAAAGAGCTCATACTACCAGTGCATATAAAAGGGTTGAACACCGGAAACAACTATAGTACGTAGAGGAATTCACATGCACTAGTTCTTCCTGTTACCACCAGCCACTTGACAAGCAATACCAAATACTGAATGGAGACCGCTGTAAAACTACCAGAAATGGCATGAGTTAGCAAATGACCTAGATATTTGTTCCGGGGCACGTTTTTTCTGGTAGTTCTCTGTATTGCTATTTTTCTTTGTATTTTATGGCCATAAGGCCGAGCAGGTCAAAATGGGCCGAGCACAAGATGGATCCCAACTAAACTTGTTGAAGGATTTTCCTTTCAAACCGAGTTTAGCTTGGAGGATTCTCTAGAAGCTGGGTAGTTCTGACAAATTATTCCCCTATAATTTAATAGAGAAGATTGGTGAAGAATAATAAACATACATCCCATCGCCTTTTTTTCTACTGGGAAGGAGCATGGGGTCGAGGCTTACTTTGAAGGAAGCAAATGGATGTGGATACCTGATGTGTTTTATTGTGTGAAAACTGGAAATGAGACTTGCATTGCTTTTTTTCTACCTTAGTTTGGGTACATTTTTTGCGATTTTGTCATAAAGTGAGCTTTTCCTTATGGTTTCTTATGTTATGTTGACCCACGTTGATGCTTAGTTTTTAGGAAAGGAAATGGTATTTAGGTATTTGGGAGCTCAGTCCATATGCTATTGGAGGGGAGGGAAACATTTGACACTTTAGATTGACACAATGATCCTTGAGATTTATTAGTGCTTCCGTTTTGAGCTTCTACATTTCCTAGTATGAGCGGTGGCGATTTAGTTAAATGAGTCCATATTGAGCTCCAAGATTTTCTAATATAAGGGTGTGAGATTCAAGGACTCAGTGGTTAGCTGACATACAATATTGTAATTTTTACTTTCGTCTGACCTGTCGTTTTACCCTCTTTTCGTTCATCTTTGTCCTTCAGGTTGTATCTTGCTTTCTATTTGAGGAATTTTTTTTTTCCTGCTGTTCAATATATTGATCTACCTCTCTCAACTTAGAACCCCCCCCCCCCCCCCCGTTCTGCAATATATCCCCGATCTACCTCTCTCAACTTAGAACCCCCCCCCCCCCCCCCCCCGTTCTGCAAATATATGTTAACATTGTTTCCCTGATTTCGATCTTATCGCTTGCATTAGAGTTCAAAGCTACTTTGCAATTCTCTTTCTTTCAGTCTGAGACGTATTTTTTAGATTACTGCTTCATACCTAATTTTGATGGAAATGATACTGACAGTATATTAGTGGTGGTCTTTTCATCAAGCAGTTGGGTATTAATGTGAGCCTAGTGCAGTACACCTTGTTGATGTTATGGTGTGAGGTGGTTGACCCAAAAGAAGTGTAGTTCAAAGTTGAGAATACTATGTTGTGAGGTGGTAAACCCAAAAAGGTGTGGGTCTATTGAAAATTTCCTTATCTGTTGAAATTGCAAAGAGATGAATTTCAAGCCTTGTCTAGATGTACAGTCTTGCATTATGTGTACTGCTTGCAGTGAAATAAGCAGAGCCCGCCCTTTTTTTCTCATCTGCCCTTTTTCCATGTGTGTACTGTGAGAGTGCATATACACCTTTACGAGAGTCAGTGCAAGATGAATCACCAAAAGCTTCCTTCATGTTGCAGGTTTCGCGTGGAGACTACTGAAAAAGTAGCCATAGAAAGAAGATTGCAAGTAGCATCTAGATGTTTTTTTTTTCTTTTTTCTTCAGGAAGCAAAAAGAGACCACTGACTTCAAATTCCTCACTTGAGAATGGCATTTGCAGCTGCTTATAGTTGGGTGCAAAAGGTTCTCTTAAAAGATACTGCTGACAATGTAGCCCTTTACCTCTTAACAACAGGTTTGGATTTCACGAAATGCTCTCCTTTCTGACTAGGTTCAGGTGAACTGGGTTAGAAATAAAGTGAATATTCTGACGGATAATAGAGAGGATGGCAGTTCAGCAAAGAATACCATTTTCAACAATTGGAGAGAGCACCTGATTGTTGCTAACGATGGGTAGAAACTGAAGCTTCAAGACTTGAGTTTCTGATGACTTCTGCCATGAAGAGAAAATGTTAAGTCAGCTTTAACTTATCTAGCTTGGCGAGCCCGGGTGTAGCTTGCACTCTGTTCAGTTTTGGGTAGTTATAATGAAGAGATGCTAAATGATCTTGTGCAAGAATTGGGAGTGGCTATCTGTTACTTTGCAGAATACAATGTTATTGCCACAGCTTTGAGATGGGCTATTCAGAATGGTTGAGACTAGAAACGTTCGGATTGAGTTTTGACTTGCTCATTCAAGATTTTGTCCAAGATAGGCTACAATGGAAAGTAAAAGCTTTGTGGGAAAGATCAGAAAGTAGTTTTACGGGTTTGATATATTTTCTTAGATGGAGAGCGGGAACTTCACAGCTGATCATGCAGAAAGAGAAGGTAACTAACTTCTGTGAGGGAAGGGTCCAGAACATCTGCTTTGGAAAACATAGGTAGACCTTACCTTTTTTTTGAACGATTGAGGAATCAAGTAGGGAACATGTTTGTTTTTAGTTATTTTGAGCTTTGCAAAGTGCAAGGGTTTCTGTTATCCCTCCACACTTTTCATCCCTGTAGTTTTTCTTTCACCAATATATCCGTTCTTTTGCCTTTTCAAAATAAATAAATAATAAAGTAGAGAATCGGTGAATAGGAAAAGAACTCTGCAGCGTCAGAATTGGAATCTTCATGTTCGACGTGACCAATTCTAACAGGAAGTTGAAACTATTGGAACTTAATGCACGAGATGACCTTAGTGGGAGTTTGGAATGCTACATAGAGATGGAAGTGTAACAAAAATGTAATGTTTCCGTCATCTTTTGCGGGCAACTGGAAGAGGATTGTTTCAAATATGTCGACCACTTATCCATTGCTTGAAACTTTTTAGTTGCTTGGTCAATATTGAATTTTAGGTAAACGTTCTTAACCTCTTTGTTGCGGACCATTCCAAGATGACTTCATGAGCAATTTGAAAGTATGGCTCTGCAAAGCTGTAGGAAAATAATTGGAAATGTCTGTTGAATCTCCAGGCCCTACACTATTGGGGGTATTTTATGGAAGAAAATGAAGACTCAGCACTTTTAGGAGAAAGTGAAGGCAGTGGAGTGTGACTGTGTGAGCGCTTGTAATGGTTTTAATGCGGTTATGTTGCATGCTGAGGTTCGGGTATCTTGTAGTTAGATGAAGACATGTTGCACGTCGACATTCGTGTATCCTGATTGTAGATGGAAGGCAACTAGTCAGATACAACTCATGCTTAATTGGTCCTTCTGCGTGAGGCTCTTTATTTTTTTTAATTTGTAATACTTCCTTCTGTGAGAAAGCTTCACAGAGTTGCTAATGTTATATACTGTGAAAAAAAGACATGTTTATTTCCAGGCAGTGCACTTCATTTGTTATGGTATTTATATTACTGTTCTTTGTCCCTTTCTCTGTGTCATACAGTTTATCTTCACGAATTGTTGGACTTGCGTGGTTATTGGAGTTAAAATAATATCCTATATAAGGAACTTAAAAGAAAAAACTTGTAGACGACCTTTTTGTTACTTCAATGGTGAAGAATATGACTTGCAATCTAGTTACTTTCTGGTTGTGTTAATCAAATGTGGGATGGATGTTTAGCATTTGGAAAAGTTACACGCTTTTGCTTGAGTTATTTACAGTGATGATCTATTCATGTGGTGCAGGCAACCAGGCTAGTGTATATTATGAGCAAGGACAGTTGGATTTGGCGATTCTCCATTACAAGCAAGCCATTTCTTGTGATTCGGGATTCTTGGAGGCTTATAACAATTTGGTTGGTCTTCTTATCCTTTTGAGTGAATGTGTTAAGAATCATTGATCTAGTTGGCGCTAACCATATGCATTTCATGGGATTAATGCCTTCTCTTTTTATAGGGTAATGCGCTGAAGGATTCTGGCAGAATTGAAGAAGCAGTTCATTGCTACCGTGTAATTCGCTTACTGTTTATCCAGTTTGTTTCTTTGTTTCCTATTATTTCAGTGTTTGATCCTGATGCTAATCTCTGTTTTTGTGAAGTCATGCCTTGCCTTCCAACCTAATCACCCACAAGCTCTTACGAATCTTGGGAATATTTATATGGAATGGTATAGAGTTCTATGCATGTATCGATGAATTATTGAGGCTGTTTGGATATAGTGTTCACTGACTACTGTCTCCTTTCAGCAACGGGTGTCACCCGCCTAGATAAATTCTGACTTACCCGGCATGTGGGTTGGTGGGGTTCTCACATACCCCAGGAATTAGTCGGGCTAATGGTGATAAGTTACCCGGATCACGCTGGTTTGCAAGAAAATAAATAAAAAGCTTGCTTACAAGTAAAGGCCGATAAATAACATTCAAGCCAGAAGCCATTTTCTGAAATAGTTGGGCCAGCAGTCAGTGTACATCAGTTGATAAATGGGTGCATAAAATCCACTTTTAGACTACCTAGGTTCATTTGACGTCACAACTATCGTACGATTATACTTAATTAGTCAAAAAGTAGCTTCTCGTGGTGTATCCAAACAGATTCTTTATAATTTCATTGTGTGAAAGATGTATTGCTTGACAGCACAAGTACTTCTGATACTGCAGGAACATGCTTAGTGCCGCCGCTACATGTTATAAGGCAACATTGGCTGTAACAACAGGACTATCTGCTCCTTTCAGCAGTTTAGCCATAATTTATAAACAACAGGTATTTGAACGGGTCCTTTTAAAAATTATCCGTTATCATCTGATTACAAATAGGGCACGAGCATGTATATATGATTTTCCACCTCGTGATTTATTTCCAGGGAAATTGTGCGGATGCTATATCGTGCTACAATGAAGTGCTTCACATAGATCCCTTGGCAGCCGATGTTCTTGTCAATAGGGGGAATACTTTCAAGGAGATTGGTAGAGTTAGTGAGGCAATTCAAGATTATATGCGGGCTGTCACTGTTCGTCCTACTATGGCTGAAGCTCATGCAAATCTTGCTTCAGCTTATAAGGATAGGTACCTTTTTGTTATTTGTGTATACTTCTCGTGTATAACCTAGTCTATTGAGTCGGTGAATCAGAGGTTTTTGTGTGTTTGTGCTTATTCATGTCGCCTGGCTATTGTAGTGGGCTTGTGGAGGCAGCTATAAAGAGTTATAGGCAAGCGCTGCTTTTGCGCCCTGATTTTCCAGAAGCCACTTGCAACCTGCTTCACACCTTACAGGTATAATCAGACCAAAAAAATCTACCTTTCAATTTAAACGTAATCTCACAAAAATTTCTTGGATATTTTAAAGCGTACTCCTAACATCTCATACAGTTTAGAATTATCTCTGTACTCAGAACCTAAAAGCTGACACTCGGGATCAGAATAATAACTTCAGTTGTAATGTTGTCTAGATCGTACTTTCGATTAGTTGAAACACACTCTTCTAGCCAGGAGTGACTTTTAGAGAAGTGCCGTACTTTTTTCACCGAACATCTTCAAACATGAATTCAGTGTAAACATGGATCAGGAATGTCAAAACTTTAGGGGAGTGTTTTACATAATCAAATATGTATCCCTATCCGATATGTAGTGACCTTGGAAAATTCCTGTGAGTGGAAGTTAGGAGTCTCACTTTTAGTCGGTTTCTCGGGACACTTTACTAAGATTATTTCAACTAATCACTTTGCTTGATTTTAGAGTGGTTAGATCAAAGCCTTCGCTGCTCTGCTTCGAGCAATCTGATTTGAGCACATGGAGTTTGTGCCAATCATGAAAAGCCTTGTGTCTTGGTCACAGCCTAGCTTTGCCATCACATCTTGTTGGTTTCCTGTATACATGAATATACATGAATCAAGCAAATGTGGAGAAGTTGTATGAGCTTAGTGTTTCTGCCCATATTTTTCTAAATTTTGTCTACACTTTGCCTTTGCCATAAAACTAGTTAGTGATCACTTGTGTTGGATGCAATACCTGAGACCAGATAGAATACCATATAGCTCAGCAGTTATGTTTGTTCCAGGACCAAGCCCTACACTGAAAGCAAGGCCGAAGCTCACTGTAGAGTTTCTAATAATCCCTCCAACCCCGCGTAACTCATTAGAAGCCCTGGCAGATCCATCTGTGTTTAGCTCGAAGATATTGATATGGGGTTTCATCCATCTAGTGACCTGAACTCTCCTTGGTTTTATAGAATTTGGATGCAGTTTGGGAAGATACTAATTTTGACTGCTTTGATTTTAAAATTTAGATTCTGCGACTAATGACAAATAGTGTGAATGATATTAATGCCATCCATTTTGATACTATCATACCTGTAGTTACATCTAGCTTTCCACAATGTAGTAAGAGAGGAAAAATACCAATAAGGACACCAACTTGGGACTGCATGTTTGTCTTTTATAACTAGGTACTCTGTCTAGCCCAGTAAGCTTGATTCTTGATGAATTGATCTCCATAAACTACTGAAATGATGCCATACCTGAGATGTAATTTCCCCATTAACTAGCTGGTGATCTGAATCTTCAATTGCTCCATGAGAACAACAACTGCATTTAGATACCAACCCACTGTCTTTTGAATCAAGCAACTGGGAGCATATCTTGCTATTCTTTCAATCCAAAGACATGGATTTTTACTGGTAACGCTGGGGGCCACACATTTCATGTGGTCAATCATAGGTAAATTAGATCTCCAAAAACTCCAAGCAGATTTGAGGGTAAAAGTGCCATCCAAACAGGCTTGTTGACTACTAATGATAAAAAGTATCTAGGTTGAAGTATGTTCTTCCACTGCTGAAGATAAGAAATACCTAGGCTAGGTGGAAGTATGTCCTGACCAATTACTATGAATTTTTTTTAGCTTACCCTCCCCAGGGATCCTACTGGCGTTTAGCCTCTACAGTTTGTAATAGAGGTTACATTTCTTTCCACAAATTTTACGAAACTAGGCCCCGTTTGTGCAGTATTTCTTTTGTATATAGTTAGCCACAATGAGGGTTTATCCAAGAATTTCGAACACTTTTATGGAGAAAGCTGGTTTTGATATCAAACAATACTCTAATGGATTCACAATTTCTGCAGTATTTCTTTTGCATATAGTCAGCCACAATGAGGGTTTATACAATAATTTCCAACATTTTTATGAATACTACTAATTTTGATATTAAACATTAATCTAATGCCTAATCCTCCTCCTGACTTTGGGTAATAAATATCGTGCCAATATATCCATCTTTTCTTGTGTTAACCATCAAAGATGCCCCAAATTGTTTTTTGCAAAAATGTTTTCAAGGTTTTTGTGGACAGTTATGGGAACATGTATGGCAGAGAAAAGGTGAATAGGCATGAAATGGAAGCTTACACATGGTTGATCAATACCAATTTGCCCCCAATAGATAAAAGTCTTCCCTTCCACCCTAGTACTTTTTTTTGCACACATTGCATGAGATTGTCAAAATTGTTACACCTCACTCTCCCGTAGCTGATAGGAGCACCTAGGTGTAACTTGATTGCTATCTGCATCTGATTTGACTCTCCTTTTACTCGAAAGTTTTGATATTTGCAAATTGCAATCAATTTTTAGAAGTAGAGAGGCTAATTCTGCTGCTTCTAACTAGCAAAATAAGCAGCCAAACCCTAATGTTTTGTGGCATTTTCATGAGTATGATAAGGTTCACAAGGAGATGTGAGGATGGAGTTGCGAGATGGAGACAGCTAGCTATCTAGGATTGATCTTGGTTTTGATCTCATCCTTGAGTCTTTCTTTTTTTATATTTGCAGGCCTCAGATGTTGTGTTTTCCATGTCAGAAACTTGTTTTGAGATCTATATAAATTATGTCTTCTCAAGAAATGCTATTCGGTTGGTGCTTAATTTGTTCTCATTTAAGGGTTCACTACATGTCATGCCTAATCATTCAGTTTGTGAATGGTGGAGATTTGGTGCTTACTAGGCCTTGTCCTTCTTGAAACTCACCTTTTTTTTCCATCTTCGAATAGAATTACAGAACTTGGGTAGCCAAAATTTTCCTCTTCTTTTCTTAGCTTTCTTATTCTGTCTTCTCGAACTTCTTGAACTCTGGTTTTTTGCTTGCCATAATTATTTAGAACTCATCTAGACTGTGAGCTATTTAGAATTTATCTGAGCCAACCAGAGTAGTATTGGATCATACCATTCTAAAATTTTGCATTCCCCGAGATGGTTTTGACCATCGTTCCATGCCATGCATGGAATGTATTCAGATTGTTAGGTGGATTGGAAATGAAATATCGAACCGAGCTCATTGTGTTTTCTTATGTTGAGATATCACCTACGATTCTATGTAGTTTTAATATTAATACTATCAGACTGAACATAGTTCACTTTAATGGAATAAAGTTATTCTGCTAAACAACCCTGCTTGTTGAACCTAGATGCACATTGTATCTATTGTGATTTGTTAAACTGAAAGTCATGTGATTTTTCTTTCAGTGTGTTTGCAATTGGGATGAGCGACAAAACAGTTTTGCTGAAGTTGAAGCTATCATAAGAAAACAGATCAAGGTTTGCAAGAAATCTGCATTTTATTCCTATCGTTGCCATACTGCTATCTGCTGTAACTCTATTGTTTTACTGTAGCTAGTGCTTAGAAGCTCATATTTTCAACTTTCAGATGTCAGTTCTTCCAAGTGTGCAGCCTTTTCATGCAATTGCGTACCCTATAAATGCAAATCTTGCACTGGATATTAGGTAATGTCATGTAAAAACAATTTGGATCTGGCTTGTCCGAAATTTGTGTGGGATAGTTGACATTATGCCTATTGAGAATGTCTAATCATTGTTAGATGTATAAAACTGCACTATCTTATTTGTACATCTGTTAATGTTACTTAACTAACACACTTCAATAAATATGCCACTATCTGAAGAGTAGGGGAGATTTATCCACCATGACCACATGAGATTAAATTTTTGTAGTACCAAACTAGAGTTGTCCATCAAAATTTTAGTAGGAATAGTCTGAAGATTGATGTTTATTCTTCTTCTCTCGCTCTTGTAGTTGTAAATACGCAGCACATTGTACCATAGTGGCATCCCGTTTTGGACTTTTGTCCTTTACTCATCCGCCACGAATACCTGTGAAGAGTGAGGGTCAAAATGGGCGACTACGAATTGGGTAAGCTTGAGCATACTATCTACATGAAACTTCTATGAATCATCATTTTGTCTTGGCTGGTGGGGCGAATTAGTTCTTATACTCTCTTAATCTGAATTATAAGTGGTATTTCCAGATATGTGAGCAGCGATTTCGGTAATCACCCCCTATCGCATCTTATGGGGTCTGTATTCGGAATGCACAATAGAGAAAATATTGAGGTTGTTCGTCAAGACTTCATCTTTCTATTGAAATTGAACTGCTTGTGTGTATTTTCGCCTTTTTCTCGTGTTTCTAATAAAGGCAATTTTTTCTTTGTTTGGGTTTCAGGTATTCTGTTATGCCTTAAGTCAGAATGACGGCACCGAATGGAGACAGCGTATTCAGTCTGAAGCCGAACACTTTGTAGATGTCTCTGCTATGTCATCTGATATGATTGCTAGGCAGGTTAATGAGGATAAAATACAGATCCTAGTCAACCTTAACGGCTATACCAAGGTATCTTCTTCATTTAGCTATCTATTTTTCCTGTTAATTTTTGAAATAACAATTTACTGGGTTACCATACATCATACTTCAAAAACTCCGACTTAGTCACTATTATCTTCTGCTTATGTGCAATCATGTGAAGTTGTGGGTTGCATTCACTATAAGTGAGTGGGACCCATGTTTACTGAAGTTTAAACCAATCTAGTATAGATATAAACAGGTGAATGGCAATTTACTTTTGAGTCTTATGTTTTTTTTTATACTCGTGCTATTTTGAGGAATTCAATAAGTGCGTTTGATGTTTTGATAATTCTGCAGGGTGCAAGGAACGAAATATTTGCTATGGAGCCTGCACCAATTCAGGTTTCCTACATGGGGTTCCCAGGAACTACAGGAGCATCTTACATAGATTATTTAGTCACGGACGAGGTGAGCGCAAATCCCCTCTCTCTCTATCTCGTGGAAACCAGCTGCCTAGCAGGCCAACAATTGATATCTAATTTTTTTAATCTTTAGTTGCCTGATACTTTGTGCAAAGCATCTGGTGTTCTGTTTGATGTGATACATGGCTTTGATGCAGTTCGTTTCACCTACGTGTTACTCACATATTTACTCTGAGAAGCTTGTCCATCTTCCTCATTGTTACTTTGTCAACGATTATAAACAGGTATCTCTTACTATGAAACTAGCCTTAGATTAATCATGGGCAAATTTGCTATAGTTTTCTATATAATTTTTTTTTGAGAATGTAAAAATAATATATTGAAAAACAAAGCGAAACTTTTCGAGGTGGAAAGATTACAACCCGAAGGCAAAAGAAAAGAAAAGAAGAAACGATACAACTCTCTAAACATCACTATGGATTTGCAAAAACTAAATCTTTCCACCGGGTCACAAGATCTTCGAACCGAACCCCTTTCATGAAGAAGACCAATACAAATTAGTCGCGTAAACGTCAAGGATGATAGCTTCCACATTCCTCTTTTCATTGAAGTGTCTATCATTCCTCTCCTTCCATAAAACCTATCCAATAGCATACGGGGTAAGGTCCTAATGAAAATTTTCAATCTTTCTCCTAAACGGCGTACACCACCACGATTTTAAGGAAGAAACAAAACCTTATTCAAAAACCCAAGAAGCACCGAAGAGATTTAGATATTGATACCACACCTCCATCGCGGTCGGACACTTTAAGAGTACGTGATCAATATTCTCATCTGCAATACCACAAAAAAGACACAAGGAATATACATTTATACCTCTTCGTCTTAACTGATCGTTAGTCGTTGCTCTCCCCCACGCTACCCCCCAATAAAAGAAAGCAACTTTGGACGGGATATCTTTCTTCCAAATCAAACGTCTCGAGAATCCGGTTTGCTTCCACCAAGTGACTACACATAGACTTCACCGTGAATATCTCATTCTCAACCTATTTCCATTTCCATTTGTCTTCCCCCAATCGAATCGTAACCGAGGTAACTTTTAGAATCATAAAGCCAAGATCCTCAAGCTCCCTATCAACAATCTTCCTTCGAAAATGGAAATTCCAACACACCGTCTTCCTCCAATCGAATCGTAACCGAGGTAACTTTTAGAATCATAAAGCCGAGATCCTCAAGCTCCCTGCTAAAAATCTCCCTTCGAAAATGGAAATTCCAACACACCGTCTCCCCCTCCATTTCGTAAAACTCGATCACTTTCCCAAGCTTTAAATCACAAGCATTATAGAGTGAAAGATATATTAGAGCCAATGGTCCTGAATCACACCAGACATCGTGCCAAAAGCTAACCTTCTCCCCATTTCCAATATTAATGTTAATACCTTCATTAAGCTTATCCCACGTATTGAAAATTGACCTCCAAAGGCCTATATAAATCTTATTGTATGGTTTGCGATTATAAGCTACTTACCAGCTATGATCTTCTGCAACTTATGATTTCAATAAAAGTATGGGACCTACTATTGTTTCAAGTATATACTAGATTTGTTTATGTGATGTGCATGTGATACATGTTGATTTTATACGAAAGAGTGGATTTAAACATTGATGATTTTGCAGGCTCGAGTGTGTTGTTAGCATAGCATATATTGAACCATCTTGCTAATTCATAATTCACAGTGAAGATAACCAACCAATTGTTCAGACAAATTAGATTAATTTCCGAAGGCTTATACTTCTCAGTCACCAAGAAAATTTGACTTTGCCAAGTTAGTTCAGATATATTGTGTTGTCAGTAATATAAAGGGTTCACTCTATTGATTTAAGGCTTGACATCCTTGGTCTTCATCAGGAGATGAAAAAAACAACAACTCTAGTCTAGGTTCCCAGATCACCATTAAGGGATTTCCTACAAAGACATATGATACATACGAAGAAAGAAGGAAACATACAACAAAAAAGACAAAATATAAAAGATGTAATATAAAGGAATAGCCGGGAGGTAGTCGTCTGGCTAGGGCCCTCTCCCTGGTTGTGTGTTCTCTAGATGCTCTTGCTCCTGACAGCTAGTTCATCTTTGACTTATTCTTCCTTTTTCTGTCTGTTGTAATATAGTCTGTGGCACGTGCCTTGTCCATGTTGGTGGCTTGGTCAGTCCTTACATCTGTTTTTTTTTTTTTTTTTTTTTGCATTCTTACTATCTTAATAGAGGATGGATTGGTTCACTACCTATCTTATACTCCTCTAAATACTCCCGAACAAGAC
The DNA here is from genome assembly GCA_014058105.1 of Kingdonia uniflora. Taxonomy (NCBI): domain Eukaryota; kingdom Viridiplantae; phylum Streptophyta; class Magnoliopsida; order Ranunculales; family Circaeasteraceae; genus Kingdonia; species Kingdonia uniflora. Next base: position 1,249,888 of record JACGCM010000792.1, read on the forward strand.
CGTTGGATGTGAAAGATCGACAGACTATATTATTTATGACGTGGCAGGTAAATACATTACGATTTTGGCTCGGCTTTGCAGCTTCCGCTTGTAATGGAACAAATTCTCTCTCTCTCTCTCTCTCTCATTTTTTTTCTCACTATTACCGTGTTCCTTCTCTCCTTTATTTTCTCTAGGTCTTCAGTTGCAGAGAGGACTTTCTCCATGGGAGCTTAGAATAATTTTCTCCCCGTGCAGACTTATAGATCCCTTCTAATGATCTCAATTTAATAATCTTCTGTTGACACCATTGTAATTGTTCCTCATTAATTTCTCAAAACCCTATAGACCACTTCTAAAACTATGGGACCCATTGATATCTCCATCTCTTCTTCTCTCTTTAGCCTAGATGGAGTTCTCTAATCTTCATCTTCCTCTATAATTTGAGCATAACAAATAAAAAAAGGTTACATGTATGGTATTTGAAGTTGATAGGTCACAAGAATGGCTGACAAACTCTAATCGTATGATTTGGATTTTTGTTTCTTCCATGTAAACCATTTTGTATTCACCAACATATCCGTGTTGATGATTTAGTATCATAAAAATAACTCTAAAAATTTATACGCCATTTTTCCTTTAAGTAGTTCCTGGTCTAGAGAATGGAGTTGTAGTACAGGGGAGATAAAAGAAAAAAGGATGCAGTAAAGATGGGAGTGTAGCTTTGCAGGGAGAAATTCAAGGTGAGCTAAAATACAGGAGATAATGGCTTAGACAAGTTTTTTTTAACCAAACCGATGCAAGCCAAATAGTCCTTGTGTTGCGTCTGCCACATCATAAATAATAGTGTCCGTGGATCTTTCCCATTCAGCGGTCTTGTTCGAAAGTTTTTTGAGTGTAAGTGGGTGAGTCAAGCGATCCCTCCTCACCAATAATCTCCACTTTTGTAAATAGATTGGTTCTAAACCTTTACAGTGCATTTACAAGTGTTGACACAAACTTGTTGCTGTATAGCATAATGGCGACTATCTGTATTTTTTTCATTTACTTGATTTAATATTGTTTTTTATAATTGTGGACTTATGGATAATGAAAAGCAATTACAAACAACTGGCCTAAGACCAAGAGCATCAAACTAGACATGACCTCCGACATATCCTCTGCCATCCTAAGAGCTACTCATTTGTAATTTTATGTGTAGGTAATTTGTAAATAATCTCCGTGTATATCATAATGTCAAGATGATTCAGGATTTGAGTTTAGTCCTACTCTTTGTATTATGAGATTAATTCTCTTCTAATAACTTCTTTTCTCAGAAAAACCGTGATGTTTTGGATCCAAATCATCAGCACAAGAGATCAGATTATGGATTACCCGAGGAGAAGTTCATATTTGCATGCTTCAATCAGCTGTACAAGATGGATCCTGAAATCTTTAGCACTTGGTAAGCTAAAGACTTACAGTCTACTAATTGCACAAGGATTATACAGTGTTATATGTGTCATTACTGGCATTCTAAGTTCCATAACTTTCAGGTGCAATATTCTTAAGCGTGTCCCAAATAGTGCACTTTGGCTTCTAAGGTTCCCAGCTGCAGGGGAGATGAGACTTCGTGCATGTATGTAGATTATCTATCCTGGCATTTTATTGTGTGTCCGTGTGTATATACGTTTGTACTGATTAATTAGGGACAATATTCTGGAAGATGTTTTCCATTTTCTCTAGAGACGTATTTTGGAACAAGTGTTTCTCCTCCACTATACAAATAGTAAACCTATATTAACTTATGTTTGGTTATATGTAGGAACATGACTGCAGAGAAACATGAAATGTTCCTCTTTTTTTCTTTCTTTCTAGAAATGTTAAATTACTTGTATTTGTTATGACTTCACCTATGGGTGCTGGCCTATTCAGATGCTGCTGCCCAGGGGGTCCAAGCTGACCAAATAGTTTTCACGGATGTTGCTATGAAGAATGAACATATAAGACGCAGTGCGTTAGCAGACCTATTCCTCGATACGTAAGCTCTTTGTTGGCTGCATTTCATATTGTGGTTATTCTAGTCAATTTGGTTATTTCTCCAGTCTTGATTTTCCTTTTATATTGTTTGTAGGCCACTGTGCAATGCTCATACTACTGGGACGGATATCCTGTGGGCAGGTCTGCCAATGGTAACACTTCCTCTCGAGAAGATGGCCACCAGAGTGGCAGGATCACTATGTATGGCTACCGGAGTTGGGGATGAGATGATAGTTAGAAGGTACTTGCGTGTTTATGCCATGATTAATGATGATTTTTGTTACATTTGGCTTAAACTTCTCGTTTGTGCTCATGATTTGATTTACTAACAATAAGAATCTGAAATATTTTCTGCTTTGTCTGCTAAATTTGTACCCACAAGTATGAAAGAGTACGAGGAAAAGGCTGTCTCATTGGCAGTGAACCGTCCAAAGCTTCAGGCTCTTACTAATAAACTTAAGGCGTCTCGCTTGACTTGCCCCTTATTTGACACTTCACGCTGGGTAAGTCTCAATCCCAATTTGGACTCATGTTAGGGTTACAGTATACCAGATTAAACCTGGTTCTTCAGGTTTCCACCTGAACCTGATATTCTAGTGACAGTAAACATAACTGCATGCTAATCCAAACTTCTTGGTTGTGGAAAATCTGCATTATCCTAAGGCGCCTTAATAGCTTACCCTTTACATCATTCAAATTTCTTGTATGAACTTCCTTGTACGTGATGTCAGTGTGAAATTACTGGTACTGATTGGAAAATATACAGGTGAGGAATCTGGAGAGGGCATATTTCAAGATGTGGGACATATACTGCACAGAAAATCATCCAAGGCCTTTCAAAGTGACTGAGATCGACGCTGAATTCCCATTCAACCGATAGAGTGAGCGAAGAAATGCGGATATTTTGTAGATAAATCAAAGAGGTAAAAGAAAATTATGTAGTCAATAATTAGGAAGTTGGGAGTGTGTTGGATATAACCTTGCTGTGTGGAATGCAAGGTTATATCCAATAACCTTGCTGTGTGAAAATTAGTGTATTGTTTTAAGAGTTTGAATGTTGGTACGAAGTGCCTTGAAGATTGTATGAACATGTTTAGAGTTGTAGATCGTCATCAAATAAGGCATTGGCTTTGATTTCTCTCACCATCTAATTCCTGCATTTGGTTGGCTTCTACTGCTCTGATAGGTTTACGATATTGTTGCTACATTAAAGAATCGTTTTTCTTGCTTCTCTACGGCTAAAAGACTTATGTACTAGAGACTCCACTGTCTTCTGATCTTCTCCCTCCCTTTTACAATCATGTGCTACCAGCAAATCCTAATTATACTTTGTGTAGTAGTATCGGAATAACGCAAATTCTAATTATACTTGGTCAATGTGTTGTACTTGATTTCTACCTTTTCTTGTATGTTTTAATGGGTGCATTCGGCACGTTTACCCCATCTATCATCTTTACTCTAAAAGGGCACTAATGATTAGTGTTGTGTTATTACTAATGAAGTGCTTAAACCAAGAATAGGTTTTTGTCCCTGATGTAGTCCTTAGTGTTGGAAAATACAAATGATGTTTTGGTTTTCCTTTTGGTTTGAATAGTAGAACTAAGTGTTTAGTCCTACATTGGATATGAGGGAAGCTCAACTCTATAATATAAGTAAGTCTTAACACTTAATTTGTTGTTCTGTATGTGAGAGTTGGTGGGTCGCGCATGTATGCAAACTAGCTTAGGTGCATGGGCTACTCATGGGTTTGCCCTAGGAACTTATGGGGATTCTTTAGAATATTTAGTCACTTTTTTGGTTTTCCTTTTGATTTGAATAGTAGAACTAAGTGTTTAGTCCACATTGGATATGAGGGAGGCTCAACTCTACAATATAAGTAAGTCTAACACTTAACTTATTGTTCTGTGTGTGAGAGTTGGTGGGTCGCGCAATTGTGCAAACTAACTTGGGTGCATGGGCTACCTATGGGGCTTGCCCTTGGAACCCATGGGATTCTTTGGAATACTTAGTCACTTTTTTGGGTTTGAGGTGTGAGTTGGGTTGTCTTCAACAGACGCACCTTAAGGTGTGACTCTTGGTGAAGAGACACTGACTTGAGGTGTGACCCTTGGTGAAGAGTCACCTATGCTCTATATAACCCAACTTCGTTTTCATCAGTTTTTCCGAGTTTTCTTGAGTTATTTTCAAGAGAGAAAAAACAGACGCAATCAAAGTTTGTTTGGCAGAGAGATATACGTGTTTTCTTCTCTTTGCGACTGATCGTTGTATCCTGGGAGACAGAGGCCTACATTCCTGCAAAATACTGTGGTAGGAGTGAATTTATCTTAATGAGATATTGTGTATACACTAGACTCGATCATCTCCTTAAGAGGTGTTGTTTGTACATGCAGAGTAAATAACACTTAGCTTGTGACATTTCCCGCTATGTATGACTTGTTGATTCAGAAGTATAGTTGAATGCGAAATCATCTTACTAAGAGAACTTCTTCCCAGCATTTTACCCTATGTAAAGACGACACCAGTCCAAGAGAAGAATAATTTAGTAGGCATGTTGAATGTGATGTAATAAGGGCTAAACAATGTGATGCAAGGAGAGCAATCTACATCCAAGATCTCTCATCGAGGCTGGCATTGTTTGTAAACTTTAGATACCGACCTAAAAACACGTGGATGACGATATAGGTGTGAGCGATGGGTCCCGTTCTCTCTATCGAGATAAACTTGTCTTCCTTCACTGTAATAATATATATTTCTATATGAAAAAAGTGCCATTTGCTTATAATATGTAGAGATAACTTGTACGGGAAGAAACCCACGTTTATTTTTATTAATTTCTTTAAACAGCTAACGAGCACATTGACACCCCACTGAAACTTTTCTTTTTTTCTTATATTAGGTCGTTTTCTTGTAATCAATTCTAATGGTGTGGCCGACACTCTTTTAATAACGCCTTGTTTTTCTGTTGAGAAATCATTTTCAGTTACCGTACTCAAAATGTGACACCCTTCTCGCCAGGCCAAACTTAAAGCTATTAACATTCCTTTAAAAAAAATATGGCGGAATAGAGACTATTTGTACGGCAAGTAAATGTTATCCTAGAAGAATAAAAATGGTTGTTCCTCTAAAAGCTAACTTCTGCAGGTCTTCATCGATCAACGATTCAATAACAGAAATCCGTTATGGGGCATAGCTCGAAAACAAATTAACTCGATTTTTCTCTATTCAACTTATCTTTGCTCTTTGTACCAAACTTATCTAATAAGTTTTCTCTTTCTAGATCTTTTGGTGATAATAAGAGAAGCTCGTCTTCTTTTTATCATCTACATCTTTTCGCATAAAATTTTGATACTAAGGAAGGACGCCCTAACATTTTCAGGATATTAAACTGACCAAAATGATCTCCGCACATAGTAAACTAATAATCACTAGTACCATATTATGCGGGTTATGTAACTCTTAAGGTTAAATATTTGTCGGTGAGGACAACTTCCTGACACAAAGCATCTTATGAAATTGACCCCTCAAAAACGAAAATGCATGTCATATCCCCACACGAAAAGAAAAAAGAAGAAAAGCCCAACATTACGCCAGTGTCGTCCACACCGACGACACAGACGTAATGCAGTCCATATGTCCAATAGATGCTCAGACAGATGACGCATGCCTAGTGTAGTTAGTTTTGATTTATATATCAAAACGACACAGGTGTAGTGTAAGCCATTCACGGTGTATGAGTTTGAAACTTTGGTGTAATATAAAGAAGAAGATAAATATGAACAAGAACAAAATGCAAAGAGGATCTCGTTTTTTTTACTTTTCATTCAATCATGAAATTAAAAATAGATTACATCGGTCGACTGTCGCCAATTTCGACAAAATCGTACCCCAGAAAATACATTACATTTGATCAACTCACAAAAATAACATAAAAATTATACATGTAAATTCTTCCCATCTAACATTTATTTATATCTTCATGATTCTGTTTCTTTTACTTTTCTTGTTCTAGAATTTATACTAAAAAGTACAAAAAAGCATTAAAACAACACTAAATACGACACCGAAAAATGACGTGCTAACAACGAATAAAGCAAAAAAAAAAAAAAAGCAACCAACCAATCAACTATTAATCTTGAACTTTTCCTTCTTCCTTATTTACCCTCGACTCGATCCCGTAATACCCAACGTACCATCGAACAAATTTCCTCAACCCGCTCGCCAAGTCCGTTGTCGGCTTATACCCGAAATCGTTATATGCTAGGCTAACATTGGCATGAGTATACGGTACGTCGCCATTTCTAGGCATCTTAATCACATGTTTCTTTGCCTTCACGTTTAGTAACGATTCGAGTATGGATACTAGTTTTCCCACCGACACCGGTGCAGTATTCCCCAAATTGTAAATTCGCAATTGCGCAGGCGCCCGTTTTTTTCCAGCTTTGCCAGTACTCTTTTCCGCGGTGTCCAACGCCCCTATACATCCTTTTACGATATCGTCGATGTACGTAAAATCACGTGCCACTTCTTTTTCGTCTGCGGTCTGATAAATATTTATTGACTTCCCTTGCAATATATCCTTAGTGAAGAAAAAATACGCCATATCCGGTCGTCCCCACGGCCCGTACACCGTAAAAAACCGTAACCCGGTGATCGACAACCCGTAAATATGATTATACGTGTGCGCAATCTCCTCACCGGCTTTTTTTGTCGCGGCGTATAAGCTCGCGGGTTGGTCGGTCCGATGCGTCTCGGAAAATGGGTTTTCGGTATTCAACCCATAAACGGAACTCGACGAGGCCCACACAATGGCCGGCTGAGGATCGGCGGCTTTCGCGATCTCGAGTAAATTCACAAACCCGGCAATATTTGAACTAACGTACGACATCGGATTCTCCATAGCGTACCGTACGCCCGCCTGCGCGGCCAAATGAAGCACATGCGTAAATGGTACGACATCGAATAATTTACGTAACACATCGACGTCGTTTAAATCCGCCTCGACGACAAATATTTGATGTTTCCCTAACAAGCCTTGCCTAGCGCGTTTTAACGTCGGGTCATAATAAGTATTAAAATTGTCTAGGCCAAGTACCCCGTCGCCGCGTTTTTTCAACGCTAGCGCACAATGCGAGCCGACGAAACCAGAGGCGCCAGTTACCAGTATGGAGAAGCCGTTGGGGCGGCGAGGCGTGGAGGAATGCCTTACTTGTTTCTCCCACGAGGCGCCGCCACCGAAGAAAGACGAATGGAGAAAAGATTTTTTGTTGTGGTGGTTTAGGAGTGGGATATGTGTGGGATTTTGAGGGTAGTTTAGGGTGAAGAATAATATAAGGGCAAGGGCAACTAGTATTGTGATTCTGAAAACGAATTTAGATGAGATGGAGAGGAGCTTTGTGTGGTTGAGGCGACGAAGGTATGAGTTGTAACGCTCTAGTTTGATGTTTTTGCTTGTATCTGATGAAGATGATGATGCCATGAGTGAGACTCTCTCTTTCTCTCTAGTGAGTAGTAGTGAGGATTGGGGGAGAGAGAAGATATAAAGGAAGAGACTTGGTTGTTAGTTGGAGACCACCTTGTTTTGTTTATCTGGGCCATCTGACCAAATCCTCTAGGGCTCTCGTGCTTACGAACTATACCAATTGGGTAAGCAGACACAGGACCGACGGGCTCATGCCAAATTTTGTATAGATCCAATGTCATATTCACTCATGTGTACGACAGATTTATGATATATATTAGATTTTTTTCTTCAAAAGACTTAGAATTTTAAGTCGGTGATAAAATGACCAAAATAATATATCGAAAAATAAACAAAAATTCATCCATAAACCATAGGTGTGGGGGTCACATTGTGGGGGTGACTCTAGTATGAAATTATTGTGACTTCAAGGATGAGAAACTAGATTTGGGCTAGTCAAATACCTTGGGCTAGTTATGGGTCATTTTGTTTTTGCTGAAAATGAAAATTTTAAGGAATTTTGGATGTTTCGCCTTGAATTATCGCTTATTTCAAATTATGATATTCGACTGGACTTACTGAGATTTTTTTAAAACCATTGAGCTAAGTTTCGGGATTGTGACTAAATGTACACGATGTATCATGTATCATGATACCGCAGTGAGAAAAAAAGAATGAACTTTCAGAGAATCATAGTACAGTACTTGTGACAAAAATCTAATTGTTTTCCCATTGTAAAGTCATTGGTTTGGACGATGCAAGAAGACTTGCAACTTCGTTTTCGTGTATAGTGAATCAGTGATTAGGTGATGAATGAAAAGTCGGTGTCAAGAAGAGGGAGGGAGCCCCATAAGATTATGTGGCATATTTTCTTCTTCAACAAAGTCATCGCTATGTCCCAATCTGTTCAAACAAGTTAGTACAACTTTGAGCAATGGTCAGCGTCATGAAGCTCCTTGTAAACATATAATGTAGCCATGAAGCTCCTTGTATTATGCATTCACATTATTTTCTTCTAATACTTACAAATACGTTGTCGTTGTCGATTATACCGTTTTGTGCCAGACGAATTAGAATGTTTGTGTTAAAAATTATGTTTTGCAGAAACTAAATTACTCTCAATTAAAACTAAGATCTCTCAATTGCATAAAATAAATGTTAAAAGACTTAGGGTTTATGAGATTTACCCCAAACTCTACATATCTCTCTAAGGCTAAGCCTTTCCCTCTCTCAAAACCAACATCCTAATAAACTAAGCTTAGGCTCTAAATGAACCTAACATAAATAGAAACCCAATACCAATCTAATTAGAAAACTAGTTCTATTATTCAAGGAAATTAAATAAAAAGATGCGCACGTGACGTTCGAGGCGTGCTACTCGCGGTCGTGGATACAACCACGATTCCTATCAACTCTCCCCGTCTAAGAAGAGTTAGACAACAAACTCTGACAAGAAAATCTGCAAGTCATCAATATAAAACCAAAAATGCACTCCGAAAGAAGCGGGAAGACGACCACAAAATTTTCCATAACTCGCTAATATACCCAATGGATTGGGTAACGCATCATCTGGCAACTTATGTTGTTTAATTGTATTACCAACTGCGGATACTAGATGTTGTACTAGAAGTTGCCAAAACGTCGAACCCACAAAGTCAAAAGAACGAACCATAAACTCTATTCAATAAGGGTCAACATACGGAACTATTTTCGGTACACCCGTCTGCGAAAAATTACTCTCTCCTGGTTCCCAAATATGCCTCTGCATATTGCCAAAACTAATTGCCCTCTTCTCAATCGTTTTGTGAATCAGTCCCCTCGTCGACTCTTTTATCTTTGTCAGTGACCCACATAGCGTGAGTGCCCTCCGCGGCGCTCCTCGTCTTACCCGCAGGTGTGGTAAAGGACCTACCGCGATCCCCTTTCTGGGCATCACCCCCGTGCCTTCCGAATCCGTTATCGGCCTCGTAAGAATCCGCGATTCCCCTTCGGTAATCATGCCCACCCCTCTATTCGTAATCGACTCGGTGCCCAAGAGGTCCCGCGGCGTGCCCGAGTCTGCTGTTGTGGGCCCACGATCCCTCTCTCTCTCGCTGTTCCCATGGCCCAAATCGTTCGGTGTTGTAATTTATTGCAGGGGTATGCCCGTGCCACACAAAGGCATACTCTGCCCTGTGCCTATTGCACCCTACCTCGTGCCTTGACCGTATTGTGGCATGCCCGTGCCCTGTATTGTAGCATTCCCGCATCATCTCCTCCAAATCTCCAGTCTCTCTTGCATTCCATATTACGGGTTTTAATGATCTCTGTTATGATGGGAACCTCTCTCCCTTGAAAATATGCCATCCTAGTCACCGGCGACCCCTCCGTCGTCAATAGAGATGTATTTAACCCATCTCCGATCGTTCGTCGAATTCTAGGCAAGGGTTTTGGATTGGGGTTGGTCTTCTTTGGTTGGACTTCTTGATAATTGGAATAATTGATCGTGTAAACCATTTTGGATTTTTAAGTTGATAGGTCACAAGAATGTTATTTTAAGTCGATAGGAATCCGCGATTCCCCTGCGGTAATCATGCACACCCTCTATTCAAAATCGACTCGGTGCCCTAGAGGCCTCGCGGTGTACCTGAGTTTGCTGTTGTGGGCCTTCGATCCTTCTCTCTCGATGTTCCCATGACCCAAATCGTTCGGTGTTATAATTTATTGCAAGGGCATGCCTGTGCCATTCAAAGGCATGCTCTACCCTGTGCCTGCTATACCCTGCCTCGTACCTTGACTGTGTTGTGGCTTGCCCGTGCCCTGCCCTTGCAGTAATCCCGCATCATCTCATCCAAATCTACGGTCTCTCTAACGTTCCAGATTGCGGGTTTCAACGATCTCTGTTGTTATGAGAGCCTCTCTTTCCTAAAAATATGCCATACTAGTCGTCGGGGACCCCTCCATTCTCAATGGAGATGTAATTAACCCATCTCCAATCGTTTGTCGAATTCTAGACCATGGTTTTGGATCAGGGTTGGTCTTCTTTGGTTGGGCTTCTTGGTAATTGGAATCGTTGATCGTGTAAACCTTTCGCATCAATGTCGCAACCTCATCGTCAGATTTTGACCGAAAACTCTTCGACACGTTTTTGCCTTTTCCACTTACGAGATCAATCGCACTGTGAACTTTTCTCTCAGTCATCTTTTCGTGGTATTTTATCTCCAAGCCATCTCCATCGAATTTCTTCGAATCCTCCGTCACCACTCCCGCCTTAATCTCATTAGAGTTCTCAAGCATCTCTAACGTCTTCCTTGTCATATCTTTTCTTAAACATAAAAACATTTGTAATCGATGACGATTTGGAATCTATACTTAATTGGCTTTTCTCAATAAAGTATGTATTCATCCTTTTCTAATCTCTCTTCTATCCAATTTTATATGTAGTCTTCTACTTCGCAATCACCCGAACTTGTTCTATAATTCTTCTAAATCTTCTTGGCTTAAATATTATTGTAGCAGAAAATCACTGTAGCAGATGCAGAGATTACTGTAGCAAAGCAAAATTCATTATAGTCGATACCAAAATACTGTAGTAATGCAAAATCACTGTAGCAGATACCGAAATCACTGTAGCAGATGTTAAAATCATTGAAGCAGTCAATAAAATAAAAAATCCCCCACAAAATCTTGCTAGCTCTGTAACCAAGTTGTTAATTTTTTATTAACAAAAGATAAACAATTTTATAAATAAGAAAGAGAAACAACCTGATGGCTAGAGTAGACATGCCATACTCTTAGACATAAATAACAAACCATCCATGAGATAAACTACAAACTGCCTTAGCAAAATTTGTAATAAGGATGGAAAGGGATTTTCAGTTTTCTAATAAAACTTGGTATGTGCGTATACCATTCTTCCTGACCATTGGTTATATAGCTAGCTCTTTGAGCACAATCATTTGTACTATAATGTTTGCCTCTCACCATGTATGATGCAATCGTATCCTTACTTTAGTTTGTATATATTTCCATCGAGCATGCAATTGCCAAAATGACTCTCAATTAAAACTAAGTTCTCTTAATTGCATAAAATGAAGGTCAAAAGACCTAGGGTTTATGAGATTTACCCCAACTTTGCATATCTCTCTAAGGCTAATCATTTCTCTCTTCCAAAACCAACCTCTTTATAAACTAAGTTTATGCTATCTTTTATAGGAGAAGAGGCCTTGCATAAATAGAAATCCTAATACCAATATAATTAGGAAACTAATCCTATTATTCAAGGAATTAAATAAAATATAAATAACTAAATAAAAAGGTGTGCACGCGACGTTCGAGACGTGCTACTCGTGGTTGTGGATACGATCACTATTTCTATCAATTTGATTCGAGTTAATAATTGTAAGGTAACATAATTTCATGATATGCCAATGGTTTGATTATTGTGGTTCACATATAGCTTAAAGTTGATTGATAGTCCTTGAATACATCACTGAATGTATAATAACAGTAGTGCGACTGGGCATATAAAATTGTGTCAATGGCCATTATGATACACACCTTACAAAGAGTGTCCTAAAAAGGAGTGTCCACGGATCCTTGTATTGGGAACGCGTCCGTCGGTAGGGTAGGCAATTTGGGCTAGTGGGCTAGGCTCGAGCCTTGTGATGTTTCGGGCCGTGTTAGGCCAAGTCTTGAACCTTCTTCGGAATGGGCCACTTTATAGAGTTAAGTCTGCGACCAGCCCATGAAAAATGTCAAGCTTTGCTAGCCGGTCTATATAAGTTGAGCCACCATATCATACCCGCGACTCACTCAAGAAGAATGTATGGCTTTGTAGGCGGGATATATGGTCGGGGTTTGGGTCAGTTTTATGGAAAACATCAAATGACGATGAGATGGAAATGAGAAGAGATTGAGGAATGAGAGCCACTTCGAGTCGACCCATTGCAAGGAAAGGAGGCTCATGGCCCCATCCACATAACCACTCGCCCGTGCTGTAAATAGCGTTGGCCAGTCTGACCCGACCCGTGAGCTTTGGCCCATTTTGCCAGCCCTGGATCGTGACGACCACACCATCTCGTCGCCTATTCCCGGTCCAGTCTCGGGACCTCCTCCCGTACACCTCCGATTATCTGTCCGGTCTGAAACATCCTTATTTGGAGTTTGTTTCATTCCGTGCCTAGATTAGGTGTCAGCACTATCTCGTGGCTACTCGTCGTCAGAGATTGCACATGGAGCGACTACAGCTGGACTGACACTGAATAGGTAAGTGGGTTTGTATCTCCTTGCTATAAATGTCAAGCCCTTAGTATTTTACAGAGTATGAAGAGAAAGTGATGTCTTTTTGAGAAAAACATGTCTATGTTCGAACAGGCTTTTGTTCTGTTCGAATAAGATCTTGTTCGAATAAGAGTTAGTATTTATTCGAACATTTTCACTCAGAACTATGTTTGTTCGAATAGGATTTTGGTCATGTTCAAATAAAATATGTTATGGTCGAATATACTATTTCTCTGTTCGAATACATTACATGAGAACTTAGTTGTTCGAATAGAGATTTTGTTCTGTTAAAATAAAACTTGTTTTGTTCGAATAAACTCTTTCTCTATTCGAACAAATTGCCTCAAAACTTTATTTATTCGAATAGGATCTTGGTCCTGTTGAATATAAATTATTCTATTCAAATAGACTTTGTCTCTATTCGAACAGAGGTTGGGTTTCAGTTTTCCTATTTATGACATCCTTTATTTTCTCATAACTCAACTCTTCCAAAACCTATATTTCTAGGGCTTGAGATTTTAGAGAGAAGAGAGATTTTAACGAGCGATTCAATGAGAAGTAAAACTCAAATTGAATCAATCGAAGATTGAGAAACCTAAATCCAATTTTAGATTTTGTGAGTTTGAGCGATTCAAGCTTTGAAGCTTTAGTCCGTTATCTGTGGCGAGGCGTTACGAGAACGTAGAATTATTTACGATGAGTTCAATTAGAAGAAAGATAACCACAGGATGTGCTTATCGAGTCTGTAAGTAATTTAATTATTGTAATTTTGTTTCATATTGGATTGTTTAGCTGTCGGGCGATTCGGCAGTGACCTGTGGGTTTTTCTCCTGAGAAATGTTTTCCACAAGGTTAATTTTTTTTGTTATTGTGCTTAATTTACCTTTGCTTGTTGTCACTAGAACATTGGACCAACTTGAATTAGGCTAGGGTTAGACCGTTAATTCAAGGTTTTTTAGATCTATTAATTTTGACCTAAATTAATCGAAATCGGTTAGTCTCAATTGTTTAGAAATTTCACGGTCTCGAGTAGGCTGTACACGGTCCGGTTTTGGCCCTAAACCGCGAACCGAACCGTATACCCCGATTTTTGAAAACAAGGAACCGAAACTGGCATTAGAAATAACCGGAAACTTTAGAGAGACATAGAATTTAAGTCTGTATACTATAAGGTTAAGTTGTAACTGGCCCGGTTTGGTTCACCAGGGCGGGTAACCAGTAGCCGAACAGGGCTAGCCTAGTTTCCCACTTTTCGAACTGAAAACCGAACCGGTTGTTAAAAACTAGAAAAAATTGTCAGTTCGGCCCGGTTCGGTTCGTTTTACGGTTTCCTTGTTTTTTCTGGACAACCCTAGTCTCCGGAATGCCACGAAAAAGTATAAAATGATTCGTAATAGTCAGTTGACTTGACTCAAGTCAGACTGTAAGGGAGCAAACTCAAAATAAACAAAAAATAAACTCCAATGAAGAGTCGTTCAAAGGTTTTTTTGGTGGTTTATTAATCAGTCCCTCACTCACCCCTACCAAAAACTTCTCTCCCCCACCCCCTCCCTTTTTTTTTTCTCGAGATACTCATCGCCATGACTACCGTCGACAAGATGCTAATCAAAGGCATCCGAAGTTTCGACCCAGAGAATCGACACGTTATCACCTACTTCAAATCCTTAACCCTAATCGTTGGCTCCAATGGAGCTGGTAAAACCACAATCATCGAGTGTCTCAAGCTCTCCTGTACTGGAGAGTTACCCCCAAATTCTCGCTCTGGTCACAGTTCCATTCATGACCCAAAGGTAATGATTTATGATACCCTTTTGAAAATGCTGAATTGGGTTGGTGTTGATTTGTGGTGAAATGGTGTTTAATGGTTTGTGGGTGTTTGATTGTTTATTGTGTTTAGGTTAAGGGGGATACAGAGACGAAAGGGAAGATAAAGCTTTGGTTTAAGACCGCCGCAGGAAAGGATGTTGTGTGTATAAGGTCGTTTCAGTTAACGTAGAAGGCGTCGAGATGGAGTATAAGGCGATTGAGAGTCTTTTACAGACTGTTAATCCTCATAGTGGAGAGGTATGTATGTGAACATGTAGTATTTCCATCTTTATTATGATTATGGTTATTGATATTCTGCTATGATCTACTAAACCATTACCTTATGAGGTTGGGTTTAGTAAGTCCCCTTCGGTTGCTTATATGAGACTAACTAGCTTAGTGTGAATTTGAATTGAGCCATGAGCGCAGCAGTGCATAACTTTGTATATAAGTAAGTAAGAAATGGCTGTTCTACTATAAATCAAATATATGTTGGCTAAGTACTGATATAACTTCGGAAATCCATTCATCATAAGAGGCTCGTTAACAAAAAAAGAAAAAAAGAAAACCACCGCAACATTCAATCATCTTTGTTGAATCAATTCTCTTACCATTGGGGGGAATGAGTAGAGTTTGATAGTTCTATCTTAACAATTCTATCTGTAAATTTAGTGAGTAAGTACGTTGCTAGAACCGCGAGCTACTTTTATTTGGAATCCGGTTATTGAGAAATTCGAGAGAAGATTGAGGGGTTAGAAGACTAAGTACCTTTCAAAAGGAGGAATGTCCACTCTTCTGAAAAATATATTGTCTAGTTTGCTTATATATTATCTTTCTTGGTTTTCCTTACCGAAGACATTAGAGAAGAAATTAGAAAGTATCATGAAAAACTCTCTTTAGAATGTCTTAGAGGAAGCTCATATGTAAAGTTTGTAAGCCTAGGTAAGGAGGATTAGGGGATTAAGAGTTTACATAGATGAATAGGGTTTTGTTAGGTAATTGGCTATGGAAACCCGACCTTGAGGATTATGTATGTGAAAAAGATTTATTGTATCTAGGTTTGGTATTACGAAATTCGTGTGGAGTAACAACGAGGGTGTAAAGAGTTATGGTTGTGGGGTCTGGCATGGGACCATGAATATCAGTGAGATTTTTTTGGAGAAAAATCAGGATAAGGGTTGGCATAAGTAATAAGATGAGATTTATGGGGGACTGTTGATTGCTTGATTCTTCACTAAATCAATGCTATCTATCCTTGTTTATCGTTTCAGATCATCATGAGTTTAGTGTCCAAGAAGTGATTGGTGTAAATCATACACGATTGCCATGGAATTTGGACTTTCGACGTTGTTTCAATGGTCACGAGTTGGCTACCTTAGCATCCTTCTTTGGTAAAGTGAGGATAGTAGAATTGGGTATACTATAACAAATGTTCATTTTTTGTAAGAGCTTTTTACAAGGCTTCCTGGAGCCGAATGTTTAGCTCTCACATGTGAGAAAATTTGGGTTCCTAAACTTCTGGCCATATGTGATATTCTTTGCTTGGACTGTCTACCTGAGCACGGCTTTACATATCGCCATGACAATCAATAAGGCAACCAAATTGATAACTTACGTAAACACAAGGTTTTAATATTGCATCTTGTTCCATGTGTATGTGTGATGAGAAGTATTTAAATATTTTCTTATACATTGTCTTTTTATTGGTGAAATTTAAATTGATTTCTTTCAAAATTGATTTTACACGGTCTCATCCTAGTAATGTAATAATTCTCTAATCAGAATGAAACTTAAATAAAATTTATAGATGGGGTAAGGTTATATGACACTTTATCCTTTTTGCTGTTATTGGGCCGATTTTACTGTTATTCAAAAGAAAAAAGTATACAAAAGTGAAAGTTACTATCTAGATAAAATTTCTTGGTTTTTTAGTAGAGGAAAACGACATTCGATAAGAAGGGTGTTCTTCGATTCCTTTGTTGCTAGGTGGAAAAATGTCATCTTGGGATGCCTTGACGTTTTTCTAGCCTTGGAGAGACTTTTGTTTTCATTTTGTTTGTTTTCTGTTTTTTGCTTTTTGTTTGCCTTCTTTTTCTTTATGATTAAAATTTAAAATTGTCAAAAATTAAAATAAATCGAGATTCATTTATGAGAAATCTGCTTTTTTTCTTAAACAATTGAATATGCGATTGTATGTGTATTTAGTGATACGCCTTTTCTACTCCTACTTATGGTGTGGGTTTTCAAGAATCTTTGAATTTTTACTAAAGGGAAACATCAACTAGTGACTATTTTTGTGTGTAAACAATCACGCGGAATTTGATATTCGATTTTACACTTAAAGCGAAGTACACAATCATAGCTATTGAGCTCAAAACAAAGCATAACATTTAAGCAAAAACAACCTAAAATCGAACCTAACATTGCCTTTTTTTTTTCCAGATGAAGGAGGTTTATCACAATTATAAATCTATTCTTAATTTGAATGCAAATTGAATCCCTAATATTATTGGGAAAAGACTTCGCAAAAAATTAAACTTACTAAATTGAAGAAAATAAAATTTTCTAGAGGAGAAAGGAGAAAGATAGAGAGAAAAATAGAGGTAAAAGGCTAAAAATGAGTAGGCCTAGGTGAGCCCCCCTAAGCAGTGAAACAGTGAGGGAGTACCGTAGGCTGTGAGGTATCACCCCCCCCCCCCCCCCCCTTCAACCCAAATTTTAGGACGACTGGGTACTATTGAAAGTCTTGCAATCTCAACTTGTATGGCAAACTTTTCCAAAACGTGGGCACAATATTAGTAATTCGGTTTCTTCCGCAGTATTTTCCATAACCACGGATTATACTCATGACTGGGGGGTATGCTGTTGTCAGTAACATCCCTACATCTAACGACGCCCAAAATCTGTGATAACGGAGTCATCTACGTGCCATAGTGAGCTTCAAATGCTTTCCAAAAGAGATCGAATATTGGGAGTTTTCTCGAGTTGGTTGACGGAATTAACTTGATTTCATCACCCAAAACATTGGTCGGAAAATTCTCACACTCGGTGCCAGAGAAAGAAGTCCCCAATCTCATTCTTTAAGTTTCTTATCTTGGCCTGTGTGTCCGGCGAATTATGGTTTATCTGGCTGGTTGCGTGTGCTCGGTAGGCCTTAGTGGACCCACATGTTTCTGCTGGTGCATGACAGGGTTTACTGGGCTTAGTGGGTTTAATGTGGGCAAGCTCTAGTTTGTGTCAGACCCCCCCTTTCTTGTTAGCGACATTTTTTTAATGCCAGGATTTGTAGGTATATGGGTCGATAATACAACACCGGGGAAACCTTATCACGAACTGCGTCATCGGAGCTCGCTGATTTTGCGGACGGGTTGCTGATAACGATTGTCCTTTTTGGTCCCGCGGTGCAACTTTGGTGGGAGACTGCCGCCTGCCGGTCTGATCTCGGGGTTTCAAAGTTGGATTACACGAGGTCCGAGTATGTCGAGTTGTGGGCTGGTTTGGGGACCGACTGCGTCTTGACCCGGGTTGGTCGCTACTGCCTTGGCCCGATATGGTTTTCTGGATTGATTTTTGTGGCTCGGGTCACTACATTGGGTTGGAATAAGCCCTCTCGTGGGTTGTTGTTTGGCATAGCCTGCCAAAGAAGTCTCTCACCCAAGCTTAAACTCTATGCCCTTGAGAAAAATTGGGAGACACATTAAAAATATATCTCCATAATCTAAATCTATACAAAATAGAAGTCGCTCTTGGAAGCCAAGCCCCGTATAATAATCCATACCTAGCCACTGCAATTTGTCTCCAAGGACTATACTCTTCATGTCCAAATCACCAAAGCCACTTATCCAACAATATCAAATTCATTTCTTTGAAATACCTCAATTCTAAGCCTCCTTAAATAGGTTCCCATCTCAATAGATAAATTTTCCACTCACCATTTGCCCCGTCCCAAATAATCTTGCGAACTAATCTCTCCGACCTTCAAGCTACTGAAACCATAATAAGAGCATCTCTAATAGTTTGAAGGTGTGGGTGTGTGAATTATCGCGCTCATACTCCTAAAATTTCCAACAGTTTTTAGAGGGTGTGAGTAGGATTGTACACCCAAACCCGAAACCCGAGAAATCGGACCGACCCGAACCGACCGATTCGGTCCGGTTCTGAGAGGTAACCGGTTCGGTTTCGGTTTCAAATTTAGTAACCCGATTGTATTCGGTTCGGGTTCGGTTTTCAGGCTTGGATAACCGACCAAACCCGAACCGACTATATATAACAAATTTTTCTTCTCTCCTCTCTCCGACTCTCTCTCTCTCATCTTGGTTTAGGTTTTATGCCCTGAAGTCCATGGTGAGAAAGGACAGATCCTTTCGCCGGAGTCTAGGACCGCACCTCTCTCTCGCAAGTTCTTCCTATTCTTTGAGACGACCTTTGATATGTCTTGATGGTTTTTAGAACCTGAAAACATAAATCGTAGAGTTTCAGATCTGAAGTTTTTGGTGGTTTTGGAAGCGAAAAGCTCTTGCTTTTGTGGGTTTGCATCACGAGGAGTTGATAGATTTTGGTATAGTAATTGTGGATTTTGGTATAGTAATTTTGGTGTAGTAATTGTGGGTCTGCCTCAAGAGGAGTTGTGGGTCTGCATCAAGATTGAGTTTGCTTTTGTGGTTGGATTTTGGTGGGAGAAAGAGAGATCGAAAGTGTAGTAATTGATGGATTAAGGAGTTGTGTTTGATGGCGCCAACAAGAGGAGTTGGATTGATTTTCTCTTCTTCCTTCCCATCAGATTCTCTCTTTCCCAACAAGAGGAGTTTGCTTTTGTGGGTCTGCATCAAGAGAGATGAAAATATGCCCTTGAGGAGATTGTTTTTTTTTTTTTTTTAAATAAAATAAAATAAAATATATAATCAATAATGTAAAACCCGATTTAGGACCCGGCCCGACCCGTGAATTCCGGCTTGGTTTTGGTATGGTTTTTGGGATAGGTCGGTTCGGGTTCGGTTCCTGAAATTAAAGACCAAATATTTTTGGGTCGGATCAGGTCCAGGCCTAAACCTAGACCGACCCGACCCGTGTACAGCCCTAGGCGTGAGTGTGTTTGGTAAAGTAGTGGTTGATAGAGCGATACACGTCACATGAGAAAGATCACTATTTAAAAGTCAAAAGCTGCTAGTCGTTTGAAAGAGTGCAGTTTTTAGTAATCTATTTGTTATATATTTATTTTTACTTTTGAACTTCAACACGCAACGTGATGAGTCACGGTTGGTTCTTTTTTGGATGCTGATTGAAAAACCGTGCAGTCGGTATGGCCACACTCCCCCAAAATTCTCACACTTTGGGGAGTGCGGTTATGAGAATTGCCACTCTCTTGGTTGGTTGTTGGGGATTGTTTTCGAGGAGTCTAGAAATTCTCTCACCCACAGTCTTGTGTTGGAGATGCTCTAAGAAAGAGTGACATAAAGTATATAGGCAAGTTTGATAGAGTATTCTATGCCAATGTTGGACCCCCCCCTTTACATAACCGTTTCCTTTCTCATGATGGGAGTTAACGCTCAAATCTCTCTACTACAGGATGCCATATATCAACACAACGATGACTAATACTTAATGCAATCTCAAATATAATATAGGCAGAGAACCAATTCTGCACCCCAGACACGTACCCGAATTCTGTATGTTAGTTGCCTCTCTAGCACTAAAAGTCTTGCTCTTGGCCAAATTGATACACAAAACCTTAACATACTTCAAAACAAAGGAGGATATGTCGAGGCTGCAATTTGAGTTGTTGGCATCCAAAATGTTGGAGATTATGATTTGATGTCCGGATACACTGTAGTATTGCGTGGTGTGATACACTGGATCATATCTTTAGATTAGTATTAATAGATTTATTTATATCTTTAATTGTTATCAATATTTAGTAGTTACCTAGTAGGAGTTAGTTTCCTACTAGGACTCTAGTGGTTTCCCTATTTAAATCCCTCTTTAGGGAAATTGTTATCATCTATTCAATATTCAATAAAGTTTTTATCTTTTTTTCTCCTAATTTAACTCAAGAAGAATTTAGTATTGTCTGCACACTGTAAGTGAGACAACAAGAACATTTGGGGATACTAAGAATCTTTGAACCATATGTAACTCTTTGTGTTCATGAACTCTTGAAAAATCGTCATTGGAGGAATATTTTACTAGGTTTGTCTTTGTTGATGCACTAACAATCCGAGAAGGAATGAACTTCATAAGCATTCTATTATGCAATGGAGACGTCATTGTCGATCTAACAAATACACATTCCTTTTTGTAGTTACTTGGTGGAAGCAAGAAGCACAAGAGGTAAGTATCAAGTTGTGGACTTCTCAAGACGTTTGGTCTAGAAGAAAGATATACCGTCCAAAGTTGCTTCCTTTTATTGGGGGATGGCTTGGGGGAGCTACGACTAAAGACCAACTAAGACGTAGAGGTATGAATGTGGATCCTTTGTGTTCTCTTTGCGGTACTGCGGATGAGGCTATTGATCACCTCCTCTTACATTGTCCGACCGTAATGGCAGTGCGGAATCATTTCATTATTCTCTTCGGTGTTTCTTGGGTTTTTGAAAGGGGTTTTATTTCTTCCTTAAAATCATGGTGGTGTAAGCCGTTTTGAAGGAAGATTGGAAGAGTTCTTTGGGACCTTACCCCGTACGCTATTGGATGGGTCCTATGGAAGGAGAGGAATGATAAACACTTTAATGGTAAGATGAAGACTGTCGAGGCTATTATCCTTGACATTTACACGACGAACTTGTATTGGTCTTCTTCCTCAACTGTCATGAAAGCGGTTCGGTTTGAGGATCTTGTTACACGATGGGAATAATTAGTTTTTGCGGATCTGTTGTGATGATTAGGGATTTGTATCATATTTTCTTTTGTTTTGCCTTTGGGTTGTAATCTTTCCACCTCAGAAAGTTTCGCTCCGTTTTTCAATAAATTACTTTTACATTCTTAAAAAAAAGTGGCTATTGATATGAGAGGGGCATTCTTTGAAGCCCTTCTGTCAGCGTGCATGGAGACAATATTTGTGTATATTGTTTGTATTGGTACTGAGGTGGGTATTTTGGTTATTTGGGCTTGCTTCTCCAATAAAAAGTTGATTTTTACATTTCTTGTTTGTTACATATGTACATTTTATATGAGAAGGTAAGATAAGAGTAACTTATTCTTAATTAATTGAAGAAAGTTTTTTGAGGTGGGTAAGATTGCAACTCAAAGTCAAGGGGAAATGATAAAAGCCATAAGAACGAAAAAGAAGACACTTGACATCATGTATGATCCGAAAGAGTAAAATCTCTCTGTCTCGCTACAGTTTCTTCAATCCTCGACCCATTATAAATACAGAAGAAAATGACTAATATAATATCAGTTGCAAGATTGTCCAAGATGATATTGATACGAACGATCCATGGAAGCAAAAGATCTTTTCGATATTAATGGGTTTTAATAAACACACACTTAATTGAAACTAGGAAAAACACTATAATTATTAAATTTTGAATACTAAAACTAAGATATGAAGACCTAGGGTTTATAACGTTTCCCTAAACTTTACATAACTCCTAGAAAACCTTTTCTACTAAAACCAACCTAAAAATTAAAGTTAGGGGAGCTCTCCTTTTATTGAGAAAGAGGGCTCATCACAATTAGAAACCTAATAGAAATCAGAAACCTAGTACTTGTAGGAAAAGACTACTAAAACAAATAGACTTACTAAATAAATAATAATAGCTACTAAAATTGGAAATTAGGAGATCTTTCTAGAGAGAGAGCCTAGCCCAATAGAAAAGGGCCAAGTAGGTTCACCAGATGGGTGGTACACGGCCAAGCCGTGTCTTATCGATCTCTTCGACTGTAAAATTGGAAATTAGGAGAGCATTCTGGAGAGAGCTAAGCCCAATAGAAAAAGGCCTAGGAGGTTTATCAACCCATGATGGGTGGTACACGGTCTAGGCCTGGTCCTTTCAGATCCCTTCGACTGTCATTGCAATTTATTCAATTTTTTTTAATATTTCTCCCCTTCCACAACCTTCATTCAATAGCATGTGTTAAAGTCCCAAATCACTTTTCTGGTTTTTTTTTCTAAATGTCTTGCGCAACTATCCCCTCAAGGATTTGATAAAACCTTGTTCAAAGACCGAGAAAATGCCAAATACGTTAAAAAATGATCCCATATCTCAATTTCAAGTGGGACTTAGTAGGAGTAAGTAATCAATGGTCGCATCCTTGGGGGCGAACGGTAAATATGAGGATCTAATTTATGCATCCATCTTATCTCATCTCCAGTCGCTGTTCATTCCCAAGTCACCCAACAAAAGAAAAATGCCATATTAGCCAGGATCTCTTCCTTCAAAGAAAGTGTCTCAGTTAAAAATTGAAATAACCGTTTCCTTTTTTCTTTGCTTTTCAAATAGTTATTGATTGTAATTAATTGCCAACTTCGAAATGTCGGTACTATTTTGTGTACGCAAACAAATCGTTTACTTAATTACTTTTTATGTTTATCTTTGATTGCAGAAAGTTTGTCTCAGCTATAGATGTGCTGATATGGATAGGGAAATCCCAGCTCTAATGGGTATATCAAAGGCTATTTTGGAAAATGTTATATTTGTACACCAAAATGATGCCAATTGGCCATTGCAAGATCCTTCAACTTTGAAAAAGAAATTCGATGATATATTCTTTGCTACTCGGTATTGCTCTTCCCCTCTCATGGGCAAATATTTTACTTCAAGATATACACTATTATGGAATTGAGATATTGTATTTGATTGTACATACTTTCATGCTGCCACACTTATTACAAAACCCTTATTAGGGTTAAAGAGCTTTTCCGCGATAAGGTATAGGGCTCCCTGGGCTTTGGCCGATATTGGATTTCAGCAGCTTTCTCTCGTTTTTTTTTTTTTTTTTTTAAATTGTTTAGTTTCCTTTGTTAAGACTTTTATTATATTAGTAGATTTAGGAGGATAATATATACTGTTTCTGGGTCTATAAGGAATGTTCCTAATTTATTCTATTGCAAAGCATTTTCTAATACAATCAAGTTATAAGCATACTTAAAAAAAAAGAAAAATAGAGAAAGCCTTATCAAAGAGAAAATACCCACGATGTAAAACATCTAGAGTTTTGTCAAAACAAATAGAAAAGTGTCATGCCATTGCGATTGCTACTTCCACTACTATGTAATGTGGTGCTATGTCTTAGCTATTACGATGCCATCAATATGCTATGCAATTCGTAACTCCTGAAACATATCCCCACATCTCTTTACCTATCATGAAGTTCTTCATAACATATGCCCAATATGCGTAGTCATCACCCACCAATTTCACACTAATGGCTTGAAGATAATCATCACGATTATCAACCATATTCAAAATTTGAAATAAAACTTTAAGAGGAAAAATTTAAATCCCAACAAGTACCAATTAACCAATTGTTGTAGCTTTGGAGATATAAAATGATGCTGATTGCAATTATAGATGATTTACGGATGCGATTAGATATGCTTTACTTTTAAGATGATTAAGATCTTGCTGTTACAAAAACGGAAGCAAGTCTTAGAAGTTGGAGAGAAGCGGAAGAAAAGGCGATCAAAGCAAAACCCCAAACTCTTAAAAGTTTATTCAAAAACCTAGATCTCGTGATGATCTCTGTTGAGAGTGAGATGCTTTGCTATGTGATCAGATAAAGAGGGGATTTACTATTGCGGTTAGAGAGATAATAAGGTGCGATGTTGTGTTAGCTCACTGTAATTGCAAAGACAACTATCTTATTCAATTGCAAAACATGGTCTATTACAATCAAACCATAAGCATACTTATATGAAAAATAAGAAAATCCTAATTAAAGAGAAAATACTTAAAATTCCTTAATACCCAGAATACCCTTACTGTAGCATAAATATCTTTATAAGTAGTGAAATTCTATATATAAGGCCTTAATCTTATTTGATTTACATAATTTAGTAATAAAATTTTAACTTGGTAAAAGTTTGAACTCGTTGGAGTTAAAGATATCAAAGGAAATCCATAGAGCCTAAAGTTCAAAGGTTTCGATTTCTCTCTAAATTGGTGTTTGTATTTCTCTTCCATGGAGAATTCACATCGAATTTGTTATCATAGCCAAAATATTTACGATATTTTCTCTATCTTTCCACTCTCAAGATCAATCAAAATGTTTCAACAATGAAGATAAATTCCTGGATGAAGACGTACAAGAGCGATTTGTCGGGATCGAATCCAAATTTAAGGACATCAGTATGGGGATGGTAGATATGCTAGAGAATGTCCACCAACTAGGGAACCTTGTTGAAAAACTCTATAAACCATGGGGTACTGAAATCCTTACTAGAGGAAACAGTTTTGTGGGGAAGTCATGATGTGATAATTGCGATATCCACAACCACGACAATATCTTTTTCTCCACCCATTCCACCACAGGTGTAAACTGTGCAAATCCATATGGCTGCTTCTGCAACCTCAAATATGAGAAACCCAACTTCTCTGGTATAAAGACTCGCGACTATTTCTATTTCTAAATAGTCTTCTTTGATAATCAACTCATGCTACGAAGAATTCTACTATGGGTAGCAATTTCCCGTCTTTTACACCTTATGTCCAGTTATTTTGGCCAGGGTGTCGACGTTTGCAAACCAGATCGATTGATTTTGTGGTTAAACTCTTCCAAAAAGGAATCCATTAATCATTTTGATTGAATTGTTTAGTGTGTTCACATACCGTGACCGCGTTTCAGGAATATTAAGTAGCTCTTAATAAATTGGAAGTCAAGAAACCTTGTTGGATGAGATAAAGAATTTTGGTGTTTTCCTCCATTGGCGGTGAATGTGGGCTAATATGGCTTGAATAATGCGAGGAAGTTTGAAGGAAAGGAGAAGTCGAGAGCTTATGTCATGGCTTCTATTAAAGTTTTAAATTTTTGGTGGAGTAAGCAGCGGCTGATCTGACGGAGACATCCACTGAGTCTCTTATGGTGAAGTGGAAGGATACTATCATGGGCTCCACTTGATAGGTCTTGGTGTTGAGGGGTGGTATTTTGGCGGTTTCTTCTTGTTTTTGACCTCTTAGAAAGGCTTGTATCTTGTCTCTTTTTTTCTTGTCCTTTATTTGGCCGTTATGTTCGTTTTTTCATCAATAAAGTTTACGTTTGTGAAAAAAAAAGGAAAGCAACTAATTTACTGTTGGAGTTCTAGGAAGCCCTACTAAGATAGGAGTAGAGTAAGTTTTTAAATAGAGGGCGCTACCCCCGAGATGATTTACACAGTTTATTAATGAAATTTTAGTTTGGTGCAAGTTTGAAGTTCTTGGTCTTAAAGAAATTAATCAAGAATTAGGGAAATCGTTAGGGACTAATGTTCAACATTCCTCTCTCTCTAAATTTGTGTCTCTCACTTTTCTGCGTAGAATTTACTTTACTTGTTATCTTGGTTCTCTTACTTGCTTTTTGTAGGTTCTTAGGTTCAAGCCCTTCCTCTAGCGATCTAAACCTAGCAAAAAATAAATAAGTTGTAGGTTCTTAGGCATTGTTGAGTGACAACTATTATTTAAGAGGGTAACTGTAAATGTAAATTATTGTAGCAGTGTATGTTGCCCATCTTTTCTACTTATCTCACCCATTGATTAGGATACTTTCATTGTTTTTGTTCTGGTTTGGAGTAATTTTTGGCACAAAACCACATGTACTTTAAGGGTGATGAGAAGTGACCCACCACCGAACTCCTTGCATAGATATTACATTTTTCCTTGGTCCTGGACGCTTCAGTCGTGACGGTTCACCAATATACTTCTTGTGAGAATTGATAGAGATGGATATAATTAATAACCTCTAATATCCTTTTTATAAAGAATTTGAACAGATAAGGACAGTAAGGTCGGACAGCTGGAATTATCCCTGCTGAAGGGGCATTTGCAACCTTATGTGTGATTTTCACAATAGCCCTATCCTTACAAAAAAACCCTGTTCAATTGGTACTCTGGACACCTTACTCCATGCATCTGCAAATTTTTCCCATTGAAAGATCTGAAACCTATTCAACTCCCACTTGCAGTTAACAAGTTGTGTGATATTTTGAAAATTTATATTAAAATAAAACAAATGCATAAATTACTCAAACATGTTGGTTTCTATTTTTTTTTTTTTTACTCTACCCTTCCCTTTTATAATGGGGATCCACTCAAAACATTCTCAATCCTCTACATAATGGAACTCGATGCTCTTCATATGGCGGTTATTACGAGGACGTGCATAATCTGTGAGCTGTACTGCAGTGGTTATTTTAGTATATAGTTACCTGGATGCTATAATTGCAGCTGATTGTACTCTTTAGTATTCAGTAACATTGCTAGTTTTTGATATCCCAATGTTGGCAGCTCTACTTCAATGAATTTTAATGCTTTTAAGTGTTATGATTTACAGCTTAGAGAAAGCATTAGTCAAGATCAAGACAGATCCGAGTCTCTAAAAACTCAAATACAGGAGCTTGAAAGGAACATTCAAAAGGTGGAGTCTAGGATTCAACACACCGAAACAACTCTGAAGGATTTGAAGAACATACAGGACCAAATATCAGTTAAAACTGCCACTAGGAGCACTTTATTTACGCTTCAGCAGACACAGTATGCTGCTCTGGATGAGGAAAATGAAGACACTGATGAGGAGTTGAAGGAATGGCAGTCCAAGTTTGGAGAAAGAATCAAGGGCTTAGGATTTAAAATTCGGAAGTTGAGTATGGAGATGGATGATATTGGGGAAATAAAAAAGTCTAAAATTGATGTAGTTGGTAATTCTAATCTGGAGATCGGCAAGCTTCAGCAGGCAGCTGATGTAACTATTATTAAGTCTTTGCACTGTTCTTTATTTTTTTTGGATATTATGAATTCTGCAGTCTACGAATAACATGTGTTCTTCTCTTTTCAGGAACATATGTCGTTGAAGCATGATCGAGATTGTACTATCCAAAATGTTTTTCTGAAGCATAACTT
Organism: Kingdonia uniflora; assembly: GCA_014058105.1. Lineage (NCBI taxonomy): Eukaryota > Viridiplantae > Streptophyta > Magnoliopsida > Ranunculales > Circaeasteraceae > Kingdonia > Kingdonia uniflora. The sequence continues at coordinate 1,277,442 of JACGCM010000792.1, forward strand.
GGGGTGTCTTCCGCCTACCCCCTTCAGCAATGAAGTCACTTTCAATCTCATGAATCGAGTGAAAACAAGATTGACGGATCTTGAGAATGACTTGAAGGATAAAAAGGTGGATCAGGTACTGTTATCAATCATATCTATGTTAAATTCCTGGCTTTTAATTTTTCATAGGTCTGTGCAATCTCTGCTGGTTCCTAACCATTATCTAGGCTAAGTTTGAACCACTTCAAGTACCTCATACCATACTTATTCGATTTTACTCTTAGAAATTAGAATAGTGTGGTATACTCTTGTCAAACACTAGCCAGATTCCGACACTCCACGTATTTTTATGCTTCCTTTTTGGTTGTTTTCTTTTTCTTTTTTATGAAAAAATATTGCTTAGCATTATTGAATTTGCTTTCTTCTCCTTTCTGGTCTAGATTCTTCTGTGCAAAGTACTAGGTTAGATGCAATACACAGAGAGGAGTTGTGGGTTGGAAACTCAGGGTTACAGATTCCTATATAAAACTGGCTTGCCTAGCAAAAAAATGTTCTATTCGAGTGGGACTTGACTCTCATACCAGCATATAACTTTGCAGATAGGTAAATTTGGATATAACATTCCACTATAAGAATACCTGAAGATGTAGTACCACCCTACAACCCAATTCGACTATACTGATCTTATCTTCAGTTGCAGTTTACATAAACTGACTTAATTGGCTCGCACTACACACTGCTTTTAATATGGATCTGTATCTACAGTTCCTATGTCTAATACATATCTTTATTGGAATAATTATGTGCTATGTAGCAGGTCATGAATAATCTATATACTTTTCTCTGTTATGAAGAATGACGTCGATATTTATAAACTTCTTCTAATCAATGAGGTTTGAGAAGCTTCCCAGAAGTATTCTCATACCGCTTTAGTTGCTTGTTCTTTTTTCTTTTTTGGATTAGCATTTATCGATGCCAGACTATATAATTTCGTTCCACCCAGTGGGATTTGTCTGAAGTCGATCCTAATACATATATCAACTTATTGATCCAGAAATCTAATGCAACTGAACTTCAGTCCATATGGGATAGCTATGTCGCTGTAAATCAATGCTACAGTGATTTAGGTCAGAAACATGCTGAAGCAATGAGGAAGGTCAGTCGCGTTTTGCGCTTTACTGTATGTTTCTCAGGGTTTGCTCTCCCGGTCTTTGACTCAACTTTTTTTTATTTTTTGGTTAACACAGGCAGACGCGTATTGAGGTGCATGAAAGAAAAAGAAAAAGAGCGTGATATGGCAGAGCTTCAACTGTCTAATTTTAACTTATCACATGTTGATGAAAAGGAAAAAACCCTGCATATGGAGATTGAGAGAAAAATGCGTCTAATGGCAGAAAAACAATTTGAAGAAAACATACAGAAAAATAAAATTGAATTCTTTTCCTTGACCCAAAAATATAATGCTCTTAGTCGAGGGAAAGATGTCATGACCAGTGATTTCGAATACACAGTGAAATTGGATCTAAAGAAGGGAGAAATTGATAGCCGAAGGAAGCACCATAAAAAAAATGCAAGTTGTTAGATATATTTTTCTTCTTCTGGTATACTTGTTTGTTAAGATAAATCAATTTTGATACTTCTTATTTTTTGTTTTGTTCAAACTTGACGAGTACCAAGAAAAAATTAGGAGTGTGCTGAAAGGAAGATTTCCTATTGAAAAAGATTTGAAAAGGGAAATTGATCGCTCTAGGGCTGCTCTGCATCTTATCTCTCTAAATCTTTTCCATGTCATTGTATATTGGTAATAAAAACGGCAATTATGATAATAAATACTAAAATATGCCAATTTTCCAAAATTGGACCTAGGGAACAATAAATTTTAAAATCGATACTAGTAAGAGAAAGAAATTTAATTTTGCCCATACTAAAGTTGGAATATAACAACAGATAACTACCTGTTTTTGGGCTCTACAAGTACGAATGTCTACCTCCTCAAAAAAAAGAAGTACGAATGTCTCTACAAAATTGTAAAATTCATTTAAAACTATTATATCAAGCCACGTGTTATTACCATTTGTTCTTTATCATTTGTTAAGAAAAACTGTCATTATATCACCAACAATCAATTTTATTTGTAAAGAAATATTTGTCATTTGCTTTCCCAGAACTTTATCCTTTGTTCAGAAATCTGTTATTTAGTTTCCCGCAAGTTTCTCATTTGCTCAGAATTCTTTGTCATTTGTACCACGGTAACGTTGTCATTTGTTCAATAAAATGTTACTTGTTTGAAAAATGTCACCTATTTTTTTGCAGACACATGGGCTTCACAAGTACGAATGTCACTTTTAAAATAATTAAAAATGTTCGAATTTTGTTCAACTTCTTATTTGTCATTTGTTTTGTAAGAATTTATCACGCCTTTAAACATATTAGCCATGTAATAGGGCAAAATCTCTCACCATTTATGCTATTATTTTCAAACTAGGCTGTGGGCTCCACAAGTACGAATGCCACTTCCAAAAAAAATAAAAATGTTCGAATCATTTAAAAATATATTATCATGCCATGTGTCCAAATTTAATTTCTCGATGTACACATGTCATTACCATTTTGAGACGTGTAAGGCAGACACTGTCACCATCTCATGCATTACTTGTCATTTGTTTTAGATCGTTTGTCCCGCCTTTTACTAGGTTTGTTATTTGTAAGAAGGCAGACTCTGTCACCAATTCTGTTACTATTTCCCATATTGTTTAGGGTTAGGTATCAAGTGCGATTCATACGAGTTTGTTTGGTTTTTGGCACCAAAAGCGATCCCGATTCATCAAACAGTTTATTCTTCTTACTCGACCGCAAAAACCGTCTTGATTATTTGTCATAAACCTTTTTCTCACAATCGACGAGTCTTGAGTGTGTGAATTTAGTGTGATTTCAGTGGCAAATCGTCTGTCTGACTACTACCTACCAAGTATTTGATTAAAGGCTGGTACTCTACTCCTTGGGCATGGAGGAAATGATGGAACTCTATTCCTAGAGATGGTACTCTACTCATGAAACAAATGATGGCAAATCATCAGCGTGGCTACTGCCAACCAAATTATGTCATTTGTTGAGATGAACTTTGGCATTCTTTCAGATATCTATGTCATTTGTTAAGAACTTGTTGTCATTATCAATACCGACTTTCTCATTTGTTCAGACTTCTTTGTCATTTGTTTTAGCATAACTTTGCCATTTGTTCAGAAAAATGTCAACTATTTAAATATTACAGTAGGTTTGTAGGCCGTGGGCTCCACAAGTACGAATGTCACTTATAAAATAATAATAAAAAAAGTTCAAATTATTTAAAAATATATTATCACACCACGTATTCAAATTTAATTCCTCGATGTACACATGTCATTACCATTTTGAGACGTGTAAGGCATACATTGTCACCATTTCATGCATTATTTATCATTTGTTGCAGGCTAATTTGTCATGCTTTTAACCAAATTAGTTATATTGAATCATGCAGACTCTGTTACCAATTATGTATTATGTATTATTTGGTATTTGTTTATTGTTGTTTAGGGTTAGGTATCATGTGTGATTCACACGAGTTCGTCTGGTTTTTGGCGCCAAAAACTATCCCTATTCCTCAAACAGTTTCTTCTTACATGACGATTACAAAAATTACAAAAATCGCAAAAACCATCCCGATTCTATACATCGTGTGTGTGATTGACCACTGCAAAAACCGTCCCGATCGCACAAACCATTTTCTCACAATCGTCGAGTCTTGTGTGTGTAATTTCAGTGGCAAATCGTCTGTATGACTACTGCCTACCAAGTATTGGATTAAAGTTAGGTTTTTCTTTCACAATAAAGTATGATAAAGAAGTGAATGAGTAATTTGATGAGGAAAACCAAACGCAGGAGGGTGGAGCCAAGAAGGTCACTTCTAATGCTAAAAATTACATAGGTGTGGGACTTCACAAAATGTTTAGAGCTCTGCCTGAAGAGGAGAATGGTGCTCTTTGTACCACCTGCTTTGCACCGTTACTGTTGATTGATCCAATAACAATGATGTCGACATTGGTTGTAGAAATATTTGATCACCATCTCGGTGATATGAAGTTTCAATTTGAGGGGACGATAATTTACATAAAACCCATTCATGTTTGTCTGATTTTGGGGCTACGTGTTTTTCCTATTCACAATAATTTCTTATTTGTTGATCCTGAGTATGTAACGAATTTCAGGAAAAGGCGATTCCCCATGAATAAGAATATATATGGGTTGAAAGAAATTGTGGAGGCTTTAGCGAAATTGGAAAGACATCATGGCAAGATTCTAATTTGTCATTTGTTGGGTCTATTTTATCATTATTCTACATTGCATCTGTCACCCCAAATTTTTTTGTATTGTATTTGCCATTTTTGGGTCTTATTTTATTCTGTTTTATCATTATTTTCTACGGTTCTTATCTTTACATTGTGCATTCTTTGTCATTTTTTTCCCATTCTTATTCTTTGCCATGTGTAATTTTATTTTGCAGACGATGTTCTTTGATTAAATTTGTTAAAAATTCTAATATCCTTTGTCCTCCTAAACAAGGGGAAAAACGTTGAGGTGAAGTATATTGATATGGTAGATGATCTAGATTAGTTCAACAAATTCCTCTGGGGTGAGCAATTCTATAATTTTTAGTGGAGTCAAATAGTGGAGTTTGCTGATTATCGATCGGCCGCTGATAAAAAAATGGATAAAACTTTATTATTGCACGAATGTACCTGGGTCTTGATGATATGTGTTTTCCTCTGTATTCCTGGCCTGAAGTTTCCAAGAATTCAAGAATCCAAATATTTGTTCCCTAAGCTACATGGATGGATGATGACATACTTTAAGCATCACCAAATTATGACGTTTAAAAAGTTTTTGCTAATGCCAAATTGGTGGTAGAGCTTTGAAGACGTCTGAGACTGGCATGCAACAAGAACTTGTGCAAGAGGCCATGGTAATCTTCCTTTATTTGTATGAATGATTCATTTTATTGCTTCCTTGTCATTTATTTTAGGTGTCTTATTATTTCTCTCTCTTTAAGTTTAGCATTTGCTATCTTCTTCTTGTCATTTGTTTGATTTCTTTATCTGTCATTTCCCCTTTCATTATTAAGTTCCTTTTTGTCATCAGTTTTTTACCTATTTTCATTGTTAGATATTTTGTCTGTCATTTCTAAATCACTCTATCATATGTTTAAATATTTTAGAGAAATCACATCGAAGCACTTGCAATTGGCGGTGCCCCTATAATTGGCGGTGCGCCTGCAATCGAAATACTTACAATCGGTAGCAGTTTTTCCACCACTGATATCAGAGCTGTAGTGGTTAAGGTATGCTACCAATTGGAGGACCATGGTAAAATGTTGCAGAACCATAGTAAAATGTTGGAATGAATATCGATGTCTATAATTAGAGACAATACTCTACCAATTGGAGATGGTACTCTACTCCTTGGGTAGTACCAGTACTCTATTCCTGAGAAAATCATGAAACACAAGCGAGAAGAAGAAGGTGATGAGAAAGAAGATGGGAAGAGAAAAAAGGCAGGGTTGAGAACCTAGCAAAGAAAGCTCCAACAAAAAATTAAAAAAATTGAAGAGAAGAAAAAAACTAAGGGAGAAAGGGCGAAGGCTGAAGAACATGGAAAGACACACAAGACCAATGCCAATAAGAAGAACAAGAATGTAAAAGAAACTAATATTCCACTGAAGAAAAAAACTCTCACTGATGAACAATTGGACAATTTCCTGCTGATTGTTTTGAAATCCTTAATCCCCAAGGGTAATAGAGCACCAAGGAAGAGACGGGCGGTAATTCCAGATCTAAAGTTTGATGAAATTCAATCAACTACAAAAAATTTGATTCAACAAGTTGCCCCTGGGAGGGATTGGAGGTGGAAAAAGGTTTAAAGGTAGATGAAGAAGTTGAAGTTAAGAGGGAAGTAAATTTGGAAGCTATATTTTCTGAATATGGCGGTGATCGTCTAAGGGTATCATCCGTTTACGACTTCTTATCATTTGTTTTTTTTATTTGGCATTTGTTTTTCAAAACATTGTCATGTACTTGACCTAAACTTTTTCATTTGTTCTGAACTCTGTCATTTGTTCTGAAGTCTTTGGCATCTATTCAGACATATTTGTCATTTTGTTTTCCATAACTATTATTTTTTCTGAAGTCTTTGTTCATTTCATTTGTTGTATGCAAAGTGGAAGAAAGGTACAATAGAAGATAAGGAACCTCAAGCTAAATAAAAAGATGATGAAGATGGGAAAGATGGTGATAATAAGAAAGCTAATGATGTGAAAGCTAAATCTGTTCAAGAAGAGCAACCTCAAGTTGCCGATGAAGAGGAAGTTCAAGAGGTATTTATCTAATATTTGTTTTGAGCTATCTATCACATTTCTGAATGCAATCCTTACCATTTGTTATGTGTTACCCTGTCGTTTGTTCATTTAATTTTACCATTTGTAGTATGTATATCGTATTCTACAAATGAAGGAACAAAAAACTGTAGTGGTGTATTATGTTGAAAAAAAAGATGTAGTAGAAAAAGCCAATGAGGTATTTAATTGACATTTGTTTTGAGCTATCCATAATATTTGTTCACCTATCCTTGCCATTTTTAATTTATTTCTTCTTTACCATTTATTGTACAAACTATGGAGGTTGTAGACTAAGGAAAAACTGAAGTAGTGTTCTTCCACTAGGAGGAAGATGTTAATGAAGCTAATCAAGTAACTTATCACTTGTTTCTGATTTTTAGGCATTCATTTGCTGGTAACTTATCCTTTTCTTATGTTTATTTTACCATATCTTGTATCATTCTTATCATTTGTAGTATGTTTATTTATAGATGAGTGCGGACCAAACAACTGGTGTATCAGTTGAGGAACAGAGTAAAGAGGAGGTGGTTGAAGGCAAGGATAACGATGATAGAACTTCACAGAAAAAGCTAGACTCTGAGAAAATTATAAAAGAAATGGTTGTTGCGCAGACCAATGTATGAAGTACTTTTAAACTAGACCCTAAGTAATAAGATTTCATGACATATCTTATTACTCATTCTTATGTAATATACACATTTATATTTTTTTATTACTCAAGTAATTAATCTGTTCCAGCTTATTTTAATGGAGTCAAAAGTAGATGCAACCTTAAAGAAGTGGCATAAACTAACTGACGAAGATATTAATGACAGAGCCATGTCATTTGCTATACAAATGAACCTGTTGCATGCTCACCTTGACAAGCTTCTTCCTGGAGTATTATTCGAATCTTTTATTCAAAGACATATCTCCCAGGATGAGAAGAACCAGGTGGACCATGTTTGGTTACTAAGGAAGGATGGATTATCTACTAAAGATAGGGAGTACAACACGAGTACTTATAGGGGGATAGGTGAAGAAAATGTTTGCCTTAACGCTCTCTACACCCTACATCCAATGCAATAGTTAGACAACAAGGTATTTATATCATATATTACTTATCCTCTGTCATTTATTGTTGTATCCTCTATTATTTATGTCAATTTCTAAGAAAACTGCCATTCATTCAATAATCTCTGGCATTTGTTTTTCTAGAGGTTGTCATTTATTCATTATACTTTGGCATTTATTCATATATTGTTTATCATCAGTCAGAAGTTATTTTCCTTGAACTTTATCATTTGTTTAGAAGTCTTTGTCATTTGTATTTTTAAATTTTCTCCTTTGTTGTTGATAATTTGTCATTGTCATTTTCTGTTCAGGTCATTAATGTTTACATTAAAACCCTGATTCAATTTTTTGATTCACAGCTGTAATAACATATTTTACGGAAGGATAAAATTCGCCAATACTTTTTGTAAAGGCGGTAGAACAATAAACTAAAACGAATAAGATTTTATGTGGAAACTCAGTAAAAGCTGAGAAAAATCACGATCTCGAGGAGGGTTTTGATGTAAAATTTAATAGGTTGCTAGTTATTACAATTTGTAGTGTAACAGTAAAGTAAGGAAGAATGAGTAGTCAAGTTGCGGATTCGAATAATTTATTCTCTGCCTATATTGATAGTAAATACAAGCAATTTACAAAAAAAAAAATAGTTTCCTATTTTGAGGGCAGTGGGCAAACTTTGGGGGATCTCTAACGACTCTTTCTTAACCAGGCACAATAACTTCTTTTAGTAGGTCGTGGACTTGTGGTGTCTTCTCAAATGCTGGGCTGTCTTCGACTATGTTATGTTGGCTTACCCTTGTTGAATATCGGAAATATGTTACTACGATTGTCCCATTCTCGACAGAAGTACTTGTGGTTGTGTCGAGAATAAACTGGAATTTGAAGAGGTTGCCGAATGTTAGAAAGTCTTCATGTTGTCATTTCCAAGGTCAAAGTAAAGTAAATCTGGTCATGTTTTTCCCGAGGAGCATTTAATTCAGAACATTGAACTTTGTAACTGGAAGTGGAGGTTATAAATAGATGGTGCAAGGAAGGATTATTTGGTGGTTAATTTGGAAAGATGTCACCCCAAGTGTGGCGTAGCAAGTGGCTTGAGGGTGGAGACGGTGATTGCGATGATTATACAGAGGTAAAGTTCTGTGTCAAGCCTTTGTTTTTTAATCTTGTAATGGTTCCTACCATTGTTGAGAGAATTGAGGGTGGTAGAGTTAGAGAACATTTTTATGTGGGGTATCCATTGGGGCTAGTGTCAGTTGTCATTGCCGAAGGTATTGAAGTTCAACAAACTTTTGGAGAAGGGGCTATTGTTCATATTGAAGATGATGATGTGAAGGCTGGCTGGGCGTCCTGGGATCTTGTCGACCCAAAGAAGTTCTTACAATTTTTTACTGCTATCCTTTTGTAGAGGTAACTCTGTTTTGAAGTTCTCTGACCTGAGATTCATTGAATTTTTTAGGATATCGTTACCCTTATTGCCAGAGCTAATGTCATATTCTGGTGATAAGAAGCAATAATATCAGATTCGGGTGAAAAAAGGCAAAAACATTAGTCTTGCATGTAGAATAACAAAATGTAATGTAGCTGGGGTAATGTAATCAAATGAGTGAGTTGTCAAATGTAAATTGTAACAAATAGTCTATGAATAAAAATTGTTCCTTCTTATTGTGTCTTTAGTTTTGTAATCTCAAAGTTTTAAATAAACGAATAATCAAATTATTTTTATGTCGAGGTAGATTGTGCTAAATGTACATGTATCTCGATAGTAATAGATCTCGACGTATAGATTGATATGTGTGGGGCTAGGAACGGATTTCGAGGATGATTGATTTGACTCGGATGTATAAAGTTTTAATGAAAGATAAATGTAGAGTGGGTTGGCTGGCGACTTTGTTTGATTATAAGTACCCCAGGTACTCATAAAATTGAGATTTGTGCTTGTAGAGATGGTGAAGACTAGGGCGTAAGTACGGAATGAACAGTCCAGCCGCGTTCAAGCTATGTATTGGGAAATTTATAGGCGTTACTTCGGAAATCGGAATGTTAATATTCACATGGAAGCTTCAGGTGAACCGAATTATGAAGGGATGAGTAAGGCAGAGACGAAGGATGCGGAAGAGGAGTTTCAGTTTCATTGCCAACTTGAGTTTTAGAGTCCTCCATAACGTGTTAGTTTTATGTACACTCATGCTAAAATTTTGGTCAGGGAGGAGGATGCTGCTGCAATTAGGAATATTTAAGGGTAATTTGCTTTTTGAAGTAGTCAATATAATGATCAAATAATTTTGTATGGTGAAATAGAATAAATTTGTTTGTCAGAGATGGTTGTCGATGCTTGTATTGAGTAATGTTGTCAAATATTTTTTAACTTGTGTGATTGAATGACAAGTACAAATTCAATGTTGCATGTGGGTAATTGAATGTCGAATAAAATTTGAATTTTGAATTGAATGTTGAAGATTTTCTCGAGAATATAGGGGAATTATAAATAATGATAAATGTGTCGAGGTAATGATAGAATTAAAAATAGATAGGTGTATTCTTGTAGGTGACATTTTAAAGTTTAAGGAAATGGATGTACAGTATCTTTATGAAAAAATAGGTTGTGCTTTGTCGAGTATGGATATGTTAGGGGACGTTCTTCGAGATATGGATGGGTTGGAGCAACAGTGTATGTGCTTTTTAGCTTTTAGAAGGCGAAGAGTAAAAAAATTTAAGAAAATACGTGTAAGGCGTTATGCTCGAGTACTCGAATAGTTGCGAAGTAGTACAATGAACAATCGCGTGGGGTCTATAAATAGCCCTATGGTAGGCGACTATTCATATTTCACAAACTCTAAAAAATTTCTTTCTAATACGAATTCCTTGTGTTCGTCACTAGAATCATTGTCAACAATTGGGAAGGAGGAGATAAATATTTTTATTGAGAGAGTAAAGTGGGCGAAGCAGAGGGATACCGAGGCAGCGCGAATTCAAGGTTAGGGATTTTTGTTGTTCTGTATGATTTTTGAATGATTCGTTGTAAACTTGTGTAGATGTAGATATGATAAGTATAGTGTTAGAATGAATTTGTATTAGGAAGGATGGATTGGAAGTAATTGGAGATTTGACTGTGGTAGGGTTTTGATGATAGAATTCGTGATAGTGATGGTTGAAGGTTTCTGTTTATGTGGCAATGCAGTTGTAAAGGGTTATAATGTGTTAGAGAGAGAGAGTTTATGAGAAATGGGTAACGATGAGGGGAGAGGGTGATTTGTGAGATTGCTGGAAATAGAGTTCCGGATTAGGCGTTATTTGGCCAGTTTTTACGCCGGAGAAGGTGGATTCCTATATTTTTTGAATTCGATTAGTTTTGGCGGGAAACAGATGATGTTTAGTCAAGAAGTTTGAGGTTCTTGAACTTCGACAAAAAATATTGGTACAACAATTGATGTTAGGACTTAGAAAAATAGTAATGAAATAATGTATCGAGAACCGAATGTAGTAAGTGTATTCTGGTAGTAATAATATCCATCAGATAGTAATTATAATAATGAAAGAATGATGTGTTTGAGAGTAAACTCAATAACTATATACATATGAACTTATGAACATATATATAATGCAACATATATGACAAATATTAATTGCTGTTAAAAATGGAATCTGATATTCAGGTTCATAAAAATGGCTGAACCTATCCATATCGATGAGAAAGATATATTCGAGAACCTTTAAGATGTAGTGTCCCTGATGATTAATGTAACTACTTGTGCCTAACAGTTGGGCGGTAAATATAGGGTGGGGTCGAGTAGTGCAGACATAACTAGTGTCGACCAGTTTTGGGTGACACCTAAGATTGTGGAAGTTTATGATGAAGAGGGTATTGAGACAGATGTGGATCACGAGCCATATGTAAGTGATCGAGAAGGTAGTGGGGGTGAGGAGGATGATGTTGAGGAGGGTGAGGAGGCTTGTTATGGGGAGGGTCTAGAAATAAAGGAGATACTGAGTTTCAAGAAGAAGTATGGTATTCCGCAATACATTAGGTTAGAGGAGTATCAATATGATATGACTGATCAGGAAGTTCTATTGGGTAGGATTCTCATTCATCGAGAACAAATTAAAAAGGGTTTGAAGCTTCCTTTTCGAGCTGATTAGAAGAAGTTGTTGAATTTCTTTGACGTGGCACCTGGTCAATTTAACCCAAATGTGTATGGCCTGTTTCGCGTATGTAGGGCGATAAACGGTTGATTGAAGTCATGGGGGGAAGAGTTGATCACAGTTGATGATTTATGTATGTACTACATACTCAAACAAAACTCGAAAAAGTTAGAGTACCGATACTTGGCGGGGTTTTTGAAGAGACCCTTGTTCTATGACTGGGGGGCGGTATAGCGATGAACGTTTACTCATTTCGGGGAACTGCGAGTTCGACAAGAAAGATCCAGAGGAGCCCTTGAAATGAAAGACTTTTCATTTTGGTTATTGGTTAGGTAACGTAAATGTCGATGTTGTAGTTTTTATTTATGTCAAAATTTGTGTGTAACTGGTATTTTTATTTGTACAACTTTGAAGGAGATCGATAGGAACTCCAAAGTACAAGATGAACTGTACAAGATTAGGAAGGGGTTCTTTTGTAGGATCGATAATCTTGTCATCGACCAAGAGCGAGTGGGCACTTTGTTCCAAGATGCAGGTTTAAAGAGGTCGAGGGCTAAAGGGGTAGAAGTTTTAGTAATCGACGGTAAGATGTCAGCTAGGAATAAACGGGCTACGGAGGCTAGTTTACCTTTGGAAAATCTTTTGTTAGTGGGGTATACGAAAATTTTTGTAACTACAGAGAGAGATTTGATGTTCACTAAAACATTGGAGAAGGGTAAGAAGAAAAGGGCGACCAGTCATGTTGTGGCTCCCCTACTTCCTCCGAAGAGGTTATCTCAAAGGTCAAACATCGAGGAGGGGGCCAAGGTCGAGACCCCAATTGCTGTGTTTGTTGAGCGACCTCCACTAGGTTTGATAAGTACGCTTCCGAAGAAGAGGGCAGATTCAGAGTCGTTGAAGAAGGAATATGTCAAGGAATCAGAGACTGAGGCTTAAAGGACCATGGATGCATGTGTCTGGGATGGATGTGCTGGAGGCAGAAGTGGACGATTATTTGGTTGGTGCATTTCTTAGCGAGGCCACCGAAACATGTCAAAGGTGAGGAATTTTTCTGCTTTGATTCGTTTAAAGAATCATGTACCTCACACAAATACTCATATTATGAATGTAATAACGATCAAGAAGTTATTGACTGAGGCCAAAGGTCGTATTGTTGGTGGTGGCACACTGGCCAATCAGCTGGTGGCGTACAAGAACATCGAGAAATATTTGGCGAAGGAGAAAGAAGTTTTGATCAAGAACAAGGAGTTGATACGAAATTGAATAGGTACAAGCTGGATACTGGGAAGGCGAAAGAAGTTTCCCTTTGTGATAAGAGGAAAGTTTGGAGAAAAAGGTCGAGGAGATAAGGGCTGAGTTAGCGAAGGATAAAGATGAGGCATTGGCATTGTTGAGAACAAATTTTGAGTTGGATGTACGAGAGCATGTTGCCGATGCTCAAAGGTCGATGGAGTTGGAGCATGGGAAGATTTTAGAGGAGGTAAGGGCTCAGTTGATATTGGATAATTTAAATGCTTGTAAGAAGGTGAGGGCCAATTATGTAGGTTAGTACGAGGTGATAGAGCGGAGGAAAGATCATTACAAAGGTTTGGTTAGTGCTGGGGGTGTGGTCTTCGAGAATTCAGATCCTGAAGACGAGGTTCCAGAAACTCTTGAAGTTCCTAGTGGGACGGAAGTTGTCGATGATTTTGTGATGATGAATTCTGATGGTTTGTGTCCCGAGGAAATTTTGGATGTGGTTGCTCCTGATGGGTTATTGAAGGTCGATGATGCAGTATCTCCTCCTGTAGTTTAAATATAGTTTTGCGAACAAAATTTTGTTTTGATGAGAGATGTAAAAATGGTCGATGAGACCGAAACAATTTTTAACTGTAGTTTATGAATACTGTTGTATTTGTTTTTCAAAGAAGTTGTTTGAAAATATTTGATGTATATAAATTTATGCTAAGTGTCGATATTCGATAAGATTGATATTGTGAATGCGATAGAGTTAGTAGCAGATAAGTAATGAATGCAAGTTTACATGATGAGTAAACGATGGCCATGGAATGGCAAGTAATGTGAATGATTACCAGATGTGAATCCTCAATGAGATATCTGGGTTTAGATTTGAAACGAACAAAACATGACATAGTTTGTTCGATAAGTAAGGAATGTAAACTAGAGTATTTTGTAATTGGATATTGTTTGCGAAGAATTGTTTGTTAGTTTTGACGCATACTTATCAAGTATGGATCGAGACTAAGTAAAGATAGTAAAGATGATTGATAGTGTAGATACATACTTATCAAGTATGGTTCGAGACTAAGTAAAGATAGTAAATATGTAAGGAAAAGTAAAGATAGTTTTATTTGAATCGATGAAAGCCGTTGCAGATGTCATCTGTAAAACATTTTCAGTTGGGCTGTATTCTATAGATATTCAAGCTGGATTTTGTCTTCTGTCATCAGCTAGTAAGTCTCACTATCTGTTTTGTCACTGACAATGTATGGCCCTTCCCAACTTTTGATAATTTTCTAAAAATTTTAGGCCGAATACTATCTTGAATCTGTTGAAGGACAAGGTCTCCAATACCAAACTTTTATTTTTAAACCTTTTTGTTATAAGTTTTTTTCAGTGTGTTATGGTACCGTCCCAATTTTGCAATGGCTTTGTCTCGGGTTTCTTCAATCCAGTTGAGGTTGCGGAGGAGACCTAGCTCATTGTCTTCATATGTGAGTTTTCTTCGACCACTTGGTAGATCGAGGTCTGAAAGTATGACTGCTTTAGTACCAAAGGCCATCATGAATGGAGGACAACCTGTAGATGTTTGAGGAGTTGTTTGGTATGCCCAAATGACACTTACTTCATTTTCATCGGTATGACATAGAGGAACTGCTTCAAACCATTTTGTAAAGTAGTCTGTGGCTACAAGAACAAATTTACAATTTCCCGATGATGGGTGGAAGGGTCCAATGATATCGATCCCCCATATTTTGAATGACCAGAGGACATTGCTTATGTGTAAGTCGAGTACTGGGCTTTTGATGTCTTGTGTGTGGATTTGGCATTTGTAGCATCTTCGAACAAAGTCTTCACTGTCTTATCGCATCTTCGGCTAGTATAGACCTTGAGTGAATGCCATTTGGGCCAATGATCATCCTGAAATGTGAGCTACGCAGGTCTCTTCGTAAAGTTCTTTAATTTTTATTTAGGCTTATTTTTGAGAGATGCATTCAATAAGAGGTCCTCCTCCCATAATGCGATATAGGATTTTATCTTGGACTGTGAATCGTGGACATTTGGCCAAGAGTTATCGGGCATCTTCTTTATTACTTGGGAGGATGTTGGAATTGAGGCATGCATAAAAAGGTTTTCTTCAATTGTCTTTATCTTCGTCTTTAACATCATTAATGTGCATTGTAGAGCTCATATCGAGACTGGAATGTTCGATAACCTCAATCTCAAAAGTTCTCTTTTCACTATCTTCGAGCATTGTAGCAATGTATGCCAATGCGTCAGCATGGCAATTTTTGGCACGAAGGAGGTAAGAGATTGTTACTGACTTGAATTTGTTCATTTTTTCTTCGACTAAGGCTGCATAGTCAACCATCTTACCGGATGTCTGGAATGTCTTGTTGTAGTGATTGGCGACGAGTAAGGAGTCTACATATTTAATTATTTCTTATGCCCCAAGTATTTTAGCATGATCAAGTCCATGAAGGATAGCCTCATATTCCGTTTCATTGTTGGTAGCATAAATTTAAGTTTAATAGCTTTCTCGATGCGATGATTGGATGGTGCAACAAAAACGATGCCGATTCCTGATCCTTACGGTCTTGCAGATCCATCAGTGAAGAGTCTCTACCCTGTGCTTCAGGACCAGACGTCTATCTTTGCAATTGTGTCGTCAACCAATGCTTCTTCGAGTTCCTCCCAATCGGGGTCTTCGACTGGAAAATCTACCAAGAAATCAGTTACTGCTGTCCTTTTATTGATATCTGAGGTTCGAAGAAGATGTCATATTCTCTGAGGAATACATACCATTGTTAAACTCTTCGAGATGTTTCTTTTTTAGAGAGTACAAGTCTGAGAGGATACTTAGTAATGATTTTGATGGGATGAGCTTGGAAATAAGGTTGAAGTTTCTGAAAGCTGTAGACCAAGGCAAGTAGTTGTTTCTCGGTTGCTGTATATCTTTTCTCGGCAGCATGAGAGTCTTGCTGATGAAGTAGATTGGTTTTTCTACTCTTTCGTCATCACAAATAAGGGCTGAGCTAATAGAATTATCAGTTATGGACAAGTACATTGTTAGTATTTTGCCATCAACGGGAGTACTCATGATAGGAGGGCACCCCAAGTATATTTTAAGATCTTGGAAAGCTAATTCACAATCAGGAGTCGAAATGATTTATTTGGTTTGCTTTTTGGACAGTGGAGTTGGATTTCCATGAAGAAGGAGGTAAAGATGTTTGCATCGATCAGATGACTTGGATATAAACTTGTGAAGAGCAGCAATCTTGCCAATGAATTTATGCACATCTTTATTTGTTCGAGGAGATGACATTGCCATGAGTGCTTTGATTTGTGCCAGATCGATTTCAATTCCCCTTTTACTGACCATATGTCATAGAAATTTACCGGATGCAACACCAAATTGGCATATTTCAGGGTTGAGTTTCATCTGGTAGATATGAAGGATATCGAATATGGTTTGGAGGTTGTTGTAGTGATCTTCACGTTTTAGGCTTTTGCAGATCATATCATCGATGTATACCTCCATAATTTTCCCTAAATGATCCTCGAACATTTTTGTGACGAGTCGTTGGTAAGTGGCTCCTACATTCTTTAATCCAAAAGGTATTACTATGCAATAGTAAATACCTCTTTATGTGACAAAAGTTATATTTTCTTAATCTTCTTTGGCAAAAGGAACCTGATTGTAACCAGAAGCTGCATCCATCATTAAAGGAAGTTCGTATCCTGTGACTGAGTTGAGGAGTTGCAGGATCAGTGGGAGAGGAAAGTTATCTTTCGGGGTAAACTTGTTGGGTTTTGTGAAATTAACGTAAACTCTAATTTTCCCATTTTTCTTTAGAACCGTTACTATGATAGAAACCCACTGTGGATATTTGGCTTTCCTGATAAATCCTACAAGAAGGAGTTTATCAATTTCCTCATTAACAGCTTCGCGAAGACGGGGAGCTAGATTTCAACGTTTATGTACAAGTGCTTTGCTTTCCGGAAGGAGGTTGAGCTTATGACATTTGATCGAAGGATTAATGTCGGGCATCTCTTGGAAAGACTATGCAAAAATATTGACATTTTTCATCAGGAGTTGGATCATGAATTCTTTTTCATCAAATGACAGTTTAGAGCCAATGAAGGTGTTGCACCCGGGCCCATCGGGATTAATAAAATCGATTATTTTAGTATCATGTTGCTCGTATGTGGGGGGTGTTTCCTACTGTAGTTGCTATACTTTAAGAAATTTCGCTGTGTGAGAGTTGGTTGTGGTATTCTCGCACATACTTGTAATTGCTTGGTTGCCTTAGATTTTGTAAACTCTGTGATATGTTGGAAATCTCAATGCCAAATGATATGTAGATGGTTACTGCTTTGATCAAATATTGCCAACTCCGCCCTAAAATTCTAAGATATTTGGACTCAGCATCGATGACCACAAATTAACAAAAGTGGTTTCAGACCCCGCTTGAACTGGCAATGTGATTTCTCCTGTTGCCGATTCTTTTGAACTGTTGAAACTTGTGATTGTGGTTGTCGAAGCTTTTACTAAATCTTTGAGTCTTGGAAGCTCAATTGCCATTCTAAACAAAATATCTGTGGCACTTCCTGTATCGACGAGAAGCTTGGGTAGAAGTCTTGTCTTACTTTGAGCATATTGACCAGAGGGTCTTCATGAGGGTACTTGACATGGCTGGTGTCACAGTCTTCAAAGGTAATATGGTATAGACATTTTGATTTGCTTGAGCTGGGGAGAAGTTTGGCTAATTTATCTGAGGAAGTCATTTTGAAACAAGATGTAATTCGATCGTCTTGTTTCTTTTTCTTTCCTTTTTCAATTTCGATCATGTAAAGATGGCGAGCTTTCCCTTGGTCTTGCCCTTGTTCAACATCTTTGTTCTTAGTTTCTTCTTCGAGGAACTTTTGAATGTCGACTACATAATTATGAAGTCTTCCAGCTAATAGAATGCGATGAAATATTCAAATGAGAGAGTAATAATTGTTAGTTTTGTGACTATGCACGTTGTGATACTGATATAAAGGTTTGTTAGGGATGTCTGTAATTGCTTGTGGTGCTCGATAGAACTCATCTCCCTTTATCATTGGCAAAATAACGGAAAAAGTTGTTATCATTGAAGGTAGAACGGGGACGGGTCTGTCTTTGCCTTCCATCTCTTCTTTTAGCGTTGTCGGTGTTTTGTCCGCGTTGCTTGGGTGGTTTGGTATTGGTTGATTTTTGGTGTTGAGATGTAAATGTCTCACGAGATTGGATGACAGATAAGCTCTTTATCTTATCCTTTTTTAATCATTCTAATTTGATGTAGTTATTAACAACATTAATCATCTCTGCCACCATTCTGGGCTTGTACAAGGTAAGCTCTTCTCGAACCTTGGAGTTGATATACAGGGATGAGGTGAATGTTGGAACGACAATTTTAGGATCCGAGTTCCTAATTTTTTGTGTTTCCTGCAAGAAACGCTTGTAAAAGCTTACCATGGTTTCTTTTGTGCCTTGCTCTAAGAAGAATAAGGAATCTACAATTATTTCTTGCTCCTTAGTATGAGCATAATTTGACTTGAAGAGATACTGCAGCTTCGGGGATAGTATGTAGCCATCTGTTTGGTTCCTCTTTCAGACTCATGTTGAATAATATGCATAGCATGTGGTCGAATTTGGAGTATAATCCAACTCCGGCTTTGAAGTATTGAATGTGGGTGAGAGGGTTAGTGAGGCCTACATACTGAATAAATTTTTCCATGTGGAAATTATCTAGGCATAACTTTGAGATGTGGAGAAATGGGATTTGTCTTGATTCTGTCGATGGCAGACCTTCAGCTTGGAATATCAGAGTTTATTGCTTGGATTCCATTATTAAGGTCATCCAAGGTGATGAACTGTGGCAAAGAAATTGGTACGGCTGCAACTTGTAGATCAAAGTCTCTCTGTCCTTCAGGTCCTAATCGGTCCCTGATTAGTTTATTTCTGGTGGTGAGGGAGTTTAATGGCACATGCGTCGACTTCCTTGAGTTTGTAATACCGAGGATATAAGTCCGAAGTGTCGAGAAACCTTATCTGGATTTCTGGATCTTGATCGAGAAGTTCGTACTCGTTCTTTTCTTAGCCAATTTTCTCTCTGGGTCGTCTTGGATCGATGAACACTTCGGGCTTGTAGAGGTGACGTGTCAATCTTGAGTTCTCCGTAACCTTTCCATCTCTTTCTGATGTGTCTAACTTTACTGATCCAAGGCTTTCCTCCTTTCGTCTCTTTCCACTTGAAGAGCCTGAGCGTAAATACGCCGATCTTCCAACCTCTGGACTCGGTCAGATTCTATTTGTCTCTGTAACTCGATCACTGCATTGTGCAGATCTACAATTTCTGGTATTGGGTTGATTTCATGATCCCTTAGCGTACTAAAATGGCTTCGGAGATTCATGTTTGGCCTCAAATTATTTTTAGATCAAAGGTGGTAAAGAAAAGTTTGGTATTCCCACAGATGGCGCCAATTGTAATGGCATGTTTTATGGAAGGATAATCTTTGCCAATACTTTTTGTAAGGATGGTGCTGTAATAGACTAAAACGAATAAGATTTTATGTAGAAACTCAGTAAAAGCTGAGAAAAACCTCAACCTCGAGGAAGATTTTGATGTAAAATCCAATAGGTTGCTAGTTATTACAATTTATGGTATAATAGTAAAGTAATGAAGAATGAGTAGTCAAGTTGCAGATTTGAATAATCTATTCTTTGCCTGTATTTATAGCAGATACAAACAATTTACAAAAAGAAAAACAGTTTCCTATTCGGGGGTAGTGGGCAAACTTCGCAGATCTCTAACAACTCTTTTTTGGCCAAACACAATGGCTACTTTTAGTAGGCCGAGGACTTGTGGTGTCTTCCCGAATGCTGGGATGTCTTCAACTATGTTATGGTACCTTGCCCTTGTCGATTCTGAGAAATATGCTACTACAACAGCATCGTGCCCGCCCAGCTAAAGAAAGGATTATGTTAACGGATGTCTATTCGGGTTAAATTATGGACATGGCTTTTAATGTTTGGACTCAGATTATGTCTTCTCCAGAAGCTGTGGAATTGAAGAAGAAATCAAATTTGGCCCAAATTACTTCTATGGAATGGGATTCTACAGTTTCGCATTACTTTGATCGGGGAGATTTAAAAGTGAAGAATTCAAAATTAATACACCTTCCTTAGAATCTCAAAGGCAACCATTGAGTCCTTTAGGCTATATCCTTTAAGAAGAGACAAATATGTATCTACGATTTAATGGTTGATGAAAAATTATAAATGGAAAGAAGAAGTTATCTCCTGGACACTAGCTTATTCATGATCAGCTATCAAAAATACTCCCGAGAATGTTGATATGGAATGATTTTGCTGATTGTAGGCCATCTACAGGTTTAAAGGTAAATACTTATGGTATTAACTCCAGTTAGGCAACTCGTTTTGGGGAGTGTCCAATACAACCAAATTGTAATGACTGCAGGATCTATATGTTTTTCTTTTTGAGCAATATCCTAAGGGAGATGAGATTTCTAGATAAGATAAACTGTGATGAATGTCGTTACACTATTGCTAATGACATATTGAGGCTGGAAATTGAGCCGGAGGCTAATTTGTAAACTTTAACATCCATTTTGTTGTAAATTATATAGTTTCTATAGATTTATAGAGTTATAAACAGTTATGAATATCATTCATATATAAAATATTTGTCATTTGTAGTTTAATATTCTTTGCCATTATGTGATAAAATATTTATCATTCGTTAGAAGAGAGTCATAATGTAATGTTTGTGTAGTTGAATGTATGTCATTTTATGAAATATATGTCATCCATTTATATCTAGGTTATCGTTTGTTATAAATGTTTTGTCATTAGTCATTCATCATTTATCATTTCTTTTGTTTCTTAGTATGTTTTCAAAGAATTTGCTCTTTTGTTCCTGTCCTATCAAGTCATTTTGACATGAAAATATTGTTTAACATGTCACGCTATTTTGTTTCTGCTTATATATAAAGTGGACTCCATATATGTGAAGTTCCACTCCTGAATTAATCATAATGGATTCAGGCCGACCACGCCATCTACACAACCACCAGCCAACAAGGGAGAAAGGCCAAACTATCGAGGATGATTTCTTAGGGAGGGTTTTTGATTTCTTTATAAAGCTTCAATCAGTCGTTAAAAACATTGGCAATAGGATGGCTGCTAGTTTTTTAACCATAGAGTTGAATCTTGAGTGCATTGTTGACATAATTGAATCGCTAGAGGAGAGGTTAGATCTAATTGAGGAGAGGTTGTCTGGTCTTGAACCATAGATTTGTTTATCTTCTGTAATGCTGCTGTTTAGTAAAATTTGTTGTTCAATTATCACTCTTTAACATTTGTTCATAAAGAGTTTATCATGCTAGAGTCACAAATTAACGTCACTAAAGATAAGGAATATTACACTTTACTCCTACATATTTGGCAACTACTTAAGATCTAGAGATTTTAGCTTGGACATAAAATCTTGCAACATCTCTGTTATGACCTCCGAGATCCTTAGTTGAGTGTAAGTTTCATTTGTAATTGTTTCTAGGATATGATTTCTCCCTTGACCAGAATTTGTGATTTCTTCCGCCGTTGTTGATTGTGGCCTCCTAGAATAGTCGGGCGTAGATGATTCTCATAACCAAAATTTTAACTGACAATGGTATTGTGGGCAATGGTAAAATCTCATACCGAGCAGTTTAGAGACTCTACAAGTAAGAACACAATCACAATTTTTCACCTCATCTACCCACGCCCAAAAACCACACCCACCAAATTTGTGAACGCATTGACAAAACCAGCGGTTAGGGTTGAGACTTTTGAGTGAGCGACGAAGATCATAATTTTCACGACACCAGCAACCAAGGGAATGAATCGTTGGTAGGGAAGTATGTAATGTTTGAGAACAAGAAATAACTGGAAGAAAGTGTGTAGGTTATGTAGTACACTCTATTTATGGTGGTGATAATTCATATCAGTAAAATGATGATGTATATATAAAGAAATGACAAATACTTAGGAGAGGATGACATTGTATTTACCATGATAATTAACTGCATTACAGTGATACTATTTGTAAGAACAAATGACAAATTAGCCATTATAATTCCAGCAGCTTAGTCGATGTGACAAGTCAATCTTTTTTACTTGATTAGACAACTAACAACTTAGCTTAAAGTCAACTTTGATTACGTTTTCTACAAGCTGTCTATCCAAAACATCTATGTGGTTTTTGTCACCCTAAACCCTAAGCTCTAAACCCCTGCCACGCGTGATTCAAATTCCCAATGCAAGGCATTCAATTCTCCCAAGTATATAAACCCTAAACTCTTTTCAAATACTAAAATCTTCTCAAATATCAAACCCTAAACCCTAAAATCCTTTCAACTTTTTGACTATTCAAACCCTAAACTCTTTTCAACTTCTCAAGAAATGTCGTACTTACACTCTACTCGATTTAGTCGTGTCTCTTCGAGCATTCCTCGAGATTGGTTTGAGGCGGTAGAGATTTAGGAAGAACAAGGTGACAAACGTTTTACAAATTGAATAGAATATGCCTAATGGAGAATAATGTCTCCGGTGAGAAGGCATAACTCCTGAAAGGGCATTATGAACAGTTCAAGGAGAAATTAGGAAAACCCGATCACTATGTAAAAATGTGTAAATGCCAACACTTTTGGATAGTAATTTGTGACTTGGCACATGTGCTATACTTTGAATGAAAAATACAACTTCCATTAGAAGTCGTAATTTTGAACCCGTCGTTTTAATATTTTTCCTTCTTATTTATGTCTTAAATCATACGACTGTTTAATGAGTTGTTAAACTATTCTAATTTAGACGCTTGATCAAGTCGCTCTATTTGATTAGTAATATACAACTTTAATCCTTCTCCCCCAAAACAAACTTGTGCCAGTAAGGAGGAATCATCCACTTTCTTTCTTAAAAGAATGTTGTAGGCTGGCTATGGTGCATTTGTCTTTAGAATAAAGTTTTGAGAGCTCACTCCCCACTACCAGCACCACGCCTTTAGTAGCTTTTTGAGTCCCCAACAAGAAATAAACAAAAGGTGTCGTAGTTAAATAAGAGTAGGCGTTGGTAGGCTATTCATGTGCGCTATTTAAAAAAGGTAGGGCGGTCTTGTCTTCGGCAAGAAGAATCCTTGGTAAAAAAGCCCTAATGTTTTGAGCCTCTAACTACATAAATTTTGGCCTCCTCAATCAAATAGCCCAGTGGAGGGCTACAATTTAACCTCTAGTCCTTAAATGTGCTAATGCTAAACATGCTAGGACTTTAAAAGGTGGTGGGCTTAATACAATATTAAGAGGGCCGAGACTACTAGGGTCCAGAGGAGAGAAGCAACGCCTTTCTTTTAGCGAAAGGCCATGAAGAGAGGGGACACGTCAGTCCAAGACGTAAACAGTCCAAAAAGTAAGGCGCCCAGCAAGAAAACTATGAAATTTTGGAAAGCAAACGAGTTTAGTAGTTTTAAACAAGCCCAATTAATTCATCGCTCAAATTAAACGATGAGATAACCAATATACCCGCGCAAATTCAAAATCTGGATCCAATCAAGTTGGGATTCCTTAAATCTCTAAGGTAAAGTTGAAATCTAACCTCCCAATCCATATAACTCTCTATGAATTTGTCTCTCACGGGAAATTCTATAATTCCCTCTCAAATTAACACCTAAAAAACCTTAGCCCTGCGCAAATTGATCAATCTCCAACAATTCTGCCATAATCTGATCAGTTAAGGTTTCTCCGAAAATTTATAATCTTAATTACCCCACTCTTTATCTCTCTATACATCTCACGACTCTTCCCCTCTCTATTTTATGATAGATAAGGAGATAGAATAACTTTTAATTTTGAAGGTTTTTATTGCAAAAAGGTATCATGTATGTAACCAAAAAAAGAACCTTTGGCAACATACATGCTCAGCTTTTGGCAACAGACTATGCCTGCTATAAGTTTGCAACACTACTCGCCCATTGCACTAGCCAACTGTGTTGCGTTAGAGTTTACTAAAAGTTTGACCCCCGATAGTCCAAAACTTTTCTTTCTACCTAAATTCCCTGTTGAAACTTTCCTCTCTTTCACAAGGTTCCCCTAAAAAAATTACTTCTCTCCCATAATTCGGGAACAAATCTGTAATGGATAAGCTCCAATTCCCCACATTTCTATCCAAATTCCTCTTTTCCCACTCTGTAATTTGTGGCATCTCTTTCTATGATTTCAGTTTTGATCCAATCAAAGGTATCTCTCTCTACCTTTCCTTGTTCTTCTCCAATCCACAATCAATTTCAGTTGATAATTATTTTGTGGTGTTTTTTCAATTTTGGTGAAGTGCATAGTTAGGGTTTCAATTGAACTTATTTTATGAAATTAGGGATTTTGAGTAACCCACTTCTAGTTTTTAAATTATAGGGTTTACTTCTATAGATTTTTGTTTAAGGGTTTGCTTCCATAGATTTCGGTTTAAGATGTCAGTCAATTATAAAAAATACGACCTTATTCCATGCTTTTGAAGTCTTAAATATAGCTAAAATGTTGTTGTTGATTAGATATAGTGTGGAATTACTCATTACTGCCCTACTTTGTCATTCTTGTTGGCAATGCTGCATAATTCCACACTTGACGAAGGTCTTTAAAAGAAGACATGGTATTATATTCCTTGCTAAGATGGCTAGAAATGCGGTGTAGTGCTATTTCAGATATGGCTTGTGAACAATTTCCTCTTCAATATTATATTTTCCAACAAGTTGCTTATCAAGTATTTCATCAACTCCATCTGGACTCATGGATGCGAGATTCACGTACTCCATTAGATTTTGCTGGGGGTGAATAACAATTATGAGTTCAAAGATGATAATTCAAAAACTATAAATGTCACTCTTCATAGCGAACTTCCTTGTGCTTATATAGTCGGGATCTATGTAACCATATGTACCCTTTAAGCCCGTCCTTTTATTGTCAAAGATTTCTTCCTTGGACAGCCCAAAAAGTATGAACCTTAGTTCTCATCGATTTATCCAAAAGTATATTAGCATATTTCAGATCCCAATGTACAATGGGTGGGACAAACCGTTCATGAAGATAACCAGTTCTATGTGCAATATCAAGAAAAACTTAGAGCCCTTCTTCCCAGCTCAAACTCCACGCACCTTCATCATATAAAAGATTTGCCAAACTCCAGCCCATTACTCATGTATTCATAGATCAACATGTGTTGGCCCTTATCCACCATAATATTCTAACAGATTCACGAAATTGCGATAATGAAGGCGACCCGGTAAGATTACTTATGTCTGGAACTCTTCCTTCTATGTTTTGAGTTTGAAGCAAGCACTTTTACAGTCACTTCACTTGTAGACATTGTAGCTTTATAGACTGGATCAACAACCTTGTTATAGTTGTACAATTCTGAGTGGCTTTTGGGATATCCTTGTACGACTATCTCAGAGAGCAAGAAATTAAAACTGGTTAATCAGTATTATGGTCTTTCCACCAAGACCTTTGAGTATTTTTTTGCTAAATAGGGCAAGCCATGAACAACAATAAAGTTTGATATTGTTCAGCCATATTTGTATGATACATGTTTTTTTTTACTTTTTTGTAAGAGTGTATATTTGTACATATAAAGGGTGAAAAGAAACTAAGCTAAACCTTGTTTGTTGTAGGAACCACCATGTCTGATTCGGGAATGTTCGGAGCGATGGACTTGATGCTCCTTGGCATTGCTTCTTAATACAAGGTCGTTTCTGTCTCTTCATATTCATTTAGTATTGTTTATGGATAAATTTCTATGCTAAAGATGTCTGTTCTGAACCTGACATCACTCCTTGCTGTACAACACTCTTTGCCGCATCAGTGATTAAATTTTGCTAAGAGCATCAAAACCTGTTGTCACTCAATTCTAATAATGAATGGATAAATTTTATGGATAAATTTGCTGACATCACTTCCAATAAAGTAGCTAACATTAAATGACTTAATTTCATAAATGCAAAACTGAGGGAGTTTCTCCCTCAATTCCAATACATTAACAATGTACATTTATCAGGAGCATTCTATTCTCCATCTTCTTCCCGTCATTGTGCTTCTCTATCTTCCTGCGTTGTCACTGCCTGAATCCATAAGAACTGTTAACCTTTTTGTTGTTTTCATAAAGTCGCTAAATGGTTCATCTCCAATGTGCTTAATTTAACCTGTTGAATCCCGGTAAAGAACATAACTGGACAAATCAGACTTTTCTATATCAAACATGTTAGTCACTTTTCTATATAGTTCTTCATATGATCCGAGAACAGAAAGGTCAAGCGTCTGACCCACATCATCAAACTCCAGAAAAACCTTACAATGTCCTGTCTCTAAACCAAGATCTTTCTTGTACCATTGCAATTCTGCACATAGAGAACTCTGTTGAAGGCCAATATTGTCAGTGAAGTTAGATGTCTTCTCTTGGTTTCCATCTAATGAGCTATCGTCCGATAAACTGAGAGATATCTGTTGCTCAGTCGGTATTGGTTGACCAAAGAGAATCAACTATGGTGCCTTTCGCTTGTCAGTTTTTTTCAAACTATGAGTAGTATTACTAATGGTTAGCAAACAAGAAACATCATCATTACCACAACTTGGGTTCTGATGAAGAACCCGTTGGAGATTCGGGAGGATGGGGCCCTCTAAAAAGAAGGCAGAAATAAACCTGACTGTAGTTTGTTGAATTGGACATCTGATAACGATATACCGAATTGAGCACTTTCAATTTGGTTAAATCGGCATTTTTTGGGAATTTTTCGGATTATACACAACTTTGAAAGTCAAAATTTTTGTTGTAGAACAATTCGGCGCCATTCTGTTCAGAATGATTAAGATATTTTTCTTTTTATGAAGTTCGGAGACTTTTTTGACTACCAAATGGAAATTTGAAACTTTACTGTAACCCACAAATCTGATATATATCTGTAATATAATCAAATTAATAATATTTTACATGTATGGTTTGCGTTCGAATGTGACTTAATGCACTATTGGCAAAATCATTTAAGTTTTGTGACTAATATAAGTAATAAGGGTCTCTAAGTTTCATCTATTTTTCAATTGATTAATGAATTTCAACATTTAACAGAAGCTATAGAAGCATGGAAGCCCCAATATTGTGTTAGATTTGGTAGGTAACAAAGCAGATTTTCAAGAGAATCGTGAAGTTTTAATTGAGGTATCTGAAGATTAGATTTATGATAAGGTGTTTCATATTTTTCTCTATATCCATATAGCTTATATATTAAATGTTTATCTATGAAGGATGCTAATAGCTACGCGGAGAAAAATGGAATGTTCTTTATTGAGACATCTGCAAAAACTGCTGATAACATCAATCAACTATTCGAGGTAAATTCTTTTAATTCACGTAATAAGTATTTATATTGAATTGCGGTATTTTAGTTAGATGTTGCGGTATATGCAACAGACTAACGGAGGAGGGTTATTATTTATTATGATTTACTGATTCTTATTTAATATTCTGATACAATAATCGATTATAGATGAAGTGTCATCAGGTATTGATAGGTCATAGTATAACGGTGAATTGTGGCAATCTGATAACAAAAAAAATTCATATTAGATATGTATATTGGTTATTGGACTGTTATATGGATAGCATATTGGAAGTTAAATTTGTGGCGTACGATAGGCTATTGGAGGGCTGTATAAATATCGTAGTCTCTATGCAACCGTCCCTCGATTAAAAAACAAAAGAGTAATTACAAAGTGGGGCAACTCCCCACCTTTCAGAAAAGGATAAGGAGAGCCTAAACACTAAAAAGGGAAAAACATTACAAGCGATATTCCAACAGCTAAGTAAGAAAGGCTTCAATAGCCTTGAAACTAAGC
Organism: Kingdonia uniflora; assembly: GCA_014058105.1. NCBI lineage: Eukaryota > Viridiplantae > Streptophyta > Magnoliopsida > Ranunculales > Circaeasteraceae > Kingdonia > Kingdonia uniflora. Next base: position 1,305,214 of record JACGCM010000792.1, read on the forward strand.
TACTAACAAGAACACCATGACAAAACAAAGAAAAAACAAATGTTGAAGAACATAAACATGAATTCCTTCCTCAAAAGACATCCCATATGTAATTATTGTTATTTATTTTCATCTCATGGCCTTTGTTCTTCTTTTCAGACTTGCAAACATAGTAGCCTTAGCTGTTATATATGCTTGGTTAGGAGCATCTTTGAGGATGTCTTTCCGATCCATTTTCTGAATAGTCTGGACAAGTTTCTAAAACTGTTTTCTAGTCACCCTTTTGCGAGCTATTGTTGTGTCTGTTTGCTTTATATATGCAACCCATACGGGGTATATATAAGATGTATTAGATCATTAATGTCTTCTTCATCCACTTTCTGAATAGAGTTAGTCTGGTTTGCCCTGATCTGGGAGTTAATATCTTTTTAATCAATTTTCTAAACCATCTGGATCTGCTTATATGCAGCAAGTCTGTGGTAACCATCTGCCCCATTTTTGATTAGGTTCTGAGTGTGTTTCCTATGCATCCTTGTGTTTGTTATTGTTGTATCTTGCAGCTTCTGCCCCCCCTATTAGAGGAATTCACCAAGTGGATTATATCTTGATCACCAAAATGACCTCCACATCCATTTTATGAAACTGCCTCACACAACTTGTATGCTTCCTCAGTGGACTCTTGCCTAAACGATAAAGTAGACAATTTGTTCATTGTGCATCTAGATATACGGGGAAGTTTGAAACTTCATAAAATAATTCTCTTAGAGAGTTACACAATTAGTATGACTTTTCGAAGAACCATTAAATAACATCATCCCTGGTAATAGTCTCTTTAATTTGTTGAATTCAAATGATCCTTTCTTCTTGTTTGGTTCCTTAAACTTTCTCTTCTTGCTTAGGACAACATTCTCCTTTAAGATATGCATAAATATGTTAAGTTTCCTTATTACCTCCCTTTTCTCTTCATCTTTCGCGGCCAGATGGTCCTTTTGAACCTTGTTCTTCTTTTCAAGTCTCTATATTTCTTATCTTAGTTTTGCAATAATACTCTCATATATCCCACTGACAACTTCTTAGGTTTCAAGGACGGCAACTTCAGATTCTTCTACTTGTTCAGGGTCTTCAACCTTTGACTCATTGAATTCCTCATAATTGAAATACTCTGAATAACTGTCGCATGATTTATGCCTTGGGATATGAAGCTTCTGAGCCTGGTATTTGGTCAGAAAAGGGGAGACTGGGCATCAACAGGCCAGAGGTCTTAGGTCTAGAGTTGAGTGATCAAACCGCTTAAGTAAAGAGTGGTGGGTATTGTAAAAGTCCTCAACCATGATAATTAACTCAGGCCTCTTCTTGTAGTACATCTCAACACATTGGGCAAATGAATTGATGAACGCGTAATTATGACATTTTTAATATACCTGAACATGTATTTTAGTCGTCCATTATATTTAATTTTGGGTACTTATGTACGTTTGTTTGATTACAGCTATTGGAGATGGATATTTGAAACCAAGCTCTTAAAGTCAAGTAAAAGTGTCTCCAGCAGTTCATGGCACAAAAAGTCAAAGACACAATCTATTTGGTCTCAAGATTGAAGAAATATATACACAAATATTTTTGGAGAATAAGATCAAAAAATATATTGCATCCAAGATCCTTGAAGATATTTTATATTGAAGATATATGCAAGAGTTTCTATGAAGAAAAATCTCTACATCACATAAGGGAATTATATGCAAGAATCTTAGGTGATTGGTTGGAATATTAGAAGATATTATTGTGAAAATATTCTTTAAAATTTAATGCATAGTTTCTAAATTTGGGTTCCTTCTCCTATAAAAGGATCCCTCCCCCATTGTAATTAGGCATCTCATATTGGAGCAAGTTTAGAAGAAATAAAGTCTTAGTTTTTATTTAATTGTCTTCTTCTTCTTCTTCTTCTCTTTTAGTTTAATTTTTGTTAATGTTTTCATTAGTTGTTAATGTGATAAAGTCTGAGATGAGCGACTAATCTCCTAGCTAAGGCTAGGATGAGGCCTCTTCTTAGATGAGCAATAGTTGGTATTAATTAGGTTATAATTAGTTTTTTTTAGTACTTCATGATTGATAAGTTAGTGTACTATATCGAAGGCTTGACCATAACTTCGATTTGGTATACGATAACTTTGGATACAATCAAGTGCTACTAACCGTATACTTGATTTGGAGATCTAAACAAGAGGAAACACTAGAGAACTCACTCAAGCCTTGCCATGTTTGAGTTGATAATTCTCTAAGACATTCTTCACCATCACTTAAAGCATCTCCTAAAGTGCCTCACTATCTTAGATTTCAAGGTTCTACCTAGGATTTTTGTAATCCAATAGTACCTCACTGACTTGGATTTCACCCTCCAAATCTAAGGCTGAGTCTTAGATTTTAAGACTCAGCCTTGGTATTTAATGTTGCGATTGGGCGCCTAGGTTTTAGGTGCCTGTTTTATTTTTTAACAGGCACATAAGACTTAGGCGCCTAAGTTAATTTTTTTTAATTTGGCGCCCAACTCTTAGGCGTCTGTTTCACTGAGTAAATTTGTTGGAGCTTTAAAACTAAGGCATTTCCCTTTCTTCACCTCTTAAACAATAACCACTTCCAATTGTACCATAACTCATCATCTTCACTCAAATTATTTAAAATTGTTGAAGCTTCATCTCTCAAGGTAAGCTTATGTGTAATTTTATCATATCCCCTTTAATTTTATAGATTACAATATAGTAGGGTTTTAAGTTTTTCTTGATTATTAATTTATATTGAAGTTAATAGACGAGTTCTACGAATACTACCCAAGATAAAGATTTCACTACCGAGAGTAGTTTGAATCAACAACAACAACAAATCCCACCTAATAGGTTATAATTCACTCATTCCCCTCAACCTCAATCATCTCAATCACAACCCTTTCAATCATTTTACTCGCCGAACAATTGGGTATAACTCTTTAACCGTTTATAGTACCCAATAATTGGGGATACCCTCTCAATTTGCCTTTCCTGCTCAATTCCAACATCCTTCTCCATTCACCAATCCCTCACAATCTCAATCATCTCCATCACAAATATCTCAATCGGTTAACTTATCTCAATCCGAAGACGTCGGGGTTGTTGATGGACAAAAAGCCAAAGGAAAACGTCGCTTGACTAAGAAAAATACCAGTAGAGGGGCGGGGTCTCAGGTTTTAAAATGGACGGGCATTCAAAACAAAAATCTTGCAAAAGCTTAGATTCATTTCTCAGAGGATAAAATCAAAAGCAATAACCAACAACTTGATGTTTTTTAGGTTTTTTGGGACTCGATTTTGGATGCATTTCATGATTTCTGTGAACAGGTTGGTGAACGGGTTGAGCGTACAGTATCATCTTTAAAAAATCATTGGTCGGATATGAATCGTGCTTGCAAAGTTTATGGTATTTGTTTGAAAAATGTGATGCAAGGCCCCATAAGCGGTATGCAACAAGGAAATTTGGTAAGTAATTCAACATTTGTCATTACTAATAAATTATAAACTCTTTTTACCAAATTCATATATTTTTTTATTATCTTAATCTATTTTATAGGACGATACCGCCAGAACGATTTATGAAGCACGTGGTAAAGGAAAATGGGTGTATAAAGAAGCTTATGAAGTTTTAAGTTGTCATCAATGTTGGAAAATCTTGCAAGACCAACACCCGGAGACTTTATCCCAAAATGTGCGAATGAAACAAACTTCAAGTTCTATCCCGGGAATGTCTACTCCCGCAACACCCGACATACCCGTTAGCTCGAACAATGACTCTTTAGTACTTGTGACGGATGTGGAGACGGAACGTCCCGACGGTATCAAAAGTGCTAAACTAAAGGAAAAGAATGAAAAAAATACAAATCTTCACATTGAACGCCAAAATATACTTATTAGTCGCATTGACCGAATGGAGAAGAGAAAGAAGAGTATATTGCCGAAAGAGATAAGAAGAAAGAAGAGTATATATTTGAGAGAGATAAGAAGAAGGAAGAGAAAGAAACTCATATTATAGAGTTAAGAGAAAGGAAGACAAAGGCCGTGGTGAATTTAGAAGCTCAATTTCAAGCCCAAAATGATCAAAAGGTGATAGCGATGGACATATTTACTTTGGACGACACTCAGAGGGTTTATTGGGAGGCATAACGTAATGCGGTTATGGCAAGAATGTTTAAAGCTAATAATAATAAGGCCTACGATGCTCTAGCTGAAGAATCTTATTTTGGAAGTTTGGTATATTTTGGTGATTTTTGTTTAAGAAGTTTGGTTGTACATTTTTTTAAGCAATTTGGTATATTTTGTTTAAAAACCTTGTTTAAGAAGTTTTGCATATTTTGTTTAAAAACCTTGTTTAAGAAGTTTGGTGTATTTTTTATAATAGAATCTTGTTGAGAAATTTTTATTTTTTTAAATTATTTTCTATTTGAATTTATATTGAAATTGAAATAAATTTCTTAAATAAATTTCATAAAAGTGTTTAATTGAAATTACATAAAATTGAAATTACATAAAATTAAAATAAAATTACCTTTACATTAAAATTGCATATACTTTTTTCCCTGATACTTCCCCAAATGATTAATGAGATTATTTCAAAGTGTCATATACTTATTCGAACTTGTCATTTTATCGTACTTCGTAATGTATCCTTGTAAAGTGACTTATTCTCGATTCAAGTCAATTGGGTTTGGGTCTAGGATAAAATGCTCGGTCAATAAGCTTACTCCGTAGCTATTGCGTTCTTCTTTGACGATCATGTTATGCATAATTATACACGCTTTTCTCTGCATTACCTCGAGGAAATATAAGGTTTGATCAAGCGTTGCCCATTTTGGATATATACCATCCGCCAAGTAGTATTCCATATCGTATGGTTTTCCATTGACTTCAAAGTTGTAAGGTGGAGAACGACCAAGACAAAGATCTCGAAAAAGATAAGATTGATCAAAAATATTTACGTCGTTGTTGGAATCAGGCATTCCAAAAAAAATGTGCCATATCCATAAATCATGAGATGTCACCGTTTCCAAAATGATTGTTGGTATTTTCTTATTCCCCGTGTATTAACTAGCTCAAGCCGTGGGGCAATTTTTCCACTCCCAATGCATGCAATCCAAACTACCTAGTATGCCAGGAAATCTATGCTTCTCGGTAACGTACAACAATTGTTGTATATCGCCTAGAGTTGGCGATCTCAAATACTCCGCTCCGAATTGCCTGATCGTCGTATTGCAAAATCTCGTAAGGGCCTAAATTGTTATGCTTTCTGCAACCTGAGCATATTCATCACAGCTATCCGCTGATACTCCTAATGCGAACATACGGAATACCGCTGTAAGTTTTGTTGAGGCGATAGACCCAAAAAATTTACGCAATTTTACTTCCAAGCAAAAAACTTCTCATAAGCAACAACCGCATTCAAAATACGACCGAAAAGACCTCGGCTCATGTGGAATCTTTGACAGAAATGTTCACTTCCTTAAACTTTTTTATCACGGAAGTAGTCGTGCATGAGTAGCTTATGATAGAATACACGTGAGCGATTTATGGTTTTATGTCCGACCACCGAACCAACACGACTTCCTAAAGATTCTGCTTCTTGCAATTCATCAATTTTAGCTTATGTGTCGTCATCACTATAACGTCTTCATCACTAATATCTCTATTTTAATCGTATCAATAACGTCGTCATCACTATAATCGATTAAAGATTCATCGATATCATTTTCATCTTCCTCCTCTGATGAAGATTCGATCAAAACATCAAGAATTGCCTTGAAATTCATCAGATAATTGAAAATAGAAGAGAATATTGGAATTGGTTATGGGATAGTATGAGCCTAGTAATAGGTCTATATATTCCCTTCACAAAATATAGCCGTTAGACACAAAATATAGCCGTTAGGAACAAAATATAGCCGTTAGAAAAATAATCAAATTTACTCAGCGCAACAGGCACCTAAGACTTAGGCGCCTGTTTAGGCGCCTGTTGCGCTGAGTAATTTTTATTTTTGGTTAAACTACTTGAAAACATACCAAACCATAGACAATTAAAAGTTTGAATCAAAAAATTATACAATACCTTATACAATGAAAAGTGAGAATCAAAACCATTATACCAAACATCAAAAGTGAGAATCAAAAGCTCAGGCAATGAAAATATTAAACAACTACATAAATTGAGAATCAAAAGTGAGAATCAAAACCATTATACCATTCAAAATTGAGAATCACAAACAACTACATAAAAGCCAATTCCATTCACTAAAGTGAGAATCAAAACATGAAATAACTTTAAATATGTTCTTTAATTGATTTAGACTTAATATGAAACAACTAATATCATTTACTCAAAAGATCCCCGTGTACGTCTTGATCGTCGGGAAGGAGCGGTCCCACCTTCAGATTCCCTTCCCCGCGAATGCCTCCCCCGTGAAGTCCCCCCTTGAGAAGTTCCCGCTTCACCTTTGTCATCTTCCCAATCGAATACAATCCCCTGAAACATACAAAATGAGAATATCAATATTAATTAAAACTACAAATATTAATTAAATACAAAATATATCATAAGATGTTTAAAAAACTTACTTCTCCATCTAAATAGTCATTCAATTGGGAAAGACGACCCTCTGCACATCTCAAATCCAGTTTTAAGACACCTCCAAAATAAGTCGAGCCCAACTCTTCGAGTTCCCAAATAAGACACCTCCAAAATACAATAGCATAAATGCCCTAAAGATTGTATTAGTATTAGCCAGATCTTTGATGATTACTCTGGTATGGTCAAGGTAAATCCAGAGGTGAGCAAAACTAATACATCCCTTTTCATAATCTTTAGACTCCATATCGGGAAAAATTCTTAAGGCGTAACCATATTCCGTGTATGACTCATCTAATACCATCGGCTCTCATGTCCTGATGCCTATCCCAGTATGCACTGTAAAATCTCTAGGAGTGATTCCTAGCTCTTCACAAGGTAGGTGAAATGTATGAGTGGTCGCCCACTAATGCTCAACCATCAACACTATTACTTGGTTGTCGGAGTTCCCAATTTTGTAATCAAATAAACTCATCAAATTGGTAGCTTTTAATTTCTGCTTCAAGTGAGGTACCTCAATAAGAATTAAGTACATTTCGCGGAGCTTGACTAACACCGATTTACATTTAAATCCAACCTAAGCCTGTAACAAAATTAATAAACACAAATAAGAACATCTAAACTAAATTCTTCCATAAGTAAATACTTTGAAATAAGTATAAAACTAATAATTTACTAATTTATATTGTTTCAACCTACTGATGAAGTAGCAACTGATGTGGACAAATGACCATTCGCATTCAATTGTGTGAGTTGCCGAAAGTCGCATGGTTCATAATTTTACGGGAAAGGTGGACGAGGTTTGGTGGAGATATTGAGTTCTTCGTAAGTAATTTTATGCTTCTTGCCCGATAAAAATCGTATTTGGGAAACGATCCCTTCGCCTTCATCCGACTCGAATTCCTCCTCATCGTCGGTTCTGTCGTATTCTTCCTCCGCTGACGACATCGTCAAATCCTGTATGATGGATAAATACCAATTTATATAATGACCACCACAAAACGAATTTATATAAACTAAAAAAAAACTTGACAATAGTTAGGAATCTTGTAAGGATGTTTATAGACTTGAAATGCAAGACAATTCAAGAATGAATCAAATACTCAAAAAAGATTCCTCGATGTGGATGATGGCTAACAAGATTCCTTGTTGGAGTAAGCAATTGCAATATTGCATTAGCTTGGACTATATGGAAGAACCATAAAACAACAAACATACAAGGATAGCCATAAGTACTGTGACAAACAAAATTCCTACCTAGAACTGAATGACCATATGAAACAAAGCGAAGTTAAAAACTGAATTTTTGTTGTATTGAAACTTCCAAAAAATTCCACAAATTTTATTATGTGTAAACAAACTAATCCAAATGAAGCAACAACACTATAATCTTCAAAGTAGAAGAAACAACAAGAATCATCAAATCATGTTCAACAAATTCAAGAGTTGTTCAATTGGAGATGGGTTAAAGAGTTGTTCAACAAATTCAAGGCAAATTCCAAAAAATTCCACTTATCCAACAAATTCAACTTATCCAACAAATTCAACAAATTCTATTTTGGCAATCAAATACCCTAAATCATAATATTTACCTAAATTGGAGAGAGAGAGAGAGAGAAAGAGAGAGAGAGAGAGAGATACCTGGGATAGTAAGCTTTTAGACAATCAGGCTAAAATGTGATAAGAGAGGGAAAGAGAAAAATTCCCTAAATCATAAAGATTTGGCTAAAACATGAGAAGAGAGAAAACAAATTCGTAATAAGCTTTCAGACCATCAGGCGCCGCCTAAGTTTTAGGCGCCTAATTTTTTTGTTAAAAATAAGTTGGGCGCCTAAGACTTAGGTGCCTGTTTAAAAACAAAACTAGCGCCCAAGTGTTATGCGCTTAATAGAAATTCAAGTCAAGTACTGTGCGAGGAAATATAGTCTGACTTACTTGGATTTGCCTTTCTTTATCCAAGTCAGTCAGGTACTTTAGGAGATGCTCTTAAAACTATAACCACTAAATACTTGACGATAGACTTAATGGTTTATTTTACAACATCGTATGTGTCTTAGCACGAACATATGATGGGTGGAGATATTAAGATCTAGTTGAATATTGATTAGTGCTTTGAAAGATAGAGGCCAAGTCCGAACCTTAGCTCTCTCCCTTATTAAGTTTTATAATTAGCTTTTATTAATTCATTTTAGATTTACCTCTTATAAAATCGTAATTCGGCCTAGAAAGTATTTATTTTCCCAAACCTCCTGTAGATTCGATCCCACTTATCCGTGCTATAATTCGACAACCGTACTTTGAGCGGGTATTTTGCTAGAGGCTCTAAAATCTTCTTATCATGAATATGCATCTTCTTCGATCAATTTAAACATCGAATAAATTAGATTTAACAATTTCTGATAAACGATTTAGGAATTATTAATTTTGGAATAAACATACTCAGTTTTCAAAGAAGAGTGTGTTTCTGAATGTTTCACAGTTTTTGACTATCTAAACTTCACAATTGGGAAATAAAGTTGTTACAAATGTTTTAGATCATTCAAAACCCTTTCCGAATTTCTATACATCATATTTCTCTGTTTTGTCGTCTAAGAGTTACAACCTTTTGAAACAACAGTAAAAACAGTCTCAGTAAAGGACGTTGCTGCTTATTAATCACTTGTTTTGAGTGACAGAGAAGCTAAATTCTAGAAAACTTCCTTCTTGAATATTTTTCCTTTCTGAATTATCTTTCCAAATTGATATTATTTAATGCTCTCTCTCAACCGAGCTAAAAGATATGCGCATTTGAAAATTAGGACATGATAAACTGCAATAAACTTGGAAATTGGATTAATATCGTTGTCGCAAGTTCACTAATCCTTTTTTCTTGTTTTTAGGGTAGTCACAAAGTTGGTACTCTGAGATCGTGAGGTATTTACAAAGTACATTGGTAAGCTTATATCTAATCCTTCTTGTGCCCCCTAAGTGAAGGGGCATTTCCTTCTTTCGGCCCCTAAGTGAGGGGCGGCCATAGCTTCACCGGGAAACACTTCCCGCAGGTTGGTGCCTCTATAAGCTTGACATCTAGAAGGGGTTCATATCTGCTCTGCCCCGGCACTAGGAACATAAAGTCATGTGGACTGTGCAAATACACGCTGCTCTAATAATTTTTTTACTATGTTTGGATTGACCTATTACTGTGTTTAAATTTCTTTTCATTCCAACATTTGTAAAGGTAAAAACTGTTAGAGACTTGCGGGATTTCATCACCCAAAAAGCTCTCTACCAAGTGAGACCACCCATTAGGGATACGAAGAAATTCGTATCACATGAAAATTGAACGTCCCGAACTTGAAAATAACTGATAATGAAAAAGAGTAACAAGATTCCCGCGGGATTTCATCACCCAACGGATAGGTGTACTGGACTGGGTACAAACATAGGTTCATAGGATACGGCCCCAGCCTAGCGCCGCAAAATACTGGTTGTAGGTTTGTGACGTCACCGTTTCGAGTGCTGACGTACAATAAGACGACTCGCTCGGGCGTAAGGACTGAACATCTACTCTAAGCTTGTACTAGCACAGTGACGCAGGGGAGTGTAGTAACCAAAGCCTTTGGCTATCCTACCCTTTTGTGAATATAGAAGAATATATGGGAAACCTACTTATTTCTTCTAAAAAAAATGTTGAAGTGCTAGAGTTTTAGGCTTGATTGATTTTTTATTGCATTGGGTGTTAATTTAATTATAAAATATCGTACATGCAAGAATATTAGAATTCATACGGCTTACATTTTGACATCCCACAATATCCTCAAAATTATTTTTAATCAGGGCACCACCAAAACTCACAAGATGTACAACTTTTCCAACCTCATTCTTATATACAGACCCATCAATCCTTTCAGTCATTCAAACAGTTCCCACCCACTCCACCTAAACCATCTTTGGAAGACACCTTTACTCTTTTCATGTAATAATCAATGGAAAATAAAAAATAATCAATGGAAAATCAACAACAAGCATTGCAATTTTTAGCAACATATGATGCAATTCCAACAACAGACTTTGGTAAATCAAAATTCTACATCTCAATCTATCTCTAGGTTAGAAACTCAGATAACTTAGTTGTCAACCGCATGGAGTGAAATAGAGCATGAAAAAACTTCCAAGCAATGAATAAGAACAACTTGAAGTTAAATCCCCTTGTGATTTTGAAAATAATGAATTCAAGCATAATCAAAAAATGTTTTCCCCGTGGGGTGAATGGATACCATATTATGAGACAGATTTAGAAGATAAACATTTTAAGGTCGACGATCCTATGTTACAAGAAGCTCTAAAAGAAGCGGCTAGCATGTTCAATAATTTTTTTCTCAATCACCTCCTAATTCCTCCTTCAATATTCAACCACCGATGTCATTATCTATCCCATCACTGATAAAGCCCCACCAATTTACAAATGATATCATGACAAAAAGTGAGTATTTTTCCAAATTCTTAGATGTTTTCTCAGATGATGAGGATGATGGCATATTTCCTGAAAGTGTGAATTCAACATCGATTCTTGAGAAAATACGAGCTCCATCTTTATCCCAACCAGTATCACTTTGTTCATCTCTCTTTTTTGAATCCATACCTCCATCGCCAGGGCCTAATGGGGGTACCATGACCATAAACGATTTTGAGGACTTGTACGGAGATAACTCTTGTTGTATTTATGTTGATAAATGTTTAAATTATTTTGAAGACTCGAATGATCCTGAGATTCATGAAATGGTATAATCATTAGCATCTGAAAACGTGTTTCAACTTGGCCATATCCCTAAGCCAATGAATATCCACGTCAATGGTCAGGATGAGTCCCTTGAGATAAGTTGTGATTTTAGGCACATAAATTTTAAATGTTTGTTAGAGTTAATTGTTCCCCAATCCCCATATCCACAAATTTGTCATATAGTTTTTCTTCTACTAAACGAAAATATCTTTTTGAAAAATTATAATTTTGGGGATGCCTCACGGACTTGCTTTGTCAGAATAACCTATCACATACATTTTTTGGAATATCAACGATAAATGGGGGTTTTGAAAATTTTCAAAGAAAATATATTTCCAGGAAAATTGAGTTTTGAATCTAGTACATTTTCAGGGACGAATACTTGTATACCAATCTTCTTATTTACTGCAACACGTAGTAATCATATGATTGTATTTAAAATTCTAAAGGAAAATATGTTCCCTGGGTATGTGTTTGTTTTACTTTAAAAAAATGGTTTTTCTTGATTTGTCTAAAATTTTCAACTTGGAATCATCAAATGATAGGCAAAGTTCTTTGAAAAAATCTTTTTCATCGATAATTAGTTTTAAACTCTCTTTGGTTTTTACAGAATATATCTGCCCAATTAAGGGCTAATATTAAAGACCACCATTCATGTGTTATCTAGTTTTTGAAAGAGAATTTGTAACCAGGATAGTACATCATCTTTTCAACTTGTACCCTTCTAGTCATATTGAAAATTTTAAGTTTGGGGGTACATTCGTCTGGCTGGAGACGGTAAACTAAGCGCTTCTTGGGAGGCAACCCATGATACATTCAGGTGAAAATTTTAGTTTTTATCCTCTATTTTTTTAATGCTCTCAAACATTGAGGGCAATGTTTTATTTAAGTTTGGGGGTAGGAAACCATTTCTTTAAATGCTTTTTGAAGAAAAGTAAAATAATGACACTGACAATTTATGATATATTTTTAACAAATTTTCAATCACTTAAACTCATTTTACCTTGACATAAATATTATGAAAAGCCTAAAATTTGAAATTGTACCAAGTATACACTAGAATATTTTGGACTATCTTAAGCTAGATGTACTATTTTTTTATTAGTGACTAATTCAAGTTCGCTTGCATATTTTGAAAACATGCACTTCACTGTAGTTTTGCAATTAATTCCTTCAATAATTTTTTGCTCAGTGTTAGGGAAATTTAATATTTATGTTGGGAATAGTTTGCTACAAGGGAGATAACTGCCTAAGAATAAGTTCATTCCTAACAATAAATAATAAGTTAAATGTGCTCTAAAAACTTTCACGCTGCACGGCTACTCGCATGATTAAGAGCTGAAAGATGAAAAACTTATAACCAATCTCGAGTTTGACCATGAACCATGTGAAAGGAGCACAAACAAATGTTACTTGTGAGAATCCCGAGTCTAGGTTATGATGGGGCACCACACCCTGACTACCTTAGCTAACTGGCGGGGATTGTCAACCGAAAACTCCTTGGGACGGAGGCTTCACTAAGAAAGAAATAATGTACTTAATAAGAAAAGACTTGCAAAAAAAAAAAAAAAAAAAAAATTTCTAGGAAGAAGAATTGACTAAGGCACTTGTCGAACTGACCGTTAAATTTATTCCAGTAAAAACTAGACTACCAAAAATAGAGTAAATTATTCTAGACAACGTATTAGGCTATACAACTATTTTTATTGTACACTCAAATATAGCTAAAGCAAAATACTTGAATCTCTTTTTAATCTTAAGGTAGTACGTCTAGTTTTGGATAAACTTAAAATATTCTTTGGTATACTTAGGAGAATAACAAGTTTAAGTATTTTTCAATCGGTATATTTTTGTCACAACTAAGTAAGGATAAGTTCACAGGAAATGAGTCATGTGTATTCTAGAATTGTTTAAAATATCATTATTGACTTTTATGGGTATAGTCACTGCAAACTCCAACGAGATAGCACTCGTCCCCCAGGCAAAACTTGGAGGTTTAACGACTTGTTGCATATGCTAAATGCAATCGCGCTCTCTGCGAAAGTGGTTATTATTTTATTTTACTCGGGACGAGCAAAAGATAAGTTCGGGGGTATTTGATGAGCGCATAATTATGACATTTTTAATATACCCAAACATGTATTTTAGCCGTCCATTATATTTAATTTTGGTTACTTATGGGCATTTGTTTGATTGCAGCTATTGGGGATGGATATTTGAAACCAAACTCTTAAAGTCATGTAAAAGTGTCTTCAGCAGTTCATGGCACAAAAAGTCAAAGACGCAATATATTTGGTCTAAAGATTGAAGAAATATATACACAAATATTCTTGGAGAATAAGATCAAAGAATATATTGTATCCAAGATCCTTGAAGATATTTTAGATTAAAGATATATTCAAGAGTTTCCATGAAGAAAGATCTCTACATCACTTAACTGAATTATATAGAAGAATCTTAGGTGATTAGTTGTAAAATTAGAAGATATTATTGTGAAAATATTCTTTAAAATTTAATGTATATTTTTAAATTTGGGTTTCTTCTCCTATAAAAGGAGCCCTCCCCCCATTGTAATTAGGCATCTCATATTGAAGCAAGTTTAGAAGAAATAAAGTCTTAGTTTTTATTTAATTGTCTTCTTCTTCTCTTTTAGTTTAATTTTTGTTAATGTCTTAATTAGTTGCTAATGCGATAAAGTCCGAGATGAGCGGCTAATCTCCTAGCTAAGGCTAGGATGAAGCCTCTTCTTGGATGAGCAAAAGTTGGTATTAATTAGGTTCTTATTAGTTTTCTCTTTGTACTTCATGATCGATAAGTTAGTGCATCATATTGAAGGCTTGACCATAACTTCAGTTTGGTTTACGATAACTTTGGATACAAACAAGTGCTACTAACCGTAGACTTGATTTGAAGATCTAAACAAGAGAAAACACTAAAGAACTTACTCAAGCCTAGCCATGGTTGAGTTGATAATTCTCTAAGATACTCTTTACCATCACTTAAAAGTATAGCCATAAATACCTGACGATAGATTTAGTGGTTTATTTTACAACATCGTATGTGTCTTAACACAAACATATGATGGGTGGAGATATTAAGATCTACTTGAATATTGATTAGTACTTTGAAAGAAAGAGGCCAAGTCCGAACCTTAGCTCTCTCTCTCATTAAGTTTTATAATTAGCTTTAATTTATTCCTTTTAGATTTACCTCTTATAAAATCGTAATTCAGCCTAGAAAGTATTTATTTTCCCAAACCTCCCTGTGGATTCGATCCCACTCATTTGTGCTACAATTCGACAATCGTACTTTGAGCGAGTATTTTGCTAGAGGCTCTAAAATCCTCTTATCATGAATCTACATTTTCTTCGATCAATTTAAACATTGCTATTATCTTCTTATCAAGTTCTTAAATAGTGGACTGCATCCAAGTTGAACAATTTTTGTTGTTATAGCTCTCAAACACCATGAGTGAGAATCTTTCTTCAATGCTACCATCTTTCTTACCTCTAAGCCAAGTTCGTTTGCTCTCCTCCGCGGTGTCGGCCTTCCTCACAGCCGTGAGAGTGTCATTCAAATTACAATCTTTGTCGTCATCAAACACTAGTTGTTTTGGCTTTACAGTCATGCTATCTTTAGTGGGAGGCCTAGAGACTAAATATCCCATCCTAGCTCCAAGGCTTGCCCCTACAACATTAGATTCATAATGAACATAAGTGGTTTCAACATGCACTGAAATAATGTGTTTTTCATCCTCGATTAATTCTTCTGCTAGTAGTTGGTAGAGAAGATCTATTTAAGGAGGCAGATTTAGACCGTGTAACTCTGCCACTAGGAGCTTTAGAGGCGTTATGTTTTAATAACTGATCTGAACAATTTATTTGTGAGTGATTCGCAGAAGACCTTGTAATTTTGCTGCAAAACACAATTTGTCCTCCTTTATCTACTTTTTCTTTACGTTTTACTTATAATTTTATCATTTAATGTTAACTTCGTACTATTTCAATTTACTTATAGGGAAGACGATGTTCACCACCCACCACCTCCCGAGTCATCGAGCGTCAATTCATGCATATTGAAAGATATGTTTGGCACTAATGTTGCTTACGGAATTGTGTAGTTTAAAACAACTGCACCTAAAAGGTTTTACAGTGTTATAATCGATGAAGTTATTCGCGAAGAGGCGTGCTTGTATGTTGAGAGTCGTACCCTTGGTGATGTGTCTGCAGATGAAGCCGTAGCTTGGCTCAAGAGTTTTACCATTATCTAGTGAAGATTTTTTTTGTATTTTTTTTAGAATTTAAAGCCAACCCTGGTAAATTGTTTGACATTTCTATTTTCATTTTGGATATTAGTAAGCTGTTTGACATGATCTTTTAATTGGTATTTCACTATCTTCTTTTTATTGAAAATTGCTTGTCATTATTGTTTTATATGCTATTTGATTGTGTTGTTTGATTATTTAAAATTCGTGAAGGCTTGCCTGAGGCGCAAAAAATAATGAAAAAAATGAGCAAAATACAAAAAATAAGGCAGTACCTACAACGTATATCTAAGTCATTTTTTTTATGTGACGTATAATACGAAGTACTTATGTGTTACACAGTTTTATCAAAAACGATGATTGTAACAACCCTTATTTATGTCGTGTTTTGTATGACGCTTAATACGACCCTCATGTTAGTCGTAAAAATGAAAAAAATGTTACGTATTTGACAACGTATAGTAAAGTCATTATAATTTGTCCAATAAAAAAACAACTATATCAGTTGCAAATTGCGGTAAATATGACGAATATTACGACTCTTATTTATGTTATTTAATTGTGATGCATAAAATGACGTTCTAATGTGTCGCAAAAATTGTAAAAATGACTATTTTTACAACTTAACTTTTAATCGTAATATTTCGACTCAAGTAAAAGTTGAGAACAAAAAACTACTGTAAAAAACACGACTCTTATTTTGAATAAAAAACAAGTCGCTTTAGGCAAAAAACGATTGACTTGCAAAGTCGTTTTTTACTCTTTTTTACGTAGTAGATGAAATGGATGACAAACTGGATAAAGTTATAAAAATGAAAAGAGAGCGTTCTGAAGAGTTCAAATTCCATATCCGCTTCTTAGAAGATTAGGTTTGCGCTCTCAAGTTGGATCGAGACGTGATCTAGAATCCTCAAGTGAGGAGTTGTGAATATTTGTTTTGTTTTTTTTTTAGTTTGTTTTAAGTTTTTATTAGTTTTTTTATGTAATAGTTCCCCTTGTATAAAAATTTGTTTTGTTTCGTTTGCTTTTTGCCTTCAAATAGTGATTTCTGTCTGATATGAGAGAAACAAACAAATGATAGTTCCTTGCAGAAAATAATGATATAAGAGAGACAAACAAATGATAAAGTCTCTATGAATAATGATAGCTAAATGATGAACTTAACAAAACTGATGATAATATATCAACATATAAATGATATATTCTATGTGAGCAAATGAAAAATTCTCTATAAACAAATGATATTTATATTTAGATTAATGACGATTTTAACAAAATTGACGATAAAGATCATACAAATAAATGATAAATAGACAAAAATTGCCCCAGTTCAACATCTGTACAATTGATATGCAATTGCAAATTTATATGTTTTTATTAATAGATTATACTTATTTATGCTTTTTTCTTAATGGATATATTGCATATGTAGATTTATATATATGCACATATATTAGGATTATATGCAATTTTTTCTTACTGTGTCGCATTATCTGCTGTAACATTTTTTCATTTGTGATCACTTTGCATTGCAACTTGAATTAACTACCTTGGGCAAACTATAAACATTTGTAGACTTGTGAATGCAGAAAAGACAAAAGCTATTATTAACATTTAGAAGCGTAATGTCTCATTTTTTTAGAAATGACCTATGAATTAAGAAAGAAGAAGAAGAAGAAGAAGAAGAAGTAGTAGTAGTAGCCACTCGAAACTCATCCAAGCCCAATTGAGTTGAAGCCCAACTCCACTCCAACACTGCTCTACAAAGTAATACCTCATCATCAAGCCCGACTCTTTGGTTTTCTCCTCTCTTCTTTCTCTTATTCAAATAAACACCTCCTGTCTCCGGGGGGAGACACCCCCATTCTTTTTTTCAAATTTCTTTCTTAAAAAAAAGAAAAAAAAAGAAAAGAAGAAGAAATAGCAGCCACTCCAAGCTCATCCAAACCCAATTGAGTTGAAGCCTAGCTCTACAAAGTAATACCTCTTCATCAAGCCCGACTCTTTGGCTTTCTCCTCTATTCCCTCTATTATTCAAATAAACTCCTCCTGTCTCCTGATAATCCTCATCAATTTCTTCATCAAAAACAAACATTCGACCATTTCCAAAAGTTACTTCATCTTCGCTGAAGAAGAAACGGTTTATTCAACCCTTGATAGCTTTTTAAATGTCCCATTTTTAGAACATCGTCGTGGACGACTACGACGCAACCAACAATAGGATTTAAACTACTCCAAATTTGATCTTATAGTATTGTCATTTGCCAAAATAGTTGATTTATGATGTTAATTGCAAGCGTAGCATTCGAAATTCCATGAATTTGGGGGTTACATTTGTACTTTTGGGATAAAACTTCAAATATTTCTAGAAAAATACAAACTCTATCATAATTTGTACTTTTGAGATAAGTATAATTTATTTTACAAGTCAGATAGGATATACGGAACAGAAGTGCGGTCGATTTAACAACCAGGCGATGTTCTCGTTTTAGGTCCTTGCTTCTCTTATAATAAGGTTGGCATTAGCAGAAACATTTTGCCTTAATTGTGGAATACTAGCTCTAGATGAACCGACAACAAACTTGGATGACCCAAATGGCTGAGAGCCTTACTGCAACTCTCCTAAGGTATGCCCAAACTGATGTCTCTGAATTTGCTGAATGGATGCCTTCATATCTAAGCTCTGCTTCTTTCCTCTTCATGGTGGAGGATGGAAAAGGCCAGGAGAATTTTTAACTAATCATAATCACTCACGATGAACGATTTGCCCAACTAATAGGCCAGCGACAACACGCAGAAAGATACTGCAGGGTCACCAAAGATGAACAGTAAGTCTTTACTTCACTCACATTATGTTAAAATATAAGTTTATGAACCTGTTATTTGCTTTCCCAGAACGTAAACTGTAGAGCAATTACACAACTGTGGTAATTAGCTATATGTATTGAAAGGTTTTATTTATCTCATTTTGTGTTTGTGGAGTTTCTGGCTGTCTCAGTCGAAGACACAGATCACTGGACAGAAGGTAAGTATTACTCTCTGATAAAAGGGTGAAGCCTTTCTCTATTTTGACGTTCAAACGAGTTTTATTGTCGTTCGAACGAAGTATCATGTCTCCTGGAAATTTGGCCCATAGGCAATTTTCGTTTGAACGAGTTTTCTTGTCGCTTGAACGAAGTATCATGTCTCCTGGAAATTTGGCCCATAGGCAATTGTCGTTCGAACGAGACTTCTTTTCGTTCGAACGAGATGAAAACTTTATAGGGTTTTGACCAAATTAGTCATGATTCGTTCGAACGACTTTTGGTCTTGTTCAAACGAATATCGAGAGAAATAGAACTACTATTTAAAGAAACCCTAGTTTCTTTTTCACGTTCTTTTTTTGGGCAAAATGCTTTTCTTTCTAAAGGCTCCAAAAGATGTTATCAGAGAGGAAGAAAAACTGAAGATCAATCAATCATCTTTTGATCTTAAGATTGATGTTGAGTTAGGGTTTCAAAGACTTCCCAATTATTTGTTCAAGAGCGATTCTAGAAGAAGTTTCTTGGTGAGACATCAGGAAGAGTTGTTGTGAGAACAAGAAAAAGGTAGAGCGCGAAGCTTTAGTCAGAAGAGTGATAATCTTGAGACTAGGTTATTAAATCTGTAAGTGTAATTCAGTATAACTCTTTGTGATTAGTGAAATTTTTAGTTGTCGTGATCCTCGACAATGACCTGTGGTTTTTCTCCTGAGTAAAGAGTTTCTACAGGGCGAACATTTGCTTGCGTCCTTTAATTTCTTGTCTTTGCTTTTGATTGTTTATGTTTAACCTTAGACTATTGATTGATAGGAATTGTTATGACCTATTTTCTCAAAATACATTAATTACGAGCAAATAGAATTTTAATTGGTATCAGAGCAGAATCGCTTGTAGGCTTTATATCCTGAGCGGGTATCAGGCGTTTTGTACGTTCTTGATTTAATGGATTCCGAAAAATTTGAAGGTCTTATAAACCGTCCTCCACTCTTTGATGGCATGAACTTTCCTTACTGGGAGGTTCAAATGGTTGCCTCCTTGCAATCCATGGGAGAGGATGTCTGGATTGCTATTGAAGATGGATGGGCGCCCCCTACTGTTATGCGCGGTAAAGCAACAACTGCTATAGAAATTCCTAAACCTAGAAATCAAAGGACCAAGAAAGAAAAAGAAATATCTGGGTATAATTCTAAAAGTCTTAATATTATTTTTAATGCGCTGAGCCATAGTGAGTATAGGCATATATCCTCATGTTCCACTTCGAAAGAAGCTTGAGACATCTTAATACGTACTCACGAATGTGATGACACTGTTAAAGAAAGCAAACTACAAATGCTCACATCTCAATTTGAGAACATTCGCATGAGTGAGGATGAGTCCTTTAGTGAGTTTTATGCCAAACTTAGTAATATTATCAACAAGAGTTCTTCTTTAGGAGCTGGATACACCGATGTTCAAATAGTACGTAAAATTTTAAGATCTCTTCCTAAGAGTTTTAGATCCAGACGTGATGCTATAGAGGAAGCACAAAATCTTAAAACTATGAAGCCTGACACACTTGCTGGAAAATTACGTACTTTTGTTATCGAAATGGAAATTGAAAATCCTAAGAAGAGTAAGAGTGTGACATTTAAGTCTTCTTCCAACTCTTCATCTTCTCAGGGAACCAGATATGTTGAAAACTACTGTATTTCTGACAATGATGAAGAACTTGACTCTGACTCTCAGATTGTTTTTATAAGTCAACAATTCAGAAAACTTTTAAAAAAGAAGCAATTTAAGAAACAAGGGTAAAATATGAGTTACAAGTCTCGTCCTCATGACCGTGTTAAGTCTTATGGCAAACAAACTATCTCAAGTACTCATTCTCATAATGACTCAGACCAAGACCTCAATAGAGTTGAATGCTATAGGTGTCACAAGTATGGTCACTATGCTCACAGTTGTCCCACTAAGAGCTCTAACAAGAATCATAAAGCTATGAACATTACCGCTACATGGGATGATAGTGATGATGACTCTAATGACCATGTTGATCCCTTCCAAGAAGGAGGAAATGGTTTGAGAGCTCACATTGCTGTTATTTCCTCAGGTAGTGATCACTTTGATGTGTTTGCACTTGAAACTGACGAAGATGATTATAAGACTATGAAAGTGATAACTGTGAAGAGCCGAGTCTTGAAGAGTTGTACTCTCAACTTGTTTCTCAGCTTGAGAAACTTAAGAATGAGAAATAATCTCTTAGTGGTCAACTTAAGACATGTGAACAAAACAGACTCATTGCTGTAGAAAAGGTATAATTGGGGAAAATAGAAATTGAGAAACTTAGACTCGAGTTGACCTCTACTCAACAGAAACTCGAAGTGTTTTATTATGGAGCTAAAAACATTGAGAAAATACTAAGTATGAGCAAAAATGGATCTGACAAAAGATGATTAGGATTTGATGAGCAAAACGTCAAGTCTACCTCATCTCAAGTCACTAAGTTTGTCAAAGCTACTTAAACTTCATTGTTGCCCAAACCTAGTATTATTGATGCTCCTCATACGCAGACTGAGCAGCCTTTTGTCTTTTATGTATTTTATTGTGAGGCTTGTGGTCGAAATGGCCATCTTGCTCCCTATTATAGATATGTTCCTCAAATCTACGTTTGGAAAGAGAGAAACTCCATCGATCATATGCCCAATCGTTTGCTAACTTATTTTTTGTCCAAAAGTCCTTTAATGGTTTCAGGAATGTAACTCAAGCAACAGAAGAAAGAAACAAAGTGAGATCTATTTGGGTTCAGAAGAAGGACCTTTTATCACAATTAAGGCCCATTGTTGCAGTAATAGCTCTAAATATATTTAACTCTACACAATGGTACGTGGATAGTGGATGCTCTCGACACATGACAGGGGATGCTACACGTCTGAATAATCTCACAGATATTCAAGGAGGTGATGTTACTTTTGGAGGAGGAATGAGTTGAAAGATTGTGGGAAAGGGGAGTGTAGAAGGAATTGGATGCCTGGCAGTCGATAACGTACTCTATGTCAAGGGGCTGACTACAAACCTTCTGAGTGTGAGTCACCAATGTGAAGCGGGCAACAAAGTAACATTTAACAAGAAAACGTATCGTGTCTTTGATAATAATGGGAAATGCATTGTAACTGCGGATAAAACTTCGGACAACTGCTATGCTGTATCGCAAAAGGAGATATCATGTAAAGTTGCTAAGATAAGCAATGTGGAACTTTGGCACCAACGGTTTGGACATGTGAATTTCAGTGATCTGGCGAAGATTACCTGTAAGGAAATAGTTCGAGGGGTTCAGAAACTAAGCAAGCTAACCGATGCAGTGTGTGGACCATGTTAAATTGGAAAGCAAACCAAGAGTCCGCATAAAAAATCTACCAACATTGCTACTACACGAGTTCTGGAGTTGATTCATATGGACTTGATGGGTCCTATGAGAGTAAGTACTTTGGGAGGAAAGAAGTACATTTTGGTTATGGTTGATAATTTTTCACGATTCACGTGGATCACTCTGTTAAGGCAGAAGTCAGACACATTTGAAGAATTTCATGCCATAGCTCTGTGAATACATAATGAGAAGGATTGTTTTACTGACAGAATTCGTAGCGATCGTGGAGGTGAGTTCAAGAACAGTGATGTGATAGAGTACTGTAAGGCGAATGGAATAAAACATAAATTTTTAGTACCAATCACACCACAACAGAACGGAGTAGCTAAACGTAAGAATCGAGTCCTATAGGAAATGGGGCGAGTTTTACTTCATGGAAAGAATGTCCCTAGTCACTTTTGGGGAGAAGCTATTCATACCTCTTGTCACATAATCAACAGGGTTTATCTGCGTCCTCTTATGCTTAATACGCCTTATGAACTCTGGTTTAGAAAAAAGCCAAACTTGAAATACTTTCGTGTGTTTCGAAGTAAGTGCTATATTACTTGTGATCGGGAAAACATTGAAAAATTTGATGCTAGAAGCGATGAAGGTATTTTACTGGGATATACCACAAACAGTAAAGCTTATCGTGTGTACAACTTGAAGCACAAAATGGTCATGGAATCGATTAATGTGGTAGTTGATGACTCGGCGGTTCTTGGACAAATAGATGATGGAGATAGTAATGTTCAAGAAGATTCCCTACCAACTTCATCTACTGTGACACAAGATGTTCAAGAAGAACCTCCTGTTGAAACTATTCCAACATCTTCCAGGGAGTTTTTAGTACCAAATGATATTGTTCGTACTAATCCTCCTCGGAATTGTGGTGCTCCTAGATACCTTGATGATTATGAGTGTTCTACACTTCATGAGTCTACTAGATGTGTGGGGTATCATTGTTCTACGCTATATGAGACAGTGGAGAGTGTGTGTTATGTGTCCATCACTGAACCAACCAACGTCAAATATGCTTTATCTGATGAATATTGGATTAACGCCATGCAAGATGAACTTAATGAATTCAAGCGACAAGACGTGTGGGACTTAGTATCACGACCGGCAAATACTAATATTATTGGCACTAAGTAGATTTACAAGAACAAGTTCGATGAGAACGGTGATGTTGTCCGGAACAAAGCAAGGTTAGTAGCTCAGGGATACAACCAAATAAAAAGGGTGGATGTAGAAGAAACTTTTTCTCCCACCGCTAGACTTGAATCTATTCGAATGCTTTTGGCGTTTGTATGTCACAAAAAATTCAAGCTTTATCAGATGGATGTGAAAAGTGCGTTCTTAAATGGGCTACTTGAGGAAGAGGTATATGTAGCTCAACCAAAGAGATTTGAAGATCTCCATCATCCGGAACATGTTTACCGTTTGAAGAAAGCACTTTATGGCCTAAAACAAGCTCCTCGAGCTTGGTATGATAGACTCTCAAACTTTTTACTTGGAAAGGGGTTCATTCGAGGGGGAGTTTATAAGACATTGTTTATTCAGCGGGAAGGTGATGAAATTCTTATTGCACAGGTTTATGTGGATGATATTGTTTTTGGCTCAATGTCAAACTCTCGTATCAAAGCATTCGGCAAGTTAATGGAAAGGGAATTCGAGATGAACATGGTTGGAGAATTGACCTACTTCTTAGGTCATCAAATCAAGCAATGGGAAGATGGCATTTTTATCTCTCAATCTAAATATTCTAATGAAATTGTTAAAAAGTTTGGTCTTGATTCTTCAAAACATGCCCGGACGCCAATGGGCACTACCACAAAATTGAGTAAGGACTCTGCAGGTACTGATGTGGATCAAAAGGTGTATAGTAGCATGATAGGAAGCCTGTTGTATCTTATAGCGAGTCGTCCAGACATCGTGTTCAGTGTTTGCATATGTGCACGTTATCAGGCAAGTCCTAAGGAGTCTCATTTACATGCTATTAAACGGATTGTTCGATATGTGTCTGGGACTTGTGAGTTTGGTTTGTGGTATACTCAAGACACTACAACAGATATTATTGGATACTCAGATGCTGATTGGGCTGGAAATTTTGATGAAAGGAAGAGTACTTCTGGGGGATGTTACTACATTGGGAACAATCTCGTTGCATGGTAAAGTAAAAAATAGAACTGCATTTCACTGTCTACTACAGAGGCAGAGTACATTGCGGCGGGAAGTTGTAGTACACTGCTAGTTTGGATGAAGCAAATGTTATATGACTATGGGGTGAATCAGGGAGTGATGTTACTTTACTGTGATAATACAAGTGCAATCAACATTTCCAAAAATTCTGAACAACATTCGAGGGCCAAACACATTGACATTCGATTTCACTTCATTCAAGACCTTGTTAAGAAGAAGATTGTTATTGTGAAGTATGTCTGTACGGAGAATCAACTTGCTGATCTCTTCACCAAGCCTTTGGATGTTATTCGTTTTGAAAATCTTCGATGCGCTATTGGTGTTTGTTCCATTTCCTAGATCTCTCAGGACTTTCTGGTATTGGTGTAGTTCTTGTGGACATTGTCAGGTACTATCTTCCCTATCTTTTCCTTTGAGCTTAGTCTATAATTGCGTTGCATATGCATGTATGGAAATTATTTATGTGTTATATACTCATTTAATGCTTGAGTTCTTGGTTTCACTTATTCGTCACAAAGTTCAACTGTCCCTGACTCTAGGTGTAAGTAGAAATCTTGAGGATATATGCAGAGACTTCATTACCTAACATTATGTGAGGATCTAACCTTTTGTTATAGCGTTGAGTGTTATTAAATAAATTCTTTCCAGCAAAATCTCTTTTTGTTTATGATCTCATTATTTTCTGCATTAGTCGATTGTTGGTGGTGACATAAAATTCAAGTTAAAATACTAGAACCTTTTCTTTACTTGATTCGAGGCGAAATAAGAAATTCTATAAATCTTAGGACATGATTATAGGCATTTTTATTGTTGAACTTGTTTTGGCCTTTCAATTTTTAACCTAAATCATGTATTCACTTACTACCCGTTGAGCCTAAAATAAGCCTTTTCTTTATATTCGCCAAATTTTTGTTTAAACCCTTGTTCTGAGGACTCAAAGTGAGAAAATTTGAAGAAGAATGTGTGTTTGAGTGTAGTTGGGAGATTGTCTTGTTAAAAAAAAATAAAAAAATAAAAAAAAATATATATAAATAAAGGGGGAACGAGTAGCGTTGTTAAAAACAACAATGGAGGAGTTTTAATTTCAACAATGGAGGTGGAAGTTATTTTTTTGTCCTCAGAATGCCTGCAAAACACCTATTTCCTCACTAGCCTACCTTTGCCTTAATGATTACCTTAAAAGACCTAGTTGATTTTAAGCTTGATACAATCAATTAGTGGAGATGATAGTTTGAAAGTCTATGGTATTTAACTTGACACCACCAAACACAATTGATATTCTTTTCATGAGATCTTCAGTACAATAGCACTGCTTTCTTGAATTATGAATTTTTACTTTATTTACTCATATTAATGTCCTTAGAGTGATATCTAGTAAATTCTGAGTGATTTTGAATGACCAACCATGAGAGGCCTAAGTTAACTCATATGTCCAATATAATGCTCTTCTTATACTTATTTGTCAGGTATCTATTTGGACTACACACACACACACTGAGTTCTTTTACATTATTTCATTTATATCTCAATAATTTTTTCTATACTGTGTATTTCATGTGCTTATAGATTTGACTCTACAGGTTTTGAGGAGGAGTGTGTCTGTGTCCTATCGTTGTTGTTTTCTGTGTTTGTCGGTGGAAACCCGATGTTTTAGGGAGAGTGTTTGCCTTAGTTCATCCTTTTTCTTGTTCAGTTATTTTATTCTCGTTCGAACGAACAATCGAGTCGTTCGAAAGACTTTCGAGCGGGTTGTATAAAACCACTGCGTCTATTTTTTATTTTTTTTAAATAAAATAAAAAAATCTCTCCTCTCGCTCCAAATTCTCTCTACCCTTTCTCTACCTCGAATTCTTGTTGGATTAAGCTTGGTAGAGTCCATTTCTTCCGTGATTGATCCTCTCTCTTCTATCTAGCATCCCAATTTCAGTTCTTGGGTTTCCAATCTCGCTCTTGGTGATGGCAGTTGTGACCTAGGGTTCTTTAATTCATGCTTTCTTTCGAATTCAAGGTTGGTTTGTGATTTCATTGTTCTTCTACTAGTATTTCATTGCTTTTATGCTTGTGATTCTACTATGCTTGGGAAGGATTGAGTTGTGATTTGTGAAATTGCACTTCGATTAAAACTGGTAATTGGTTTATTTGAGGGTGGTGGATTGTATTGTGGGTGCTTGTATTATCTTGGGTTCCCCTGCTCACTTTTGTTGATTAAGTTTGGGGAAGAGGTGGTTCTTTCTTGCAGGTGGTTGGAAGACTGGTTTTGGTGTTTGATTATTACAATTTTGAATTAGATATTTGATTGGGTTGGGGTTGTCTTCTGAATAAGCGTTTCATTCCTTTTACTGTTATCTAAATGGCACTTAGGGTAAGGGGCGGCAACAAGAGGTCGATAGTGAAAGATTCTATTATTCTTGATGGTCAGAGGGTTGGTGAAAACCCTGAGTTTTGGGCCACTGAGAAGGGTTTTAGAGATCTCCCAATTGTGAGGGAACAAATGGTGGACATAAAGAGTATCTCTGCAGTGAATGAAGACTTTGCTCGGGTGTTTGGAAAATTTCGAGTTAGACATTGGTCTAAGATTCTGACTCCTACGGGAAAAGTATATCCGCGGATTGTACGTCTTTTTTATGCTACTATGAAACTTGTGCACACCTGGAACATGTCCAGTCGTTCTTTTCGAGTAACTCTTGATGACACTGAGTATCTTATTATTAGGGAGAGAATCTATGATATTTTGGGTTTCACTCCTTCTCAGCATATCGCCTTTCCAAGGTGTATTTGGCCACCGACATCCTATCCTTGGCCGGTTGCTAATTCTAGGGGTGGGATTGTTGACAGTGAGGATGAGGAGGAGCCTATTCTTCATGAATTTTGAGATATGGTGATTGATATTACAGCTCAGATTCGGTTGTATACTGGATCGGGTATTGTATCCCGCAGGATGTTAGATAATGAGTTTCGTCTCATACATAGCATTGTTATTACGAATATCATCCTGCGGTCCTAAAAGAATGAACTGTCTGAGCGGATGAAGGTTTTTCTTTATGCTTTCAAAAATGATATAGAGATTGATCTGCCTAACATTATCATTGAGGAGATGCTTGAGGCTAGCACCAAAATAGCAACCTGGAGTTCACTACAGTTTCCTAGACTAATCAAAACGCTCCTTACTGATGCTGGCTACGCGGTGGCTTTAACTGAACCTGAAGATACCAAGACAGAACGATTAGATTCGAGCAATTTCAATAAGAGTTCCTCTCATCTTCCTCATGTGCTACCTTCTGAGACAACCCCTCCAGATTAGCACATTGGTACTTCTAGTTCAGGCGCCTCAGGAGTTGTTTTCTCTTCAGAGTATTGGGAACATGCTTCAGTTGATGTTGACCAGGATGGGCACTATGGAGACACGTCTGGTGACTATAGAGAGTCGACTGGGGTCTATTGAGACAACGGTTCAGAGTCGTCATTCGGGTCAGGAGACAGAGGAGGGTGATTACGAGTCTGATTCTGGAGAGTTGTGTCTGTTCCTCTGTGTTTTTTGTTTTTGTTTTCTTTAATCTATTTTTTCTTTGAAACTTTTTATTGTTTTTGATGTTTTGAGCGTTTATGGGGTAGGAATCTCTGTTCTAACTCTGCCTATACGCTAGTACTATCTTTTGCTTATATAGTTATCAGTTGTTTCTAATTACTTTTCTTTCAGATATTTGGTTTACAGTTGTTTGATTGTTTATTCTGTGATAATGGAGAGATGCGTCTACTTATCTGGTTTGCATATGCTTCTTTGGATGTCTCCGTTTGTGATTTCTTTCTTTCTATATATGTGAATATTTTCTAAAGTTTTATTTTTGCCACATATATTATAAACGAGTTTGCTGAGTGTGCAGATATTTAGTAAACATTTTATCTGATGAGTACAGGGTTGTAAGAAGATATTATCCATAGAAGAGGTCCAGAGATTGAACCTGCTCAAGGAAGGGGTGGTGGCTATCTTAGTTTTTATTTGTCACAAAATAAACCAAAGGGGGAGATTGAAAGGTTTTATTTGTCTCATTTTGTGTTTGTGGAGTTTCTGGTTGTCTCAGTCGAAGACACAGATCACTGGACAGAAGGTAAGTATTACTCTCTGATAAAAGGGAGGAGCATTTCTCTATTTTGGCGTTCGAACGAGTTTTCTTGTCGTTTGAACGAAGTATCATGTCTCCTGGAAATTTGGCCCATAGGCAATTGTCATTCGAACAAGACTTCTTTTCGTTCGAACGAGATATAAACTTTATAAGGTTTTTGACCAAATTAGTCGTGATTCGTTCGAACGAATTTTGGTCTTGTTCAAAAGTATATCGAGAGAAATAGAACTACTATTTAAAGAAACCCTAGTTTCTTTTTCACGCTCTTTTTTTTTTGGGCAAAACGTTTTTCTTTCTAAAGGCTCTAAAAGACGTTATCAGAGAGGAAGAAGAACTGAAGATCAATCAATCATCTTTTGATCTTAAGATTGATGCTGAGTTAGGGTTTCAAAGACTTTCTAATTATTTGTTCAAGAACGATTCTAGAAGAAGTTTCTTGGTGAGACATCAAGAAGAGTTGTTGTGAGAACAAGAAGAAGGTGGAGCGCGAAGCTTTAGTCAGAAGAGTGATAATCTTGGGACTAGGTTATTAAATCTGTAAGTGTAATTCAGTATAACTCTTTTTGATTAGTGAAACTTTTGGTTGTCGTGATCCTCGACAATGACCTGTGGTTTTTCTCCTGAGTAAGGAGTTTCCACAGGGTGAACATTTGCTTGCGTTCTTTAATTCCTTGTCTTTGCTTTTGATTGTTTCTGTTTAACCTTAGACTATTGATTGATAGGAATTGTTATGACCTATTTTCTCGAAATGCATTAATTACGAGCACATAGAATTTTATGTATTTCGGTAACAACAGCACACGTAAACAGGCAGCAGTAGCAGCAACAACAACTGAGTTACAAGTAGCAGCAACTGAAACGTAAACAGGCAGCAGCAGCAAGACTGCGGTAGTATAACAGCAGCAAAAAAAACTGCAATAGTAGTTTAACAGTAGTAACAAACAGGCAGGCAGGTTCTGACAACAATGTATACAGCAGGTTATTAGCGCAAGAACAACAGGCTTCAGTAGTAAGAAGCAGGCAGGAGGAGGAACTCAGTGCAGTTACAGGCAATAGGAAGAACTGAGCGCAGTTACAGATTATACTCCACACAACAATGTATACAGTAGGTAAAACTCCAGTAACAAACAGCAACAGCTCCGGCAATTAAACAGACAGGCAGGAGGAGGAACTCAGTGCAGTTACAAGCAACAAGAAGAACTGAGCGCAGTTACAGATTATACTCCGATAAACAGCACACACACATCAATGTGTACAGTAGGTAAAACTCCAGTAACAAACAATAATAGCTCCGGCATCGATTTACCTAGCTCCAGCATCAAATGTGTGAGACGTGTCCCAGAATAACATGTCTTAAGCCCAAGCCCAAAGGCTCACAAGGCCTCAAAGCCAATTGCCGAATCTTAAGTCTGAGCCAACCCTCGGCCTACCAGGTCGCGCAAGAGAGGTCCAACTGTGTCTAGTGTATAAAATTCCCTCACACACTTATACACTCACTCTATGTCACATCTTAGATACTACCTTATATGTTTAGTTCATCTATTATTTATTAACAATGTGGGACTAAACTTTAGGCTATAGTTTAAGAACCAAAAGGTCATGGGTTCAAAACTCAAAATGAGGTAGAAGTTTTGAAAAATTCCAACACATTATTCTTTCATGTGTCTTGAAGTTTGTCTGAATAATACGTTTTTTTTTTCTTTTCCAGTCAGTATAGCATTATCGAAGCTCAAGAGATATTCTACTGACAAGGCAAAGTGGAATATTTATTGGAGGCATCAAGGATCACTGATTCGTTCTCATGATTGACACAAGTTATTTGTTGTACATGTAACCGATGTTTTCAAGTAGCTGTACTGTAGCCCAAGTATGACTGAAAGCAGATTTACAATTTCAAAAAAAGTAAAGAAAAGAAAAATCGGTGCCACGGGATTGTAGAACTGATACATTTGCTACTGATGAAACAAAAAATAGATTGTGTTCATATATGTAGATTCCAATCTCTCTATGCTAAATGATGTTTGAAACCCTTAGTTAAATAGATCATTACTCAGGCACAAGACAGTTATATATAATGTCTAGAGTGGAAGCGGAAAAGAAAAAAACATTCTGATATCAAACTGCCTTGGAATACCTATTGTCCACCTCCGCCTTGGCAGCGGTTTATTTTACTACAACCACGGTGCCAAGGATTGGCTGGTACAGGTTTGTGTCAGTTGACACTAGGGGGAGGCACACTCGAGTTCTTGAAATTCTTTTGCAAGGGTCAAGGATGACATTAGTGTTGGGAAATGCCACCGGATAAGCCCCAGGAGCAAGACGGGCTTCACCGTGATTAAGCAACATCACCAAATTTATCAATGCTAAACACAAAAACCAGATTCTCATTTGTCCCAAACTCATTTTGTTTCTCATTCACATTGTATCAGTGAGATTAGTCCCAAATGACATTTTTGTATATAGAGACCAAGTATTAATTGAAGGCGAAACTACGGAAAGTTAGAGCCGTTTTTAACAAATGACGTTTAATATACCTATTTTACGATAAATTTTACCGTAAAGTAAATGTAAAAGCCGTTTTTGTATCACTAATTACAGCTTGTAACTAAAGAATATTTGCAAGAGTGTTTAAATACATAATAATCAATCAATCAAACATCACCGAAAAACATTGGCATTTTGGCCGGAATGCCAAACTTTAGCATTAACAATTTACGACCACTACTGGAGATCGTCTAATTGTATATAATTAAACAAATCAAGAACACACATCATATAAGCAAAAATTCATGTTGATATCAATTTACCGAAGTCATTAAGTCATTAACGCCTCATTCCTTGTTGCTTTACGAAATAATTGAAATTTTTACCAAAAAAAATCCACAATACATTTTTTGTGGTCTTTAGAGAATGTGACTCGCATAGTAGTAAACAATTTTCGCGGAACACCTAATCAGTACCACCTTTGCAACCGAGTATTTTAAAGCATCCACGGTTATACCGATTAGCTTTTTGAGAGGGTTTATGACGATTCACATGGTTTTTGCATGCATGGTGATCCTTTCCATACATTGCGCATGGGCTAAGGTCAATGTATTTAGCCCGGGCAGCTTCGGTGGTGTTGCTTAACACAGTCAAGGTCACCAAAGCGATGCACAAGAACCACAACTTTGTTCTACCGAAACCCATGTTGGTTTTGCCTTCGGAAGTTGTAGTTTTGATAAGGGAATTATAATGAAAGCGATGGTAGCTTTTTATACGTAAATGAGTAGAGATTATAGGAGAAATTTGCTTAAATTAGTAGTGTTGTTTGGTTGGTGATCAAGTTTATTATGCGGTTTTTACGAACATATTTAGGTTTGAGATTTGAGGTTTGCCTTTTATTTCGTGAACTATTGGCTAATTTTACACCGATGTAGGTAATTTAATTTTCACACGATTTCTTCTAATCTTAAAAAGGGAAATGAAAAAGAAAAATACACAAGAAAAGTTTTGATGTATATGTGTTAAGGAGCATGACTCATGTCCTTATGTGACGTTTAAAGCTACGGTGTTGTCGTAAGACTTGTAACGTTACATATTTGAGGAAAAAAAAAATACAAGTCGTTGATCATGATTGCAACATTTTGGTGTACAACAACAGTCAGTCCCCGTAAAATTATATTTGTTTTAGTGCTAAGCATGATCTTGATTTGAAAAAGATAGAACTCCTCTTAGGCATCAGAGACAATCACCACGTCAAGGGTTCGAATCCCGGCGGGGGCGAATTATGGAAAAAATAGGTACCAACTCAAAAAGGGATTGGGGGCTTTCCATTAGCGGAAAAAAGGGGTACCAACTAAAAATAATAATATATAGTTGGGGGCTCGCCATTAAAGGAAAAAAGGGGTACCGACCGAGGGTTGGGGATTCGCCGTTAGTGGAAAAAGGGGTACCGGAAAAAATACCGGGGGATCGCCAATGTGTATGGGCATAGAAAAAGTTGGCATTCGAGGACGTTCGGCATTGTAGTGGGGTGGAATGATAGGATCATGAGGGTTAAGACCAGTATATATCGCACCACTAATACCTAGGTTTTATGTGGTGCAGCGGTATTGGGGTCAAAAAGTGGTTAGGGGCTCGCCATTAACGGAAAAAAGGGTACCAACTAAAAAAAATAATTCGGGGCTCACTATTAAAGATAAAATGGGTACCGACCAAGGGTCGGGGGCTCGCCGTTAGTGGTAAAAAGTGGTACCAAAAAAAAATGTCGGGGGATCGCCAATGTGTAGGGGAATAAAAATAGTTGGCATCCGAGGACATCCGGCCTTGAAGTGGGGTGAAATGTTAGGATCCTAAGGGTTAAGACCATTAAATATCGTACCACTAACACCTAAGTTTTATGTGGTGCAATGGTATTGGGGTCTTAACAATTTAGATTTATGACACATCACCTATTAAACTTGTTATTTTGAGGAGCTTGGTTTTTGTAGGACATTCAAATCTCATCTCCACGTCATACCACTAGCTAAAATTATAGGTCTAAAATTATAGGTATTCTAGACTGGATGCTCTTAGAATCTACTAACTTACCAAATTGTAACCAAATCTATGCATTGTTATCACTGTTAGGCCAACCCTTTCTTGGAATGGGTATGGGTATGGGTATGGGTATGGGTTAAATCTACTTCACACCCACGGTCAGCGCATGTAATTTGGACTGAGTTAGAAAAAAACTTGTGGTAATAAACATTTCAATTATCTCATATTCAACCTAAGTCGAAGTTCCCCAAATTGCACGATTACGTTATTAACATCTTGTTCAATATTATTACTGAAAATATTTTTGATAAAAATATGTTCTTTAATTAATACCTAATGTCACCAACGGAACACAAAACCTCGAGAATACTTAATATCCACCACTTCCGCCTTGGCAACGATTTATTGCATAACATGGACGCATGTACGGGTTTGTGTGGGTCGACGGTAGGGAGACACCTTGGAGCTCTTGAAATTCTCTTACACAGGTCAAGAATGACACGAACGTTGAGAAATGCCACAGGAGAAGGATCGGGAGTAAGACGGGCTTCAATGTGCATGGTAGCTATCTGGCTCCCCCGCGGGTTAGCTAACCAACACTCTTAGAATGATATAATTTAAACGCGTAATAAGTCTTATTTTTTAGACAGTATATGACAATGCTGATGTTGAGATGATCAATGAATTTTTTAAAAGAAATGTATATTAGGGTTTGTTGTAGGGAAACAAAGTTCATTGTAGAGATGGTCTAATTATACACATAACATTTAGCAAATTTGTATCGTATAAGAACACACCAATATAATCAAAAGTTGTTACCAATTTATTAAATCGGAGACAATTAGTAGGGGACATTAAGGAAATTCTCATAAACGCCTCACACCTTTTTACTTTACATACTAATTGAAAAAAGAAAAAAGAAAAAAGAAGAGACATCGAAGATTAACATCTTCGGACTCTACAAAAATAACCCACAAATACATTATTCTACAATGTCTCTTGAGGTTGTGTTCCCCTAGTAGTAAGCAATTTTTGCGGAACTCCTAAGGTTTACCATCACGAGAACACATTGCTAAAGAGCATCCACGCTGATAAGGATTAGGTACTTTCGGGGGATTGTCTCCTGCTTTTTGGTTTCGGCATGGAGAGTGATCCTTTCCATACATTGCGCATGGGCTAAGGTCAATGTATTTAACCATTTTCCACTTGGGCGGTGTTTCTTACCACTGTCAAGGTCACTAAAGCGATGTACAAGAACCACAACTTCGTTATGCCAAAAACTATATTCGTTTGGTCTTTGAAAGTAATAGTGTTTGATGAGATGATTAAAATGAAAGCCACGTTAGCTTATTTATATATAAATGGTGCTTAATTAGTGTTGTGGATTGGTGGGTAGGGTTTATTTTGCATTTTTTAGACTCTGGTTTTCACAGATATATTTAGGTTTAAGGTGTTGAGAATCAAGGTAGCTACTTTCTCCTCTCTGATAAGAACGATACGCAAAAATCGCCAACTCAAGTGGTTAATCAACAAATAACAATATAAAGGACACAAAGATTTTCCTGGATGAGGGAAGTGAAAAATCCTTGCAGATGAAAAACCACTCCCACAAACAATCCACTATAAAATTCAAAAGTGTTAATGATCTCTCAAGCTTCTCAAGCCTGAATGGAGTCTCTTCAAACCCTAGGCTTATCCCTAGAATTAAACTCACAAAGATGATTAGAAGCACACATCCTAATCCCTTATATACTTGGGAGCTAAGTATACAAAGTAGGACACTAAAAGTCAGATCACGAGGCACACAAATGACCCTTAAAGAACTTCCCAAAATCTGTCTTCCGAAGTGTATTCGAACAAACATAGGTTATATTCGAACAACAACAGTTGTATTCGAATAAACATGAATTGTATTCAAACAAATTAAGTTATGAATGCTTCTGTTCGAATAAACAAAAGTCTATTCGAACAGAACATTCACATATTCGAATAGACTCAAAGTCTATTCAAACAAACTTCTGTCTGCCTTCTCTGTTTGAACAAACTAAGAGTCAATTCGAATAGAAGCTATGTTCAGCCTTTTCTTCACCCGTCTTCGATCCTAGCTCCTCCCACGAACTCCGATGAACTTCAAACTTGATTCGATTTCATTCATAACAATCTCCCACTTGAAATCGAATCTACCATAGCCCATCTCTAGATCTCCAAATGAATTACTCGCTCTAACCGGACCTTCAATCTTGAAGACCCACAAAAGTTGTACATGTTGTCAACTTCTGAAAAGTCACCACCTTCGTAAACATATCGGCCGGATTCACATCAATGTGAATTTCACAAGCTTCAACACACCGTCCTCGAGGAGCGAGCGAATATAGTGATACCGAATATCAATGTGCTTGGTCCTAGAGTGACAAGCCGAATTCTCCGCTAAGTGTATAACGCTTTTACTATCACTATACAACTTTGAAGAAAAATTTCTCTATCAAGTTCTTTCATCAACCCTTTAACCCAAACCATATCTTTGTACGCTTCTGTAGCTGCAACATATTCCACTTCCGACGTAGACAAAGTTATAATCTTCTGTAGCCTAGAAACCCATATAACTACACCGCTTCCAATGTAAAAATGAAACCACTAGTGTTCTTCCGCCTATCCATGTCACCCGCCATATCAGAATCAACAAAACCCTGTAAGCATATCTAAGAACCCCCATAACATAATGCCATATCTTGAGTCCCCTTTAGATACCTCAGTATCCATTTCGCAGCTCTCCAATGCTCCTTGCTTGGATTACACATATACCTACTAACAACTCTCACTGTTTGGGTAATGTCTGGCCTTGTACAAATCATAGCGTACATTAGGCTACCAACCGCGGATTGATAAGGAACCTTCCGTATCTCATCGTGATCCTCCTACGTCTTCAGACAACAATCCTTTGATAATTTGAAGTGACCTCCCAATGGTGTACTAAAAACCTTATAACCATCCATGCTAAACTGCTTAAGTACTTTTCTGATGTACTCAGCTTGAGATAACTTCAATTCTCGCCGCTTTCTGTCCCTTGTAACACGCATGCCAAGAACTTGTTTTACCGCACCCAAGTCCTTCATAGAAAACTCCCAGGATAACTTTTTCTTCAACTTAACAATTTTTCCTATGTCAGCACTTGCTACCAACATTTCATCTACATACAGAAGTAAAATAATATATGAGTTCCCCGTTTTCTTGATAAAATAACAGTGATCCGCATTGCTCTTCGAATAACCATTTTTGAACATGAACTGCTCAAACTTCAAATATCATTACCTCGGCGTTTGTTTTAAGCCCTATAAGCTCTTCATGAGCCTACACACAAGATTTTCTTTCCCTTTAGCTGAATACCCTTCTGGCTGCTTCATATAATTTTTTTTATCAAGGTTACCATGAAGAAATGTGGTTTTGACATCAAGTTGTTCAAGATACAAATCTTCAACAACAACTATATTCATCACAACCCGAATAGTAGACATCTTCACAACAGGAGCAAAAATCTTATCGAAATCAACGCATTCTTTATGCTAAAAGCCCTTTACCACAAGTTTAGCCTTGAATCCTTGAACTGTCAGATTCTTACTTTAGTTTGTATACCCACTTGTTGTGCAATGCTTTCTTCCCTTTCAGAAACCGATCTAAATCCCAAGTTAAATTAACTGATAATGACTACATCTCATCATCCATAGCAAGCTCTCACTTGCTCTTGTCTTCAACATCTAAAGCCTCCTTGTAACTTTCTGGTTCACCACCATCTGTAAGTAATAAGTGATTTAAGGAATTAATGTACCTTGCCGTAATTCTTGCAACTTTGGACTCCTTTCGAAGTGCTATTGGAATGTTTAGATTATTAGGTTCCTCGTTTTGATCCGATGAATCGGAATCAACAACGACTTATTTATCATCCTCTCGAGAGGGTTCATCATCTTCAATGTCAAAACTTCTGTTGATTTACTTCAACTCTTTTCTATAGGTACTTTGAAGTCTTTATATAAGACTTCCTCATTGAATGTAACGTTACAGCTCCGGATAACTTTCCGAGTCTTCACATCCCAAAACAGGTACCCAAACTCATCACCACCGTATCCAATGAATATGCACTTCGTCGACTTTGCATCTTACTTTGTCCTTGTATATGAATTATCAAGCACATATGAGATACAACCGAAAATATGCAAGTAATTAGGTTTACCTCTTTACTTGTCTATGCTTCTTCAGGAAGTTCAAAATCTAAAGCCGTTGAAGGCCCTTTGTTAATCAAGTACGCCGCCGTAGTAACTGCATCCGCCCAAAAACACTTTGGCAATCCAGCATCGAGTCTCATACTCCTCGCTCTTTCGTTTATTTTTCGGTTCATGCGTTCTGCAATACCATTTTTGTTACCATTGGGCTCTTGGCCCAGTGGTGGTAGTACCTCTCCACCCAGTGAGAGGTCGTGGGTTCGAAACCTAATGGGGTTAGAGACTCAGGGTTGCAGATCCTTATAAAAAATCAGCATAAAAAAAACACCATTTTGTTGCGGTCTTTCGGGAATAGTTTATATCTCTTAATCCCGTTTGATGCGCAAAAGTCTTCAAACTAGTCACTACAGTATTTACCCCCGTTATCCGACCTGCGACACTTCAGTTTTAAACCGGTTTTATTTTCAACTAGAGCCCTCCACCTCTTAAATTTATCAAATACATCTGACTTTTTCTTCACGAAGTTGCCATAGTTTATGAGTATCATCATCGATAAAAGTAATGTAATAATGAGAACCACCAAGAGAAGACCCCTTTGTTTACAAGATCCAGCTTTCCAGGTTTCCTTGATCTTCCAGATAATTTGAAACTGACCTTCTTCTGCTTTGCAAGAACACACTCTTCACAAAACTTGCAATCAACCTCTGCAAGATCCTCTAGCTTTCCCTTTGTTACCATTATCTTTATCCCCTTTTCACTTATATATATGATTGAGCCGTTTGTGCCACGTACTTATATCAATCCCCGGAGTGGCCGCAAATATAGTAGAAATTGTGTTCTGCATTGTATACAATGTTACTTGTCGTAAGCCTCAAGCTATTAGCATAGCTCCATTTGTAACCTTCCATAAGGTTGCATCAAAGGTACTCACATATCCGCCATCATCCGCCAATTTATTAACCGATATAAGGTTACGCCCCAATTTAGGTACAAGTCGCACATTTTGTAAAACCAACGTTTCCCCTGAAGGCAACAATAATCTAGTATTTTCCTTTTTAGTAATATTGTGTGCACTCTTATCTACAAGAAATACCTTACCGAAGTCGCCTTTAACAATATTAGTTAGAAAACCTGCGTTAGCAGTAGCATGGAAAAAAGTACCTGAATCAACAATTTAAGATTCATTAACATCATCACATGACAGTAGTAGAGCCTCGTTAGAACTAACCTCTTTAGTAAGGTTCATTGTATCTTTTTCTTCATCATCAATCTTCTTAGAAGAAGAAGAGTTACAATCTCGCCTGAAGTGACCCTTCTTTCTACAAGTCCAACATGCACTGGGCGGCTTAGACTTTTTCTTGACTGTGATCGACCCCTACCAAATTTTGGCCCCTTTCTGTAAGACCTCCGTATTTCCTCAACATTTAACATACTGCCGTTTGAACTCGAAGAGGGTTAAGATGCTTTACGTCTATTATCTTCCCTCATAATCAATGAGACTATAGTGTCAAATTTGATGTCCTCCCTCCCCGATAAGTTGCTCACAGGTGTAATAAACCCTTCCCAGCCTTCTGACATCTACCCTAAAAGAGCCCACGTTCTCACTTCCTCTGTAAAAGTAATTTTAACGAATTCCAGTTGAGCATGTATGGTATTGAACTCATTGATATGAGCTTAACACTACTACTATCCTTTATCTTCAAAACAAATAAGCACCGTAAAAAGTGTACCTTAATTGCCTCGGACGGTTTTGAGTACATAACCGACAACATCTCCATCAAACCCTTTATTGTCGTAACTTTAGAGATCATGTGTAGAATTTGAGATGATAACGCTAACCTAACAGTTCCAAGCACCTTGCGATCCAATCACGCCCACTTAGTAACATCGTATTCTGTTGGCATCATCTCAACTCTACCCAGTGGTAAATCAAGATCCTTCTGATAGAGGTAATCTTCTATCTGCATCTTCTACACTCCAAGTTTAATCCATTGAACTTTGTGATCTTCAATATTTCCGGATCAGCCATCGTTCTTCACCATACAAGCGCTGTAATACTTACTCTGACACCAATTGTTGAGAATCAAGGTAGCTACTCTCTCCTCTCTAAACGATATGCGGAAATCGCCAACTCAAGTAGTAAATCAACAAAAAACAATATAAATGACAGGAAAATTTTCCTAGAAGAGGGAAGTAAAAAATTCTTATGGATGAAAAACCACTCCTACAAAAAATTTACTATGAAATTCAAAGGTTACAGTGATCTCTCAAGCTTCTCAAGCCTTAATGGAGTCTCTTCAAACCCTAGGCTTATCCCTAGAATTAAACTCACAAAGATGATTAGAAGCACACATCCTAATCCCTTATATACTTGGGAACTAAGTATACAAAGTAGGACACAAAAATACAGATCACGAGGCATACAAACGACCCTTAATGAACTTCCCAAAATCTGTCTTCCGAAGTGTATTCGAACAGACATATGTTATATTCAAACAACAAAAGTTGTATTTGAATAAACATGAATTGTATTCAAAAAAATTAAGTTATGAATGTTTATGTTTGAATAAACAAAAGTCTATTCGAACGGAACATTCACATATTCAAATAGACTCAAAGTCTATTCGAACAAACTTCAGTCTGCCTCTCTCTGTTTGAATAGACTAAGAGTCAATTTGAACAGAAGCTCTGTTCAACCTTTTCTTCACCCATCTATGATCCTAGCTCCTCCCACGAGCTTTGATGAGCCTCAAACTTGATTTGAGGTCATTCC
This sequence comes from Kingdonia uniflora, assembly GCA_014058105.1. NCBI lineage: Eukaryota > Viridiplantae > Streptophyta > Magnoliopsida > Ranunculales > Circaeasteraceae > Kingdonia > Kingdonia uniflora. The sequence goes on from JACGCM010000792.1 coordinate 1,345,087, forward strand.
TAACATAAGGCTGCCCTTTATTGCATGAATTATTGGCTAATTTTACACCAAAGTGTAAGCAATTTAGTATTGATCCATAATCCTAATATCTAATCTTGCAAAAACTAAAATAAATTAATTTGAACATGTTTGAAAGGGTAGGGCTCGTGTCCATTTTTACATGAAGGTTAAAACCATGTTGTAGTCCTTGATCACCATTGCAACCTTTTAATTGTAAGTGTAAAGGAGACACATGTTACTAAGTAGTTAGTGTAGTTAGTAGTTATCCCACTACTTAGACTTTATTATTTACTTTACACATGTCTCTACAAGAACATTATGGTTGTATGATAGTTATTGTCACTTCCTTGTAAATTTTTCTGTAGAAATTGAAATCAATTAATAGCTATGTTACTTGAAAGTGAAGCGGGTACGGAAACGATATGAGAAACAGAAGCGAGAAGCGTCAACAATTTTTTAAGCATGATTCGGGAAATGGGAAATGTATGCGACAATTGAAGCGAAATATGATACAAGCGGGAAGTGAGTATAAAGCATAAGAAAAAAGCAAAATGGGAAATGAGTAAGAAGCGTAAAAATAAGTAAAGTATGATAGACTTTGGTAGTAGAGAGATGAAGGTATATGCATAGACAATACATGTTAATGTAGTACGGAGGAAGAAAGTCCTAAAGGTTAAGTATGATTAAGTGCTTCTTTTCTTAGCTAGATTTCGATATAAAGTAGTATCTATAGGTTTGTGTGTTTTTATCCCTTGTGGGTATAAAAGCATAAAATTACATACATTATCATTTCACAATCCCTTCAATTACGAATCGTAAAAGTTTCAAATCGAATAAAAAATTACTTCGATATACGAATCACGCGAATCAAAAATTGAATCAACAACGTTTCCCAAACTGAATCACAATCGAATCATAATGCGAATCATAGTCTAATCAAAACACGAAGCATAAACGTTTCCCCGATATTTCCTCATCGTTTCCCAAATTCGGTGAAACCGATCGAATAGCACCCGTTTCCCAATCGGTTTTCTGAGGAAACATGTGAGAGGAAGGGAAACGCGTTACCTTATAACATAGATTAATATAGATCTTCTTTGTTTGATGATTTCAAGAGAGAGAAATCCTACACTATTTGTACTATTCAGTCTTGTTTCTCTAGTACTTAAGGTTAGAGCGAAGGTTAATTTGTGTAGATTTTAAAACTTCTTCCTTTACTGAAGAAAATTTTAGTCATGAATAGAGAAATTTTCTTTGATTCAATGTCCCAATTGACAACCCCGTTGTTTGCTAACACCATGGTGCACATGGTGTCGGTAAAGCTTGAAGCAAACAACTTCTTGCTATGGCGGAACCAGTTTATTCCGCTTTTCACATGCAAAAATCTTATGGGATACGTTAATGGAAGTTTTCCTCCTCCTGAACCTATGATTGTTAGCGACAACAATCAAGTTTTCAAGAATCCAGCCTACAAAACACGACAACATACATATCAACTTCTTTTAAGTTTGATCTATTTATCCTTATCGGAGGAAACAATGAGTAAGGTGTTAACCATCACTCGTTCTGTTAATGTGTGCGACGCTTTAGAAGAAGTTTATTCTCATAAATTGAAATCCAGAGAAATTCATCTGAAGGATGAACTTCAGTTCATTAAGAAAGGCTCACAATCCGTATCCGATTACGCCAAAACATTCAAAACCATTTGCAATCAATTAGCCTTTATGGGTCATTCCATCTATGACACCGAAAAATTTCATTGGCTTCTCTGTGGCCTTGGGCCTAAATTTCATGCTTTTTATGCTAGAATTTCCATCTATACTGGCACTACTTAATGTTTTTGTTCCTGTTCACGAGTACACATGTTAATAGGTCGTATAGGTATTATTAGTTATGCCTAGTTGTTACACCAGGATAAGGTTGGTGGGACCTAGTGGTACCCTTTATTAGGGTTTAAGGGTATAATGGGAAGACTACTACAACCCTATTATGTTAAATAGAGGGGAAGTCCTTGGAGTTTTTTTTTTTGAAATGTAAGCTGGGGTTAGGCAGGGACCCCATGACAAGATATATTACTAAAACAACAATTACATCCTCGTAAATCTATTACCCCTAAAATCATCCTCAGAATAAGCTAACAGTGGTGGAGGTAATTTGCTAAGGGAGAAAATAACTTCACTACAAACAACACAAAAGGTGGATAAAAAGTCAACACATTGGTTGGTCCTTCTATAAATATGAAAAGTCCTAAACTTCTCCAAGGTGCTAATAACTTCTCTGATCCTTGCCATTAAAGCTCTGCATCTCCATGGTGTCTTTACTTTTCCATTAATGATGTCCACCAAGTAGCTTAAGTTAGACCTTGCCCATATTCTCTTTATTTCTTTTTTACTACAAATCTTTAATCTCCCGCAACATGCCTTCATTTCATGGTAAATAACAGACACTGGCTCTTCTTTCCCAACGAAAGTAATGTGAATGACCCCCTATGTGCATCTCACCAGACCCCCATAACCACCATACTCAGTCATTATACCATCTGTGTTAAGTATATAATAACCAGAAGGAGGGCCTGCCCATGTACATACCTTATTAGACTTTATTACGAAGTTAGGTCTGACGCCCCAATTGTAGCATATGTCCCTGTTTCTAGGATTGTCGTCCACGTGTTTTATCTCCATTTGCAATCTACTTATGATCTCGCTTATGATAGCAATCTGAACTGACTGGATAGTTCTGCTGCTGTTATTGAATACCTTCTCATTTCTATAAATCCAAATGTTGTATATCATAGTTGTGATGCTCATTTTAAGAATTTTGGAAAGAAGCTCTTTGTGATTCATGCTTTGGATCCATTCAAATTCATTCTCTAAGCTCCTAGTCATTCTAACAATATTACATTTTCTTAGTATATGATCCAATAGCTGAGTAGCTCCCACACATTCCATGAATAAATGGCTAACAATTTTTCTTTGCACCCCACAAATAGTACACTGAGCTTTATTAGCATTTATGATCTTTATGGCAAGGAGTCCGCTCTTAGTAATTAGTGCCCCTTTTGCTGCTTTATACGTAGTGAACTGAATCCTAGGACTTGCACTCTTATTTCACACTGCATCTGCCTATTACACTTTACTTCTCTTTGGTCTTAAGAAATTGTAAGCGGAAGCCATAGTAAAAGTACCATCTTCATTGGGTACCCATATCACTTTGTCCTTGCTATTACTGGTGATTTCAGTCTTCTCCATTTCAACACGAATATCGTCATTTATTGTATACCAGAAGTGATCTGGCATGCTCCATTTGTAATCAGTGATCACATTAGCCACCTTTGTATTTAATGGTAGGGTTGTATCATACCTTAATCCCACTGGGAACTGATCTTTGAGAACTGCCTTAGAGCACCAGGGATCATGCCAGAATAGTGTGTCCTATCCATCTCCAATAAGATGCTTAATCATATGTTTTGCTTTAATTCTTGAGTTGAGCATATGTCTCCATAGCCATGAAGTATCCCTAGGAACATCCATCGTCCTAAAATTCTTTTTCCTAATCGGATGCACTCTAGTCCAGTTTGTTCACAGATTATTCTCTTTAGCCACCAGTCTATAAATATGTCTCATCAGCGCAGCATTGTTCCAACTTCTGAGATCTCTGACTCCTAACCCACCTTCACTCTTAGGGTAACAAATTTACTTCCATGCAATAGGAGCATTCCTCTTTCCTTCATTTCTCCCAACCCATAAGAATCTAGCACATAACCTATTTATATTGTCTATCATGTACTGTGGCAGCTTGATGATACTCAACCAATAGACTGGGATGCTATGCAGGACTGATTTCACCAACTCCAGCCTTCCAGCTCCACTCAAAAATCTATGTTGCCAAGAGTTAATTCTTTTCGTCATAGTTTCCAGCAACTTCTGACAGTCTCTGTTTTTAATTCTGGTAGAAGAAATTATAACTCCCAAATAGATAAATGGCATTGTACCCGTTGTCATTCCCAAAGCTTGAGTAATTATTGCTTTTATGTTTTCCTGAACTGAAGAAAAAAATACCTTTGATTTGTTGAGGTTGACCTCCATTCCTGTCATACATTTAAATCAGTCTAGAGCATTTTTCAAAGCCTTTGCAGACTTGGTGCTCCCATCAAAGAAAATAAGCAAATCATCTGCAAACGCCAAATGTGTTAGTAAAGGGGCAGAGCACTTGGGGTGGACCCCAAAGTTGCCTCTCACAACTTCTCTCTCAATAAGAAGACCAAACACCTCCATGACAAGGACATACAAGTATGGAAATAGGGGATCTCCTTGCCTAAGGCCTCTCTCACCCCTAAAGAACCCCTTAAGAGCCCCATTAATTAAAATTGAAAAGCTTGTAGTGGTCACACATTGTTTAATCCAAGAAATGAATAAAATTGGGAAGTTAAGAGCTGTTAAAATTATAAAAATGGACTCCCACTGGATAAGATCATAAGCTTTCCTAAGATCTATCTTCACAGTGGCCCTACTCTTACCTCTCTCAAGGTGATAGGTTATCATCAACTCTTGTGCAATCATCTGAAATATGCCTACCTTCTACAAAGGTTGACTGACTAGAACTCACCAATGGCATTATAACTTCTTTCAATCTAGCCGTCAATATCTTTAAAATAACCTTATAGACCACATTGCAACATGCAATGGGTCTGTAGTCATTGAAAGAAGAGGGGTTACACCTTTTAGGCACAGGAGTTAACGCAGTGTTATTAGCTTTTGAAAACATTTTCCCCTTCACAAAAAAGCTTTTTACTGCTGCTGTAACCTAACTACCCATAATGCCCCAGTTTGTTTTAATTTTTTTTTAATTGAACCCGTCAGGCCCAGGTGCCTTGTTCTCATTAATATCAAACATAGCATCTCTAATCTCCTCATTTGTTACCTCTCTGATCAAGCTGGCATGACTGTCATTGATCACCATGCTCTTGAAATGCAGCTGAAGGATGGCCTATCTAGCAATTTCCCTGCATCCTCCTCCCATAATACTCGTAAAGTACTCAACTGTTGCTTCGCTCACAACTTAAGGATCATAAATAGTGTTGTTGTGCTCATCCTGGATAGACATGATAGTATTTATGTTCCTCCTTGCTTAAATGGCCCTGTGATAGTAGTCAGTATTGAGGTCCCCCCCCCCTCCATCCATTTTACTCTAGAAATATGCTTTAGTATCTGCTCCTCCTGTTGTGCTACTTTCACATAAGAATCTAATGCTTCTTCTTCTTTTTGGACTGCATCCCCATCCATAAGACTTATCAGTAAAGCATCTTGAGCGCTATCGAGACTTTCCTTCAGCTCAAATACTAGCCCTGATAGTCTACTGCTTTTGTTCTTGCTCCAATCCTTAAGCCCGATCTTAGTATTATAGAGCTTCTTGTAAAGTCTTTCCATTGGTTTTCTATATAATCTCTCACGCCAAACAGTTTCCAAAGTGTCTATAAAATAATTTGTACTAATAATTTTGGGATTTTCTTGTAAAGTCTCATTAAGACTAATTTGCACTAATTAAACTTAAAATAATTAGACCACCCAAAGGAGGGTAAAAAACTTTTAATTAACTAATGGGTCAAGATAGGCTACACGGTATGGGGAAATGATGATTACCCTCGTCCTAAAGGTGAAGAAATATCTTGAGTTAAACTGTAAGTAGTCAGTCTAGTCTTGAGCGTGAGTGATCACCAACTTGGGGGTATTGTATATCAAATCACCACCCAAAGGAGGGATTCAATGATACACAGCTGTACCTGCAGAGGAAAAGGTTAATACCTTACATACAATCTACACTTTGACTCGACCATCCTAACCCCAGATAGGATCAAGATTAAAAACATCAAGTTATAGATCTTTTATAGATCAAGTTAAACGTGTATACAATTTATTTGTTGTACGTCTTAATTTATTTGGTTTATGTAGCTATGGACCCTATGATCCAGAACCAATTGACTAATGTTGAGACTGTGACGGACTCTAACTACTATTGCTGGAAGCTTAAAATCCGGATTACCCTAGGTTACTTGTATTTCAATTTTGTTTTCACTAAAGCCAAGTCTGCGGATCTCACGACTAGTTTTTCTGACATTGAGAAAGTGGCTCACACTAAATAGGTCAAAACCAATAAAATGGCAAATTTTATTATTTGTTCTTCCATCGATCCAATTATGTGGGGCGGTACCGTTGAGAAAGATACCGCAAAGGAACTATTAGATGTCATTAAGAAATAGTTTCAGGGTTCTATCAAGGGAAGGCAGTACAATAACTTATTTCTGCTTTTATCGCTGAAGTATGATGGCAGTGGTAATGTGCGCTCGCACATTCGTAAGATCTCCAAGTTAGTTTTTACTTTAAAAGAACTCAGTTTCACTATTGATGATGCGCTGATGGTCCATTTGGCAGTTTGGTTTCTACCTGCAAGTTTTGATATGTTCCAAATTCCCTATGAAAATCAAGATAAGTCTTGAGATATTAGCAAGCTGATTGGAGCAGTGGTTTCAAAGGAAGAACATCAAAAGAAAGGTAAATCAAATTTAACTCACTTAGCAATAACTTTGGGAGTTTTATCCATAAATTTGGCGAGTGACAAAAATTTCAAACATTCGGGGCACAACAAAAACATAACTGGGCTAATGGAAAGTTTAGGATCAGGTTCGATGCATCAAAATGGGAATCAGGGAGACATAGCTTTAACATCTGAGTATTTCTTTTGCAAGAAGAAGGGTCACCAAAGGAAAGACTACAATAGTTTAAGGCTTGGTTACTAAAGAAGCAGTAAAAGGAGGGGTTTCATCAATAGGCACAATGACTGAAGAACAAATTTATGAATCGACATGGGCATTCTAGTCAAGTTTGCTAGAATAAATTTGTTTATTCTTTTAGGATGTAGGTTGGCTTCGATTTCTTAGTTAGTACCTTCTAGTAGTTTGTTTTATTTTTTTATTTTTCCTCTTTTAGACGTGGTGGGTTGATTTATTTAGTGCATCTTTTGATCCATCATTACATTTGGAGCTTTAGATTTATAAGTTGTTGGTCAGATCGTGGAGGAGACTATTATGGTAAAATCGATCAACACTCAAAAGTGTGTTCCTGCTCGTTCCGTTCTAGTTCTCCTCATTCCCTGTTAGCCGTTTCTTGGTAACATTAGTTATACTTTTGTATTCGTTCTTCTCGTTACATGTTGATTTATGAGTACACTTATGCTTATTTAATTATGGAGGAGCATTATGTTGTTTGTATGATTCACCGATTTATGTCTGATGAAAGTGAAATCTTGGCAATTTATTTGTACTTCTAGTCAGTGTTGTTATGCTTCTGCATTCATCTGATATTGACATTAATATGGGTACAGTTGTAGTTTCTTCTTTGTTCTAGTTCAGATTATAGCACATGTCCTCCGTGTTATTATTTTTCTGTCTTCTCCATTTCATGTCCTAATTCACCAACTCTTGTCTAGACACCTATCGCGCCTAGGAGATTTACTTGAAAAAATGCATTATACTGTTTCATCTAATTATTTTGTTTAATCTCCAGTCTTCAATTTCCTTTCTTCTGTTGATTTTGAGGATCGTTAATTCCGTGGGAGTAGTTTTTATTTTTTATTTTTTTATTATTATCGCATTTTGATTATCTAATTCATGTGGGAGTAGTTCTTTTTTTTATATTCTTGTTGTAATTTAACAATAATTTTGATTATTTAGTTGCAATTACATTTGGATCCTTATTATATGTGCACATATACTGTAATGGCCTAATTTCGTAGCTCGAAATAGCTCGAAATTAGATCTTATACCAAATATACCTGTGACAAAAATTAATGTAATACAAAAAATAATACAGGAAATTTAGCATGGAAAACCTTTGAATAGGTAAAAAAGCACGACCTCGAGTTGAGGGTTTAGTAACTATAACTTTTATTACTTGAGGCTGATATCTTATTACAAGTGATTTCTTGAACTAGAAATGTTTGATCGTGAAATAAGAATTCTTGTGGTGTTTAGAATCTAGAAATTTCAGTGTTAGAATCTAGAAAATCTCATCCTTATCTCCTCTGGAACTTTTCTTTTATATAGACCTTACCTACAACTCGTTATCGTGTAGAAGCACGTTCTCCTGATAATGAGGTAAGTAATAGTTGAATGTGTAACTGTTAGTTCATGGGAGACCGGTGTCTTTGACTTGTTCATATTTTATTGTAGTGCTTGATCCACGTTATGTATCAGTTCAAGGTCTAGGTGTCAATACTGATTGTACATGTCACGTGTATAATATGTGAGTTTGGTATTAATGTAGTTCAAATTTGGACTAGGTCGAGGGATAGATCCCTACAATCACCCCCTCGCAACTGAAGGCACAGGTGGCTTTAGTTGAGAAATAACATTTTTAAAAATATTGTTGGAAGTTGGAAAGGTATGATGTGGATTTTGACTGGTTGGGTACTCGGTATTTTTTATGGAAGTATCTGGCATTTATGATGGCGGAAATCTATCTTCGTATTAAATACGGGTTGGGTATAAATAGAACCTGTACTGTAGCATCTGTCATCTCTGTGAAAGTACCGTGTTTCTGTGAAAATCTTTGGCATATTATGTCTTGAGAATGGTGATGACCAGGCGTCAGACATATGTGAGGGTTCTTGTGGTATTGCAGCTTCGATAATTTGGCAATCAGTCTCTAGAGATACCCACTCCTATACCGGTACCACCAAGATATCATGGGATAACGGAGGAGGAAGAAGTTGAAGCTGGGGATGATTACTACTACATGTGGCAGTTCCACTATACGATTTTGTCTGGGGAGCAGCGTCAGATATGCCATCGCCTGTTGGCAGAGGACAAGGTTGAGGAGATAAATATGGAAGCTGACGTACATGCGAGGAAATACTGCCAGTATCTTATGAGGGATTGGGTTCTAAAGTAGAATCCTCCTTTAATCTCTACCAACTCGAAGGTGGTAGGGGTTATGGAGGAAGAAACGGTGGTGGTAGAGAAGGGTGACGGAGACTAGAAATTTTCTTTTGCACAATCATTGCTATATTTCTGGAAGGAGTGTTTCATAATTGAACTTTTATACCACCAATAATGAGACCGACTATGAAGGAATCCTCCATGGTCTAGATCTCACACTTACACTCGAAGCAGATGAAATAGCAGTCTACGTCGATTCTTTACTCGTGGCCAATCATTACAACAAGACATTCCGCACAACGAGAAAAATGATTGATTATGCAGCCCTGGTTGAATAAAAAATGAACAAATTAAAGCAAACATCGATTTCTTACTTACCTCGACAAGAAAATCGGCATGCCAACGCATTAGCTTACATCGCTGCTATGCTGTAAGAAAAGATCTTTAAAAATCAAAATCATTGAGCATTATAGTCACTATATACTGTCAATACTACAGATCACCATTGCCGAAGATGATAACCCTGAAGACTGGAGAAGATCATTTTATGCATACATCAACTCCAGCGTCCTCCCTAGTAACAAAGAAGAAGTTCGTTCACTTTTTGCAAAGTGCCCCAAATTCACAGTTCAAGATCAAATCTTATATCGCATCACCAGAGGATCCCATATTGAATGCATCTCTAAAAACAAACCCAAATTAAAATTAGAGAACTCCACAAAGGTATATGTGGAGCCCATGTTTTAGGAAGATTATTAGCCCAACGGGCGTTCACACAAAGAATCTACTGGCCGAAGATGAGACAAGATTGTGAAGAATTTGTGCGTAAATGCTAAAAATGCCAAATCTACGCTCAAGACATCAAAAGTCCAGCCCTTGACATGCATATTAGCAATGTCTTCTGGCCATTCAAATGAAGGGGAATCGACATCATTAGACCTTTCCATCCAGCATCGGGAAATCAAAGATTCGTCCTAGTCGCCACTGATTATTTCACAAAATGGGTCGAAGCAGTTCCTCTATGCGATACCGATGAAAATGAAGCCATCAAGTTCCTTTGGGATCACATAATCACTAGGTTTGGCTGCCCACAAATGATATGCTCCGACAATGGCAAGTAATTTATCAGTGCAAAAGTCGTCGCTTTCCTCCACAAATATAAAATACAGCTATCAACCTCCAAACCATACTACCCTCAAGGCAACGAACAAGCCAAAGCCATTAAAAAAAACATCAAATCAGGACTCCACAAGCGTCTCGACGACAAGAAAGAAAGATGGGCCTACTGAACTACTCCTCGAGTTTCAGCAGGCTACACTTTATTCATAATGGCCTTCAGTACTGAAGCAGTCATACCTTTAGACCACGATCTACCAAGTGCACGAAAGAAAGTCCCAGATGAAGACAATGAACTCGGTCACCTCTGAAACCTCAACTGGATCGAAGAGACTCGAGACAAAGCCATTATTAACTTAGGACGATACCATGACACATTGATAAAAGCTTACAATAAAAAAGTTCAGAAACATAAATTTGGTATTTGAGATCTTTTCCTTCGACGGATCCAAGATAATACTCGGCCTAAGAGTTTAAGAAAGTTATCAGAAAACTGGGAGGGGCCATACATTGTCAGTGACAAATCAGATAGTAGAACTTACTGGCTGATGACTTAAGATAAATCCAGCTCGAATATCTGTGGAATACTGCCCAACTGAAATAGTTTTACAGATAAACACTGTAACCATTTACATTGATTCAAATAAACAATCTTTGCTGTCACTATTCTCGTTACTATTTTGACTTAATCTCGATCTATACTTTATAAGTATGCATCAGATAATTAATCATCTTTACTATCTTGATTTGATCTTGATCCCTACTTAATCAGTATGTATCAGACAATCAATCGTCTTTACTACCTTGATTTGATCTCGACCCTTACTTAATCAGTATGTATCAGACAATCAATTATCTTTACTATCTTGACTTGATCACGATCCATACTTTTAAGTATGCATCAAACAATCAATCATCTTTCCTATCCTGATTTGATCTCGACGCATACTTAGTCAGTATGCATCAGACAATCAATTATCTTTACTACCTTAATTTGATCTCGACCCATACTTAATAAGTATGCATCAGACAATCAATCGTTACTATCTTGACTTGCTCTCGATCCATACTTGATAAGTATGCATCAATCAGTCAACCATCTATGCAATCTTTAATTGATCTCGATCCATACTTTATAAGTACACATCTAGCCTATCATTCAATTTTATACGAACACTATCCAATTACTGGATATTCTACTTCACATTCCTTACTTATCGAACATACTATAACAACTCTTATTCTTTTATAATCTAAATCCAGATACCCACCTGAGGATACACATTGGTACTCATGCTCATTACTTGCCATTTTATGGCCATCGTTTACCTATCACGCCAACAAGCGTTCCTCACTTATCCGCTATAATTTGCAATCACATTCGATACATATCATTTTATCGAATCTACCACTTAGCACAATTTACAAAATATGTGCATCAAGATTTTCAAAAAACTTTACTCCAAAAACAAATAATCATAATTCAAAATATCGCATAATTAAAATTATATCGGTCCATCGATAATTTTTTCATCAACTCTAAAAAACAAATACTGATTTATAAATTCTTCTATTCTACATGATAAGAGATTACTTCGTCCAACTTTACAATGCCTTCCAGAGCGAATACCTATGTTAACTTCCCTAGGACGCAATCCATCAGTTCCCATCATCACAAAATTCTCGACAACTTCTGTCCCACTCGAAACATTAGGAATCTCCGGAGCATCGTCCTCTGCATCTAAATCTTCGAATACAATACCTCCAGACTTGACCAAACTCTTGTAATAATCCTTCCTCACCTCCAACTCCTCATACTGCAAAACATAATGAGCCCTCACCTTCTGACATGTATCTAACTTCTCTGTTGTCACCTCCTCCCTCACCTCGTCTAACAACTTCCCTTGTTCTAGCTTCATCGCCCTCCACGCATCGACAATCTGCTCCCTTACATCCTTCTTAAAGTTTGTTCGAAGAAGTGCCCAAGCTTCCTATTTTTCATTTTCCCACTTTATCTTTGCTTTACAAAGGTTAGCTTCATTCGCCTTTCGCGCTTCGAGCTTGTAAGTATTCAAAGTTGCGTTCAGCTCTTTCTTAACTTCGATCAACGGTTCTTTTTCCCTTGTCAAATTTTTCTCGATATTTTTGTACGCCGGCACTTGATTCGCAAGGTCACTACAACCGATAATGTGGTCTTTCGCCTCCATAAACAACTTCTTGATCTGTATTATATTCATAAATTGAGTATTCAATTGACATACCAGTTTCTTTAATATCAAATAAATTACTTACTTTTCTTCATAGTTTTATATATAAGGTCCATAGGTTCCTCGTCCCCTCGTTGGAAACAGTCGCGTTTCACCCATATCATGTTATCATTCCACATTCGTCCTACATAATTTAGGTCGAAGAACAGAGGTCGACATGAACTGGAAGAGAAGTACACGCCTCTAGTCGCTGCATAATTTTTCGCGATATAATACTGTAACACATCTAAAGGGGTTATCCTCATCTCCACCCTTATATGCCCACCTTATGATCAGATTATCGCACATATTTATTGCCTCCTACAGATTCCCATTAAGTTGGATAGGGCATGCCTTAATAGCATTCAAAATACCTTTAGCCAGATTGCTTAAAGGTACCATAAGCCCAAAATCTAACTAGGCAAGATAACACAAGAATCCCTCGTCCAGATCACTTTTGACACCCCCATTAAAGTACTCAACTGAGATTGAATCGTTCACTCCCCCTCTCATGCCTCTCGTACTCCAAATCAGGAAGCAAGAAAAAGTATTGCTCCTCATTTTCAATGGTACACCACCTAAACGACCTCCCTGCATATTCTACCACCTCACCCCATACACCACCTAGGCAGCCTTTAATTTTACAAAACTCCTTGAACACATCTGAATCTACAGGATATGGTAAATAGTTACCAGGGAAATCTGAAAATGATAATTAATTTACCACTAACTCTACTGCATTCGAGCTCTCCATTGTTAGCTTACCCACCACAGATTCTACAACATCAATTCTTATAGGTATATCCTCGATTACACAACCAGAGGTCGAAGTCTCCATATCAAGAATAAGCTCGAAATTAAAGCTTATTTCTAAACAAGCTTTCTCATTCCACTACCTACATACAGGTCCAGGTATTCCAATTAAATTTCTTTACAATTTCTTATATATATATAATACTTAACATATATGCTTTTCCATATAAAACTCTAAATTACATCACAAAAGTCACTTTTTCAAGGAATTTCCTAATATAGCAAATTTTTGAAATTCAAATATGCACAAAAATGGTAATGTTAAAAAACCCTACACATATGCTCCTTCTACAATCACAAAAAAATGTGAAATAAATACATTCAACAATAGCCCACTAACTTTAAACGTCAAAAAACGAATCAAGGATATCACCCGCCTCCTCTTGCACAGCAACATTACACAAACATAATTTTTTCTTAATCTCAACAATGGTATGACCATTTTCCCTCTAGCAGCAATGACTACTCGCATTTGCTCTCCCCTATATTCTCTACAACCCAGTTTTTCCACTCTCTCTCTCTCTCTAGATTTTTGTCTCCCTATTTTTTGCAAATGTTTGGATGAAGAAGCGGAATGAGTATTTTTTTCTCTCTAATTGCTGGCAGTTATTAGGGTGCACACAAGCCGCCCTTAGTTTTTGAATCGAGGCTCCCTTCCATTGTTTATGTCAGACATTTTGTACCTTTTGGGTAAAAATGCATTTCCATCATTACCTCAAGTCCTATATTTAAATATATTTCTCTCTCTCCTGTACAAATTACTCTCACACCTTCCCATACTCATGATGATATACTCCATTTATACGCAATCAAACTTTGTCTCCAACAAAAACAAAACTGCTAATCTGATTCCTATTTTCCTACTCTTGTTACTTATACAACTTTTGACGTCATTTCCAATACTACACCATTTCAAAATTTAAAGATTTATTTTAAACAATATTCACAACAAACAAGGAACAAATTAGAATAGACTATTGTCACTCTATTTTCCTTACGTTTATTCAAACTAACAGAAGTTTGCCCTCTCAAATATAGTCACATATAAAATAACCAAGATGCACTGGAGCGCTACACCTAATGAGTACATTCCAAGCAATCCTCTCATCTTCCTCTGATATTTCCTCCAGGGTAATTTCCTTCACCGTAGTTTTTTGAGCTTCAAGATCAACGATCAATTCCCGAAATACTTCACACCAAAAGTGACGCCCAACATCGTTCTCCCTCACCAACAAAGCCAAACCATTAAACAGTATTATAGGCAAATGGGCATCATAATCTGACCTCCCAAATATCCTCTCACAAACTTTAGCAACCGTTATAGCTAAATGCCCCTAAGACGCATGCCAACCTCTCTGAGAATGAGTCCTCGCCATCTTTCCTCATTAAACATATTATTTCCAACTTCTTTATACCCAACGATTGTGATCACATCAAATCCCCCCCCCCCCCCATTCAGTATTTAGGATGATAAGTATCAACTCCCACTTATTCCTAAATTCCCAGCCCCAAATCACGCTCACAATTTATTTGATTCAGTCTTCTCAGAACGACCTCGGCATATATGAGATTTTCAACCTTTTTTTTTCGAACTAATCTCAAACTCTATTACACATGTTTTACCTTAATTATACACATATCCACACAGGTCAAATTACTCATTTACTACAGCTCGATTTACTTGATTTTTAGTTCGATACAATTAATGTTTTGTACATTCCACATATATATCTAACCATTTCCATCACATACAAGTCGATCTACCAAAATTTTCAATTACCATGCTAATTTCTAGTTCTATGTATCAGCACATTTACTGCAAAACTTTTTTATCAGCTCAAAAATTCCTAACAAATACTTTATAGATGCACAATATTTCAGACATTTCCTACAAGTTAATCTACAAGTTATAATATATAGCAATTATCCACAATACTTCCACTCCGAAACCAGAAGCTTGTACACCAAGAAACACTTCTTCAAGAAAATGAAGATGGTTGTAACAGATAGAAGCATACTTCTAATCCGAAGGATAGATGCGTACTTCCAATCTAAAACCACCACCACCATCTCTTTCTCTGTAACCTTCACCACCTCAGAAAGGCGGGAAAAGAAGATGAGACCACCTTCTACAGTGCCCAATCGCTCACAGGATAACAACAATACTTCTTGGGATGTACGTTGATTTCCTCATCTGCCTCATTAATCACATCCTCTGCAAGAAGACTTAAACATACCCAGCGCTGCTCACTTGACCGAATTAAATGAGGGAACTGCCATATCTGATAGTAGTCATTCTTAGCCTACATTGTTTCCTCATCCGTCATCCCATGATACGTCAGAGAAGCAGGGATGGGAGTGGGCAAATCCAAAGATTGGTTGCCAAAATATCGTAACTGGAGCTTCTGTACTTCAGCATGAATCCTGGCTTCGTATACTTGGCGTCTAGTAGTTACCATTATTAATACAGAAAAATAGAGACAAAGTACTTTTATAGGGATAACCGATGATACCGTATCAACAATATTTGTAGAAGAATAACATTCAATACAAGGAAGAATTTCCAAAACAGTCATCATTCAATACAATACTTACTGGGAAACCCAAAAGCCACATACGTCTATCATTTCCAACACAATCAATGTCAAATCCAATCTTCAATATAGAAGTCACAAGTCCCAAACCACTCCAATTCCACAATATACCTTTCCAAATTCCAAAACACAAAAATTTACCAGATGTTTCTCAACTAAAGCCACATGTGCTTTTAGTTGTTAGGGGGCGATTATAGGGACCTGTCCCTCGACCAATGCTAAACTTGAGTTACCTCAATACCAGACTCACGCTTTATACATGTAACATACAAAATCAGCAATGATACCTGGACCACGGATTGATAAAGAACGTGGATCGAACACTACCAAAAATATGAACAAGTCAAAAACACCTGTCTCCCACAAACTAGCAGTTGCACATTCAACTACCATCTGCCCCATTTTTATGAGAATGAGCCTCTACACGATATCGAACTGAGAGTGAGGTCTATAAAAATGATGAGTTCGAGAGGAGAAAGGACCAATAATTTTATATTACAAGACCAAGATGTTCTAGCTCAAGAGATCAAAACTTGTAATCGATTATCAGCCTCAAGGAATAAAGTGACAGTTACTAAATCCCCAATCAGAGGTCGTAGTTTTTACATATTCAAAGGTTTCCATGCTAATCACCTGTATCAGTTTTCTATTGAGTTATACTAATTCTTATCATAGGTAAATTTGGTGTAAAGCTAATTTCGGGCTATTTTGAGCTACGGAATTAGGCTAATACATTTGGCGCCGTCTGTGGGAAAGAATACATTTCCACGATATCCTAAGGCATACAATTACTCAACTATCCATTTTCAATCATGGTCACTTCCAAGAAATCAGGAACAGGAGTCCAGCTCGAACTTTCAGTCAAACCAGATCAGCTCGCCGAACTTTAACTAAAACTACGACACCAAAACTTGACCCAAAGGCCTCATATGATTTGTTTGTAAAACCCATTGTTAAAATACATATTTTGTAAGCCCGTCATTTTTTATAGGATATGGGCACAAGCTAGTTTTGGTATAAGCCCATTCAAAGTAAACATCTCTTATATAGTATTTTAAATCTAGCAAAGCCCACTTATTATAAATGTCCAAGGGTTGCATGGTCACTACGGTTTTGTACTTGGAAAAGGAAATGTTTAAGCTCCAATAACTTCATCTTTCTCTTCCCTATATCAAGCTAGAGACTTCATTTGCAACAGTTGAATAAACAAAAGCAACTCTATTGAAGGTACTAATCTGTTTAAATTGTCCATGTTATTTACTTGCTTGTTTTTCCCATTATGCTTTTTTCTTCTTCTCATAATTTATAAACTAAAATGATTTGGTGTTGTATAGATTATATGGCACATTTTAATATAACCAAAATTTGCCCCATGTAGCTCTCGTTGTGAATTAGTTCAACTCATAATGGTTTGCAAATTGAACTATGATTGGGTTGCCCTAACCATAATATTCTAATATAATGGATTGGGTATTTTGCAAGATGCAAAAATTTATATTTGCTTTTCCTAAATTTTCCTAGTCATCTTTGTTTTTTGTGTAACTTCTGTTACTCAATCCATTATAAACTCTAATGAACACTTATGTAATGGTTAGGTTATTGCTAGGTAAATGTCTCACCATTCTTGGTCATTTGGTTATTTATGCTTATTGTTAGGTAATGGTTGGGCTCTCTCCAAATGATTGTTGTGAAAGTAAGTGTGCAGATCAAATGGTTACGTATGTTTACTCTCATATCCGAAAGTTAAGGTCCTTGGATAATATGATGACCAAGGGTGAGATAAATCCATCCTCAAGAGTACTATGACTATAGATAGTAGTTAAAAGATGTAAAGAAGTCTGTTAGGGAGAAGGAAGTTTGCTGCATATGCCAAGAAATTATGAGTGAGATACGATTTCTGACTAAGTTGAAATTAGGGTTGTACTCGAGTCGGATCGGCCTGGGTCCAGGCATTTTAGTGATCCGACCCGAACTCACCGGATTATCAAATTATGGACCTGGACCCGAACCGACCAGGTGCATAACTCGAACCGGAACCGAATCGGGTTGGTCGGGTCGGACCGGGTCTTGAGTTCAGTTTGTTAATATTTTTCAGATGCAAACCCAGTAACCCACATTCAAATAGCCCAGATGCAAACCCAGTATGACCAAATAGCCTAGTATGACCAAAATCACCAAAAAAATAATAATATGGCAAATAGCCCAGATGCAAACCATCACCAAAGAACATGTAAATCATCACATACATGGTGGTAACTCTGAATTAACCCTTCACCCCTTCACACAAATTTGAAAGAAAGAAAGAAAGAAAACACAAAATCACAAAAACCCCTAATAGAAACTTGCACCAAAACTGTTGGATTTTCCATCTATACCGGCACAACTCTTCAGGTTCACGAGCACACATGTTAATAGGTCGTATAGGTGTTATTGGTTGTGCCCAATTGTTATATCAATTTAAGGTAGGTGGGACCTAGTATTACTCTTTATTAGGGTTGAGGGTATAATGGGAAGACGACTCTGACTCTATCAGGTTAAATAGAGAGAAAGTCCCTCTTGGAGGCTACAACACAGAAACCACTATTGAGTTCTGTAGCCAATCCAAGGGAAAACCTTACTCAAGAACAGATGATTTTTAAAGAGCAGGAGAAGAGGTTAGTATAACCCCTTTTACAGATTTAGTTATTGATCATAGTTAATTGTATAATATTCCAACAATTGGTGTTAGAGCTAGAATACATATAACTATGGCTAAATAATTGCTCTTAGAAGTTGTTTTTTGTACTTTAATGGTTGTGTTTGAATAGTTTATTGTTCTTTTCAATTCATCGTTTACGAGTACATCAATTTTTGATTTCTATTAACCGAGTCTCTCTGCCTTTCCCTATCAATCACTCAAATTTTAGGGTTCTTCTATCTCTCTCCTATTACACAATTTTAAGTTTCTAAATCATTTTTTATGAGAGATTCAAGAGTTTCTAAATGTTTTAAGATAACGGTTCTTGCTGAATCCGTTCGAGGGCTTGATTCTTCCCAAAAATGACCTAATCCAAACTGGAAATTGGGGTTTTCAATAGCAATCGGTTTTCGATTCTGATTTGGTGCTGGGTATTACCGTAAAGCTTCCCCAGTTTCACTCACCATGATTCGTTGTTCCAACCGAGCAGTCTCACTCTCTCTCTCCAATTTTGTCGAAGAGATTTCAAGTTTCAGATCTGATTTTCATTATTTGATATGGCGTCCAATTCAAAGTATTTTCTTCAAAACGCTTCTAAAATTGGGTTTGTGATTGCGAAGAGCTTGGGTTTATCTTTGTAATCTGATTTTTTTTAACCAAATTTTGGGCTGCATGTATGATAAAGCAATTTGGATATTAAGGTTTAACTAATCTGAATTGATTGGGTCTTCTGTAATCTGATTTATAAGAGAGATTAGGTTTCTGCAATCCAATTTGTGGAAGAGATTGGGGCTTGAATCCTTTTTTGGGATATTGGAACTTCCACCAAACACTTGTTTATTTTTTGAGATGCTAAGACAGTAGAATAGAGGAGGGAAGATATTCAAGGCAGAACCAAAACGATGCCGTAACTTATTTCATGGTGTTTGCTTATTGATGACCTGAAATCTAATTGCTTAAAAATCGTGATATATGCAATTTTTTGTATTGGTTTATGTTCTTACTTATTGTTGTGCTTATGACCATGTTAAATTTCTGGGTTTTGTTATATATTGGCTACATTGTACAACATAACCGATATGATAGTCCGATATCTGTAGGAGCTCATATATTGTTATATAGCATATAGCATTGGGATTTATCGGCATGTTATGATGTATTCATAGGACATAGTCGAATGTCTGTATATTTAGAGTAATATATAGGACTGTATACATCACTATCTACGGACAAAATACAAGCGATACTCTTAAGGTCGCATTATGCATGGTAACATTATTGTTCTCAGTGTTGGTTTGTGTTTTTTGGATATCAGCATTGTGCCTACTTGAATTTTGGTGTTCCTCCGGATATATAAGTTTTTATTGAGTAATCTTGGCATCATCAGCTAAGTTTATACCCAACTTTGATTTAGCAAGATAATTATATGTGCAAATAATGGGTACCTGGACTATTATATTTACACATATATCCAATCTAAGTCCTTAAAGATTAGTGGGTTACTTCAGAAAAAATTAAGGAACATTATAGTTTTTCACAAATTCATTATTGATTATATAATCATACACCAATTGGATAAATATATTGGGCATGAGCCAAAATATATCATTAATGGATATAGGTCGTTAATGCCCAAGGATCTCCAATGGGGTTTAAGTGAGATCAAGCAGTCGTTAGGTAGACGGGACATAAAATAGGCAAATACACCTAAAGGAGTTTTGTCCATGGATTTGAACGTTTCTCCTAATTTTAAGATTATCTCGTAAAGTCTCATTAAGACTATTTTGCACTAATTAAACTTGAAATAATTATACCACCCAAAGAGGCAAAAAAACTTATAATTAATTAGTGGGTCAAGATAGGCTACACGGTACAGGGAGATGAGGATAGCCCTCGGCCCAAAGGTGAGGAAGTGTCTAGAGTCAAACCGTAAGTGACCAGTCTAGTCTTGAGCGTGAGTGGTCACCACTAGGGGGAAATGTATGTCAAATCACCACCCAAAGGAGGGATTCAATGATACATAGTTGTACCCGCAGAGTGAATAATTAATACCATAAATATTATATACACTTTGACTCGGCCATCCTAACCCCAGGTAGGATCGAGATTAAAGACATCCAGTTATAGATCTTTTACAGATCAAGTTAAACTTGCATAAAAATTTTACACGTTCAAATATAAGTCTTTGGTTCATGCAGTTATGGACCCTATGATCCGGAACCAACTGACTAATATTAAGACCTTGACGGACTATTACTACTCTCCGGAACTGTTAGATGTCTTTAAGGAACAGTTTGAGGGTTTCGTCAAAGGAAGGCGGTACAGAAACTTATCTTAGCTTTTATCGCTGAAGTGTGACGACAGTGGAAATGTGCGCTCACACGTTTATGGTTGTTTTGAATCCAATTTGGTTGATGTTCCCACCAACTCTTGGTGGTTAGATTCTGGGGTAACTATTCACATTTCAAATTCTCCACAAGGGTTCATCAGCAGGCGGTCGGCAAGGCCTGAGGAGCAGGTTTTCTTGGAAGATGTTAGACGCCTCTCTATTGAGTTTGTTGGCATTTTATGCTTGATTTTAGACATGGTGGTTTTGATATTATTCATCATGATTCCATATTGGTTATGGTTTACTAGTTGATAGGTTATACCATCTATTTCTTAACCATTCATTTAAGACTTTCCCGTTAGAGGTTGAGAAATAGTTAGATCGAAAGATCAAGGTTATCCGGTCAGATCGAAGAGGCGAGTATTATGCACCTGAACCCGAACCGACCAGGTGCATAACCCGAACCAGAACCAAACCGGGTTGGCGGGTCGGGGCGGGTCCTGAGTTCAGATTGTTAATATTTTTCAGATGCAAACCCAGTAACCCACATTCAAATAGCCCAGATGCAAACCCAATATGACCAAATAGCCTAGTATGACTAAAATCACCAAAAAAAATAGTATGGCAAATAGCCCAGATGCAAACCATCATCATATACTCATGCATGAAAATAACATGTAAATCATTGAAGACAAAACATTTTCACCAAAGAAAATAACATACATGGTGGTAACTTTGTATGAAAATAACATGTAATAACATGGCAAATAGCCCAGATACAAACCATCACCAAAGAACATGTAAATTATCACATACATGGTGGTAACTCTGAATTAACCCTTCACCTCTTTACACATGTTAATAGGTCGTATAGGTGTTATTGGTTGTGCCCAATTGTTATATCAAGTTAAGGTAGGTGAGACCTAGTGTTACTCTTTATTAGGGTTGAGGGTATAATGGGAAGACCACTCTAACTCTATCAGGTTAAATAGAGAGGAAGTCCCTCTTAGGGGCTACAACACAGAAACCATCCCATTGAGTTCTACAGCCAATCCAAGGGAAGACCTTACTCAAGAATAGGTGATTTTCAGAGAGCAGAAGAAGAGCTTAATATAACCCCTTTTGCAGATTCAGTTATTGATCATAGCTAATTGTATAATATTCCAACAAAAACAACACAAAATCAAGTATTTATAGAGAAAGAGAAGTCGTCCTCGGTCATTGCTCTAGAGGAATACATGTCTCCTTCACTAGCATATGAAGTGTAATCTTCATCGCCATCCCTCTCCCTTAACTCTTCAATCTTCTCAACTGCCTCATCAATATCCCACCTTTTCTCAACATCCTCTTCACAACACTAGGTTTAAGCTGTAAATAGAGAGAGAGAGAGAGAGAGTAGTTTTCAAGAGAGGTATAGAGAGAGAGAGAGAGAGAGATAGAGAGAGAGAGAGAGATGAGTAGTTGTTGTCAAGAGAGATGAGTAGTTGTTGTTGGCTGCTAGCTAGGTCTAAGTTTTAAATATATAAAACACAAAGGTCGGTTCGGGTCCAACCCGGTTACCGAACCTATTAATCAAAACCGAACCGGCTATAATCGGTTTATACATCTTGAATTGAAACCGGCCCAATTGTTTAGCAAAACCGGACCGAATCGATCGGGTCGGATCGGTCCAGGTCGGTTTCACGGGTTGGCCGGTTTCTTGTACTGCCCTAGTTGAAATATGGTCATACATTTTATTTATGGTGTATGTACCATGCGAGAATCGAGGACAAAACAAAGCTACTGCGATGCCCAATGTGCCGCAAAGAAGAATGGGGTATATTAACCCCAGTGAATGACGATTTGATTGACTTGCCGAAATTTCACAAGATAATGTTTAGAAAAATCAAGCTTCTAAAAAAAAATTGAATAAGAATTATGGTGTGAAACCATGCGTGATATTCATGGGTTGGAAAAGAAGTAGTGTTGGTAGGTAGGGGTAGAATGTTTTATGCATTGATTAGAGGTAGGTTTGAAAGTGATAATAAATCTGTGTTAAGTTAGGCTATTTATATTACGTGATTCTAGGGTTTTTCTAGGGGTTTATAGATATTGGGCTTGTAGAAGTTAATAGGATGAACGAAAGAAATAGGCATGGAAGAAGATTGTTTTTACACCTTTATCCCTTAGTTTGAAGTAGATAGGGAAGGATGTTAAAGAGTATTTTAGGATTACAAAAAAATGTTGTTGTTTTACAAAGGAAAAGATGAATTTTTGTGTAATTTTGGGATAGAGGAAGGATTTTGAAAAAATATTGGGGTGGAAGAAGGTTTTGGGATGGACAATGTAGTTTGTCACAAATATACCCCTTATTTTAGAGCAAATTAAAGAAGGATTATTGAGGGTGCTTTGGGATTACATTAAATTACTCAACTTTTACAAAGAGAAATCTATGTTTTGGGTGAACGAAGATTTTTTGGCGAATACGACGGTGATATTTCCAAATAAACCCTTTAGTTGGAGTAGTTATTACGATTTAGATACCTATTTTGAGGTGTAAGAGTTTAGATTCTTCAGGGGTAGTTTAGTATTATAAAAGTAGTATGATATTACTGCAATAACCCTCATGATCTAATAGTCATTGTGAGTCCCTACTTTCGTGGTTATAACCTTAACATTAGATCCTTCCTCAACATGTACAATGGGTTTAGATTAACAACCGAAATTAAAACTCATCACATGCCTCTTCTATTAGTAGTTTAGATGACACTTTAATCTGAAATAGTGGAAGCATAAATTTATTTCATGATGTAAATATCTCAATGACAAGTCTATCGCTATATTTGAACCGCTTAATGTACAGCTCGATTTTGTTGCAAACACAATAGAAATGGTAAAATCTCCCTTTGGCAATCAAGCTCCATGCAACAATGGTCAGAGAAAGCATGTAAATGAAGAGGTGCATTACAAGAAGCTAGGGCGAGGCACCATCTTTGTGGCATCAAAAGCAACCAACCTTAGGTTGTGCTGTGCGACGGCTATTCGACATGCATGCCAATATTTGGCCTAGTAGCACACTATGAGGGGAACAATACCTAAGGTTTTAATAGGTGGTACACCTGCGCTTTCAATCCATGTTGCCTTTTAATAAAATGAGTACCAATGGAACTATTTAAGAGTGTGATGGTCGTTTCTTCCTTCTTAGAGTCGAACGAACTTTGAATAAATTGTGAATATATATAGATATCCATTTAAACTTAATATAACACCGATTATTAAAAGTAAGTCATTATTGGTAATGGCGAGGCTGCTGGGAAAGATTGGGAAAGTTATTTTGATGGGAGACTTTAGTTGCGCATCCCATTTCTAATGGGTGCACATTACGGATGACTACTCCATGCATTTTTGAGGACAGCAAGGTGATGGGCCCTACAAAACTAAACCCTTTGAATTCTAATTAAATTTTTTTATATTTGTTTTACTAACCCCACACCCCAAACTTCAACGCCCCAAACTTTCTATAATTTCGGGCGCAGATTTGGGGCGCCCAAATTTTTTTTTGTAATTTGAGTCACACAGTTTGGCACCCAAAGCTGAAAAAGTTAAAAAAAAAATCAAACTTTGTAATTTGGGGCGCAAGTCTTCAAATTTTGGCCATCCCTTGCTCTTTCTTGGCCTATTCACAAGGGAAGGTACTAAACCTTAGCGAGTCGTAATTTGAGGTCAATTCCCAATTCTTGAAATGTCATTCCCGGGAGACTTCCGAATTACCTTCTTTAGACTATGCATCCTCCACTTCAGACTATGTATTCCCAAAGGCACTTCAGACTATGCATTCCCAAAGGCATTCCAGTGGAAAAGTAAGCAAGGCTCAAAGAAGCTCATTCAAAATAGAGATTACGGGGAAAAAAAGACTTGCGCTCAAAGAATCTCATTCAAAAGGGAAAAAAGACTCAAGGAAAGACTGCTGCCCGATACTCCTTACCCTACTGCCTGATCCTCCCGTCTGGAGAGCAGGGCGCCAGAGTTAAAAAGAGTAAGAAGATAGAAGCTATCGTGTGGAGAAGCAAATATGGGTTTCGCTGCATCATCAGTCTGAGTTAACTTAGGAGTGGTCGCTTGCTCATTTAAGGGATGGGCATGGGCACCTTTAGCATCCGCTCGACGACTATCGGTCTACTCTTTTTCCTAACTGTTGCCTTTGATCTAACTATCGGGTGATCAGCCCATCTTTGCTCTATTCTTTCTTCATCTAGCTATAATATGCACTGAAGCTTCTATTTAAAACCCTATCTCCTTCCTAGCCTTTATCCTCTATTTTTTATGGCTTAGTCGGTCTCTCACCTGTGGCTTGGTTCCTGAGATAGTAAGAGAGCAAGCAAGCAAGATGTACACCACCCGGAATCCTTAGTAATAGAGAACAACAGTTGTCTGTCGAGGACCCTATAAGCCACTGTCATAGAAAACAACAAATCCAATGCAAAAACGCACTACGCACCATTGCGGTCTACGTCATCGTAAAGATCGTGATCATCGAGTTCTAAGTTGATGGGAGTTATAGGAGGTCCTTCGTCGAAATTAAGAGCATCTCCGATGCCAACATAATCTCTGGTACTAACATGATTCATTTAGGAATAGAGTGAAGATTAGAGTAATGGAGGGAAGAAGCTTTTAACTTACCCTAAATAACCTAACTAAACAAAATCTAAAGAACCTAACTAAACAAAAATCTAACTAAATCAATTTAACTTGGGGTGTGGGAGAAGTAAAAAAATGGTTTGAAAAGTTGTAAATATTCAACACTTGGAAATGCATACTTGTCATTAGGTTGGGGTGTGTATCTAAGGTAAAAATGGGGTGTGCAAGTAGTGGCTCCCTATTTTGATTTAGTTGATGTGGAGGTGGCTTTTATTGACCCTCTGTTGTTAATGCTCATAACATCTTCAGTGCAGGTCAAGTCTTTTTGAAAACCTTGTTAAAAGATACTTGACCCTCACCAAAAGTGGTTTTGGGGACCCAAGTCAAGTTAGTTTAAAAAACGATCATTCGTAACAGGCACTGAATGTTTTCTTAAGATTTTTTTTTTAATTTATTTTATGCTAGAGGTATCCGGGCCATCAGCCCACGGACCGTCAATTCCCAACTAGATTCTCCTAGGGTTTGTGCAATAGCCCGCAAACTACACGAACCGGGCAAGTCGACACGAGGTCGATGGGTTAATACCAACCTCGAAGCCCACACAGAGGTAAGAATCGAACCCTTGACCTCCCGATGGTAAACACACCATCATCACAAGAGCAGAGCACAAGGTACCTAACCATTTGAGATACATATTGTAATAACCTATTTTCGCATTGACCGAAAATAGCTTTACACCATAGAATTTTGAATGATATGAGAGTGAAAGTAATAACAAGCACAAAGATTTAGCGTGGAAAATCTTTGAATAGGTAAAAAACCACGACCTCTCCTGAGGATTTTAGAAAGAAAGATGTTTATAGATGTTTGCTAGCTATTACAAAGATAGAGATGTAGAAAAGATCTCAGAACAGTCTCCCTGGATTCTGATCTCCAGGTCTCTTTTTATAGGTCTTATAGTATGACCGTTGGTTATATTAATGAGGAACGTTACAATATCAGGCTTTGATGAGTCATCATAATGGTCGAGTAACGGCTTGAGTAACTCTTCTTCCTTGTAACTGCTCCATAATGTGTCATAATTGCGCCATGTATACCTTGACGAGGCCGAGTAAATGTGTGATTGTCCTATACTGAGGCCTGAGCTTAAGATTCAGAACTAGCCTTTACATCCAATCGAGTTTAAGGTCATAATCTGGGTTTAGGTCGAGTATTGGAAATAAGCCCTCACAATCGCCCCGTCTCAGCCAATGGCACGAGAAGCATCAGGGGCTAGTGGTGTTGGTTGAGACACATCTTTGATCTTTGAATATGTAGACTGTATGGTTGGATTGGTTGAACCAATAGCCAATTGTTCGAATGTAGTAGAATGTATGATAATGTAGTAGAATGCATGATAATGTAGTAGAATGCATGATAGTATGCATGATTAGAATGTATGATAGTATGTCTCGAGCACAGGTCGAATTGAACGAATTAAATAGCCAGCCGTGAGAAGAATTATAGTAGTTGCAATGAGAAATTTTGATCTTAATCTTGAAATAGCTGTATGACAATTCTCGGCCAGGTTGAATTGGGCAAAGCAATAAACGACCCTCAGGAGAGCGTGTATACTGGAAGAGCTATGTTGTAGGTCTTAATTAAAAGTCAAATTGAGCATATCAATAAGCAACCGTAATAAGATATATTGAATGTTGAATAGCTATCTGGTGCGTTTCTGCCATATCAAATTGATTGACTCAATGACCGACCCTCAGAGAGCGAGTATATTTGACGAGCTATGTAGTAGATCTCAGTGACAGGTCGAATTGAGCATATCAATAAGTGACCGTAATGAGATATCTTTGAATATTGAATATCTGTATAGTGCATCTCTGCCAGATTGAATTAATTAACTCAATAAGCGACTGTCAGAGAGCGAATTTATTTGGATAGCTATGATGTAGGTCTCAATCACAGGTCGAATTGAGCGTATCAATAAGCGACCGTACCGAGATATTTTTGAATATTGAATAGTTGTATGGCGCATCTCTGCAAGATCGAATTGATTGACTCCATAAGAGACCCTCGGAGAGTAAATTTATTTGAATAGCTATGATGTAGGTCTCAGTCACAGGTCGAATTGAACGTATCAATAAGTGACCGTACTGAGACATCTTTGAATATTGAATAGCTGTATGGCGCATCTCTGTCAGATCGAATTGATTGACTCAATAAGTGACCCTCGGAGAGCGAATTTATTTGAACAGTTATGATGTAGGTCTCAGTCACAGGTCGAATTGAGCGTATTAATAAATGACCGTAATGAGATATATTGAATGTTGAATGCTGAATGTAGGTTGGACTGGTTAAACCAATAACCAACTTGTAGAATGTGTTCTGCTTGGTCGAATTGGACGATTCAATAGTCGAACTGTAAGATGTTGATCGAGCTCGCCCTGAGTATGAGTTAAGTTGTTTGATCTCGAGTCTTGAAGTTGAGTTTGAACGTTTGCATCTGAACCTGAGGTTGGGTTCGTCCCAAGTATAAGCTTGAATAAGTTGTAATCGCCTCGAGTACCTCGACCTCGACACCTTCATAATGTGGTTTGATAAGTTCGATCATTAAGTCTGAATCTAAAATCGGGCACGCACCGAGTATAAGCTTGAATAAGTTGTAATCGCCTAGAATACCTCGACCTCGACGCCTTCATAATGTGGTTTGATAAGTTCTATCATTGATTCTGAATCTAAAATCGGGATCGCCCCGAGTATAAGCTTGAATAAGTTGTAATCGCCTTGAGTACCTCGACCTCGAGCGCCTTCATAAGGCGGTGTGATGTTGTTAAAAAGATGAGGTATGAGATCGAGTGTTGAGTCTGGAGCTGAGGACGAGTGTTGTGTCTAAAACTGAGTTCGGGTTCGTCCAGAGTATAAGCTTGAATAAGTTGTAATCATCTCGAGTACCTTGACCTCGAGCGCCTTAATAATGTTTGTTGAAAAGATCGGGCTCTCCCCGAGTATAGCTTGAATAAGTTTTAATCGCCTCGAGTACCTCGACCTCGAGCTCCTTCATAATGTTGTTGGAAAGATCGGGCTCGCCTCGAGTATAATTTACGTTTATTGGCATTAAGTATGTTGTATCTGAAACTGAGGACTAGCGTTGTGTCTGAATCTAAAGTCGGGCTTGCCCTGAGTATAATTTTCGTCGATTGATATTCAGTCTATTGTATCTGAAGCTGAGGATGAGCGTTGTGTCTGAATATGAAGTCGGGCTCGCCCCGAGTATGATTTACGTCGATTGATATTCAGTCTGTTGTATCTGAAGCTGAGGACGAGTGTTATGTCTGAATATGAAGTCGGGCTCGCCCCGAGTATAAGCTGGAATAAGTTGCAATCGCCTCGAGTACCTTGACCTCGAGCGGCTTAATAATATGATTTGATGTTGTTGAAAAGATGATATCAAGAATTGAGTCTGAGGGTGGAGTTGGGTTCGCCCCGAGTATAATCTTGATTAAGTTGTATTCGTCTCGAGTACCTCAACCTCGAGCGTCTTAATAATGCGGTTTTATAAGTTTGATCATTGTTAATACCCCGAAAAAACCTATTCATCCTTGTCGAATAGAGGAAAATCTAGATAAGTAGTACGCCCCTGAAATTGAAGACTATGGATTAATTTGTAAACTGATGAACAATCTAGGTATTGTTGTTGCTGGAAAATAGGAGCATTGTTGTTGATGTCGATGTTGTTGATAATTGCTACAGTAACTTCGAACAACTGTTACAGTGATTTTCTGGTATCTGTTACAGTAACTTCAAACACTAGCTGCTACAGTGATTTTCTTGTATCTCCTACTGCAACGTCGAACTGATATAGTAACCTGCTACAGTGATTTTTTGGTATCTTCTACAGTGATTTTCTTGTATCTACTACAGTACTTCGAACTAATATAGTAACATCGACCTGCTATAGTGACCTCGAACTGCATCTGCTACAGTGATTTTCTGGTATGATCAAGGCTTAAGTTTGATTGAAAAAAGCGAGCTCGAATTGTGGGTACAAATAACCGAGCTCGAATCAGATTATGCATAGCTACATGCTAGATCAAATAGATTGATTGATTCAGCCTCCTATAACGAGGCTCATTGTCGAGCTCGAGGGAGCAATTATTTAGAGCTAGCATTCGGGCCTGTCGGCGAGCTTCTAAACCTCGCAAGCTCGGTTTAGAGAGAGATAGACCACATTACACATCAATGGTGTTTCTGAGAAAGGCAATACGATCCCAAGAACGCGAGGAAGATATATAATAGACAATATGGCTTGAACGTCATACTCTAGGGTTCTTCAGACTGGTACTAGTGATCTCGTCTTCGATTGGGAAGAATCTCCTGGAATTGGCAATACGAACAATCGCCTCGACGATGCTGATGACCATGATCAGAGAGAGATGATGATGATCATGATAATAAGAGTTGTTGCGCTTCGTATAGTTTCCAACGAGAAAAATTGAAATGTTTCATTCCCAAATATAGCTCTTTCCTAAATCATAGCTGATCCCATTGGTTTTGGACCAAACTTGAATCAGCTTGTAAATTAGAAATTTGAGCCACGTGGATCGTCTGGGCAGAGGGGAATTGGAGTGATTTCCTTTCACATTGAAAGAGGCAGAGAAGCAAAAAACTCAAACATGTAAGCTCGGTGTTTGGTTTAGTTTTTGAGCATTGGCTAATCGCTACGTTTCCCACAGACGGCGCCAAATGTAATAGCCTATTTTTCCTAGAGACCGAAAACAGTACTTTACACCATAGAATTTTGAATGATATGAGAGTAAAAGTAATAGCAAGCACAAAGATTTAGCGTGGAAAACCCTTGAATGAATAAAAAACCACGACCTCTCCTGAGGATTGGAGAAAAAGTTGTTTATAGATTGCTAACTATTACATGGGAGAAAGATATTATAAAGGGTCTCTCAGAAGCTATGTTCCGAAGGTGTATCAGTGAAGCTCCCTCCTTTAAACTGTGGCTCTTTGTGCCTATTTATAGGTCTTATAACATGACCGTTATTTACTTTAATGAGGAATGTTACAATATCAAGTTTTGATGAGTCTTCATAATGGCCGAGTAACGGCTTGAGTAACTCTTATTCTTTGTAACTACTCCATAATGTGTCATAAATGTGCCACGTGTACCTTGACGAGGCCGAGTAAATGTGTGATGGTCGCATACTGAGGCTTAAGCTTGAGATTTGGCACTGGCCCTTACATCCAATCGAGTTGTAGCAGTTCGAAGTTACTGCTGGTATTCGAAGTACTGTAGTTGTATCAGTTCGAAGTTACTGTAGCAGGTCGAGTATTGGAAATAAGTCACAACATATATAGTAGGTAACCCAAACCCAAACTCAAACTATTTGCCTCCCAACAGCAAAAAAATAGGTGTGGGTTGGCTTACCTGGACGTGTCAGAACCCAACCGAGTTTTAGGAGCTCAAACTAAAAAAAAATGAGTTTGGCGGTGTTCCTTTTAACGCCCAGATTTTTAGGGCGGTAAAAGGAATACCGCACGATAAAAGGAACACCTCTAAACTCAATTATTTTTCCTTCACACCCCCTGCCTGTCTTTTCTCCCCCAAAATCAATTGCAGAGCATAGAAGAGAACCTCTACGCTCTCCCCAAATAGCAAACTCTGGCACCAGCAATAATAACTCTACACCGTTGACTCCATCCTCCCATAACCCACCTTCAACACCATTCTCTCAACACCCATCATCACAATTCACTTCATACCTCTACCACAACCAATCTTAATTCTAACCACAATTCCAATCATAGACCCCATCTCCGTTTACCATATTGCAAGGGGATTCTAGTTATGGACAATATCAAAATCCATTTACACTCTCTCAACCGCAACCTTAGGGGTTTAGCCCGTACTATCAACCCTATTCGCTCACTCAACCTCAAGGATTTCAACCTCCAAATTACTTTCAGAACTACCTGATCCATTGTGAATCTACTAAACGCATTCAAAGTGATGCAATTGAGTCAATACCTGTTAAAGTGGCGGTGCCCCAGAAAGAAAAAGGAAAAGGAAGAAATAAAATAACACCCGCAAAACAAAGACAAAGCGTTCAAGTGCTAGAAGATGTTAAGTTTTTGGATGAGACAAATGATGTTGGACTGTATTGGACGGAAGTAGACTTTACGTGTCTTGCAAGGGTGTGGGTAACAGTTTCTGTCCAGACAGTGGGCTGCACAAAAGGTTTTACTTTCTATCAAAGGGTCAACATTGCCTTTAACAGAGACCCCGAGTGCCCCACACGATGATCAAGTGGGTTGACAAAAGCTCAGTGGTATATCCTTAATGTACAATGTGTGGCGTACAAGGGGATAGTTGCTCAAGAATAATTTAGGAATGACAGCGGGAAAATATTAGAAGATCGGGTACGTTCTAATTTCCTTTAACTCAATTTTGTTTATTTCTCGCGGATATACACGTTATTTATTTGTATTTGGTAATTTGGCGAATTATAGGAAAATGATGTACATAAGATCTATCAAGGCTTAAATTGCGGCAATGACTTCAAACACCATGAAATGTATAAGATTTTGATGTGAGAATCGTGATGGGCCAACCTAAGGGATGATGGGTTGAACCATGCGGGGAATGTACCAATAAATATAACTAGGAGAACATCGGATAATTCTTCTCCAGGGAACTCTGTCAGATGAGACAATCTATCGGAGGACCCCAACGGCCCACCTACACCTCAATCCATGCGCCTAAACTCTAAATTAGATGGTTCGTTGTATGAGGGTGGAAGTAGGTCCATCGGCCAAAACCTCTTTAGAAAGAACCTTGCAACATAAAAGGCATTGGATGGTGTTGTTGCATATGGTAGCGGTATCCAAACAATGCAAGATGAACTACGGTTGAAGAAGAGACAAGGGAAAGAAGAAAAGAAAAGAAGAAGAGTGGAAGCAAATCAACAATGACAAGCCAAAATGGATTTCAAACAAGCAAGGGAAAATCGTAAATTCGTGGAGAAAGACCTGAGTAATCTTTCTGGACATCAATTGTAATATTATCTGCAAAGGCAAGCTGAGGTCATGGAACGTCTAGCCAAGAGGGGCGGACTAGGTACTTGAAGTGGTAATGAAATGTAATTTAACTTTGCTGTATATAGAAGTTTTATTTCCAAGAATGTAGTTTACCTTCCAATAATGTAATCGTTTGAATAATGTACTTTGCTATTGAAGAATGCAATCTTATTTTCGAAATATTTAATTATGATAATATTGTGTTAAAACAAATACAAGATTAATGCAATATCAAAAACTTGTTTAATAAACTTATACGACAAGAAGCATTAAATTACATCAAGAATACTCAAATAATATAAGAAATGGGGTACTAGGTTTGAAGATTTCCCTTCATGACCCACAAATGCTCGATTATATTATCCTGTAGATCACAATGTAGTTCTCGACTTCGAATACGGTTCATTTTCGATATAAAAGATTCTATTGTTCTGTGTTCGCGTAAAATATTGAACCGTTCGCCTTCGATAGTTGAGGGATCGGCCAAATTGTAGTCTAAGTATGATGGGAATGAACCATGTTCCTCTTCGACGATCATATTATACATTATCATGCACACCTTCATGATATTGTTCAAAACCTCGAGTTTCCAGCATTTAACCAGATTTTTTACAATATTGAACCGAGATTGTAAAATTCCAAATGCTAGTTCTACGTCTTTTCGGCAACTTTCTTGTTGTTGAGCAAAAAAAATTTGTTTCCCTGTAACCGGATTGGATATGGTTTGGACAAGTATTCCCTATTTGGGGTATATGTCATTCACTAGATAATACACCATATCATAAGCTTTTCTGGCAATTTTATAATTGCAAGGCGGGGCGATACCATCGGCCAAGTCGGTGAAAAGATGTGATTGTTACAAGATATTGATATCATTGTTAGACTTGGAAACCTAAAAAAAATATGTCAAATCCAAAGGTCGTGTGAAGCAACCGCTTCAAAAATTAGTATCGCCTTGGGGGAATGACCAGTAAATTGACCGTGCCAAGCTATGGGACAATTTTTCAATATCCAATATATGCAATCAAGACTTTCTAACATGCCAAGAAATCTTCATGACTCTCTGATCGCTTTTAACCTTTCGACGTCGATTGTGTTTGGTGCTCGAAAATATTCCTCGCCAAAAATTTGTATAACCACAACACAAAACCTTTCCATACATAACAAGGTTATGCTTTCTCATATTCGTATATACTCATCAAAAAGATCTACCACAACACTATAGTTTAGGAAACGTAGTGTTGCGACTACCTTTTGGTATGGTGATAACCCCATAGTACCAGCGTTGTTGGGTTTTTGGACAAAGTAATGATCAAGTACAACGACTGTATCGAATATACACATAAACATGTCTCTATACATACAAAAACATTGCCGAAATTCCCATGGCTCATATGTGCAATTTGGCTTGAAGTAGTCCTGTATAATGTTGTAATGCCCCAATGGGTGATCTTGCTTCTTTATCTTATCCTTACGGTACATGACACTCCCGCCGTGACTCAAAGTTGCATCATGTACTACTAGGTTTGTTGCAGCTTGGTGTAGAATATAAATTGTCGCCATTCAATCAAAGATAAGATCGTCAAAGGAGGACGACGATACATGTGAAGGATCATCAATAGATAAATAGGATGATGAAGAAGACATTTGAGGCTGTAGATTTGAGAGAAGAGTGTTGACGGTGAAGGGGAACAAGTTTCCAATCGAAGAGAAAAGTGTAAAAGGGGAAGAAGAAGATATGGGTCTTGGAAATCAGGGATTTGGCAGTAAAAATAACACCGCACGGTGTTCTTTTCACTGCCAAATACCTATTTATATTCAAATTGACTTAGGGTCTGTTTGAATAAAATAGCTCAGAACAAAGTCTGTTAGAACAGACTTTGGGCTTATTCGAATAAAACTGCTTCAGTAGAAAATTGTTTGAATAAGACCTTATTTTGTTCGAATAAAAAAGGGTTTGTTCGACTAAATATTGGAAAAACTCATTTTTGAATTCAAGAATCAAACAACGACGGCTACTTCCTCTGGTGGGTTCTTCACAATGGCTAGTTTTGGATCACAACGACTAGTTTTAGAACATAACGGGCTACTTATTTTGGATCACAACGGCTAGTTTTGGATCACAACGGCTACATTTTACTTTATATATATGTTAGTTGGAGATGCTCTAACAACACTTCTCTACTTGAACTCAATAATGTCGAGTTTTTTTGCTCTAATACAGGATTCTTCGGTGGTATTTGGCTGGAATGAAGATTGTGCCCTGTCCGCGTCCTGACAGTATTTTGTTGATAATCCACCTCTCCGACAACTCAACTTCAATC
This sequence comes from Kingdonia uniflora, assembly GCA_014058105.1. Lineage (NCBI taxonomy): Eukaryota > Viridiplantae > Streptophyta > Magnoliopsida > Ranunculales > Circaeasteraceae > Kingdonia > Kingdonia uniflora. The sequence goes on from JACGCM010000792.1 coordinate 1,379,812, forward strand.
AGTTATGGAATAGAGTTCATGTCCAATTCAGGATACACACAGAACCTCGATACCCTCCTAAAGATTTATACAACAGGTGGAATATTATTAAGGTTAAGTGTGATGAGTTTCATGAGATACGGATGAGTATTGATAGACGGGTCAGAGGTGTTCTACTAGCCTATATTCTCTGTGAAGCCAGAAATGAATGGTATGACAAATACAACCAGCTGTTCCGGTTCGAGATTCTATACAATATTTTTTACCAGAACTACATCCCGCCTGATCCTCCTGTAAATTATCGGCTAGAAAACTATGGACGGGATCCGCTCCCCCTTACAGAATGGTCCGAGTTTATTCCTTACATCAGACGTGAACGATGAATTAAATTTAATTGTATCTATTTTGAGTTATATTTCGTGCGTAGAACTACTATTTCAAGAATTGTAATTGCATTTCTATTTAAATTCAAGACTCAAAATAAATTGATTAATATTGATTTATATAAAGAAATGTAACATTAGGTCGTACAAGTACTTATATAGAGAAACAAACCCAAAATTAACAATAGAATTTGTTAAACACTGATGTTTACAATAAAAGATTACGTCTACAAAAACATCAAAAACATATATATCTACTGAGACAGGACACTACGGTTACTACCGGCTCCCCTGGTTCGCGAACCAGATCCACGCTGCCTCGTCCTCGCCCCACCTTCAGGTGGTAGAGGCACTACCCGTACGTCACGCCCCCTCCTCAGATCTAGGTACTGAACAGGACAAAGATAATTTATAAATATTTTGATAAAAATCTATATGACATTAATAAAAAAATAAAAAAATTACTTACATGCGCATATAGCTGGTCGTCTACACTATCCAAGTGTCTCCTCAGTGTAGCGCTTTCATCAGTCAACTCCTAGAGCCTCTGGGCATCCCGCGTAGACTCTGCAAGACAAAGTCGTCGTATACCATGAGTCAGGTGCCACAGCTTCTCTGTGCCATAGGAGGTAGACATGGGTGGTGAGTCCCTCAAGCGATAGATGTGGAGCAGTTCACGCCTCCCTGTCCACTCCATGTGCCACCCCGAGTCTGGCCCCTCGGGCTCACCAGGCAAACTAAATTTTTTGGACAAGCTATGAACTGACACTGACGTAACCACCACGAGTGTAATACCAGCCCTGAGTGCAGAGGGTCCGAATAGATCTATATTCCCCATCCTTTAGGAATATGTCAGCATGTGTCCTACCTCCCCAATTTGGTCAGCCCAGTATGAGGGGTAAGTCTCTCGTTCCTCCCCTATCACAAGCTGCTCACAATCAAGGAAGCAAGCCTGTCTTATCGCCTGTAAATCCGCTGGACTAATATGTGGCGACAGGCTAATCAGAGGATCCAAAGGAATACCCGCAGTGCTAGTCAACTGCCTCCAATATCTATCCCCCAAGTAATACTCGGAGTTTCCATTTGGGACTTGAAGTGGCATCCTCTTACGGGACATGAGCGACGCAGTCCATACGTCATCTAACTCAGACACCGTATAATCCAACCAAGGTCTCCAGGTGATCATCTCAATAGTCCGATGGTCAATGTGGTATCTGCCTAGAATAAAAAAATTGGTTGCCTGGTCTTTTGTTTTCCTCCTGTTCCCCCTCTCCCATGCCCTGAGGCGCGGATAGGCCGAGAACTTAACCTCTTCCTTGACTATAGGGTGACCAACCCCACAATACTCGTAGAACCAATATTGTATTTCAGAACAACATAAAAAATAATTAAAAATGATATTTAAGACGTTTATTGGAATATATTTGATTTGAAGTTTGTAAGGAAAAAGTGTTAATGTACCTTAAGAAGTTGGGAAAATCCAGTGATTGCACCCCCGATCGTGACTGCGGTATCCAAACCATGGTGTAGGGAAGCAAGAATAGCAGAACCCCAGTCATATTGGGCAGCCTCGTCCAAATCAGCCACGCCCGCGAGATATCCAAGTGGGACGATGTCGTTGGCCGTTTGGAACCATAAATATCTCATCATGAAGAGGATAAAAGCACGAACAATAGTAATATCATCCTCCCGATCAACTGCGATGGTCAAGTACGTCCTCAAATGTGAAATGCTGACATTCCCACTCTTTATATTGTTGGATTCAATGTTGGGGAGCAATTGCCTCGCATTGGATAAAATACTCCATGCGTCGTCATACGGCACCTGTGTCGGATATCGGCCGATTGACAATGATGTCAACATCTGAAAATCCAATGGAGTGACCCATATCTCTTTACACGGGAACAAAAACGTGTGCGTTATCGGCCACCAACGCTCTGTAAGCGTCTGAATTAGCCGATTATCGGAATTGCCCAAGTGTATATCTATAAACTGCCCGAATATATTCACCACGGCATCCCTTACAGGTGAAATTATGGAAATATCTTTCCAAACTTTGATCACCGTAGTGAATGTGTCGTGTGGACGCGTCGAATCCCGATTCTGTTCATTAGAGCATTTTGTCAAACACTTGATTTATGGAAATAACAAATTCACAATTACACTAAAACTTACCGTGAGTTCCTTGCCAGTGTAATAGATATGATTGACGCAGTCTAGGAGCTGGGTAATACACCTCTGCGGGTAGTTTTCTTGGGGTGAGTTTGGTATATGTTGGGTTTGTTGGACATCTTCAAATTTTACTCATTTTTTCTTCCTTTCGGACCTCGATCGAGTTACGGCTCGCTCTGGATCTTGTCACTCTAAACCCAGGTAATGTACTGTCGTGCGGGTTTCCCTGTGGCATCTCCATTTTAAATGTGTTGGGGAAATAATTTGATTTACCTTCGAATTGAGAGAGATGAAGAAGTTAAATGTAAAAATGAGTCGAATTGGGAAGCAAAACTAATAACAGTTGAAGCGGCGGTAATCTAAACTCCTCCAAGTTAAATTTAAAAAAAATGTCACGTCCCAAACCCAAACTTGTTGTTGGGAGAGGCTGGGTTTGGGTTGGGTTTTTTGTGGGCCCCTGTCAGAGCCCACACCCAAACCCCAACTGGCTACTGGATTTACTATTAGGGTATCGCGACAACCATTCTAGTGCTGCACTTCAACGATCTAGATTAATGACACCTAGGCTAAATTCACATTACCACGGCGAAGGGAATGCTGCCTCAGTCAACGAAAATATCTTCACTCTATAGGGCCTATTTAGACTGTTGGCAGGGTCAATTTTGTTTTGATGATATAGCGCCTCTTGATTTGGCAAGCAAAGGAGCTCATGCCTAAAATTTAGAGTAAAACAAACTCCAATAGTGTAAAATTAGGATTTCGTAATTCGATCTTCTCCAACCAATAATGGAGTCCAGTGGTGGTGGTGGAGCTGGAGGAGGACCAGCACCATTTCTAGTGAAGACTTACGAAATGATCGACGATTCATCGACAGACGAGATCGTCTCATGGAGCTCAAACAACACCAGCTTCATCGTTTGGAACCATCCAGAGTTTGCTCGACTTCTCCTCCCTACTTACTTCAAACACAACAATTTCTCCAGTTTTATTCGACAACTCAACACCTATGTAAGTTAATGTAACCCCCTTTGTGTTTAATTTGAAATCCCATTTCTATAAGTTATGAATTTTGCATTTTGATTAGAAGACCGCAATTTGGGGGTAGTGGGATTTAAGGGTATAGAGAGGGGGAATGTGTGAGTTAGATTGAACTAGAGGACCCCATTTGGTTAGAGTAGCTTGTGAGGTCTCAGTGAGAGATGGGTCACTGGTCTTTAGTTTTGTAGTTGATCTGTTGAGATTAGTTCCCCTTGGATTGCTTAGTGCCAAATTTCCGCGCTTTTATTGATTGGTTGTTTGGTTGCATTCATGGGATTCATGCTTGTATTGCTTCTATGAATCTGTGCCACATTTGATTGGTTGAAATGGCTCAGCGTTATACTAGATTGTTTTGGTTGCTATCAGTACTTGACGCCATTCTGAGATCTTTCATTGCATAGAGCCATGTTTTGTTTGCTTGAACTCCAAAGGTTTAGACATTCTTTCTAATGGGGGTCTGATACGGAGAAATGGTTCACAGGTACATACCATCAAATGTCTTTAAGCTTCATTTACCTGAGGCTCGTGAATGATGGCTTCTCAGCCATACTTGACTGCCTCTTCAGGTTCAGTCAACCTGCAAGTCTATAACTGCCTAAGCTTATCTTAAACCACTCAGGAACTTTGAATGTATCTTAGCTGCTTTGATTGCTAAGACACATTTCCTTACTTTCCTACGCAAGACACAACTAAATGACTGCTGGATCTAGAATAAATGGTGAAAATGGCTTAGCTTTAAATTCCTTAATTTATTACAATACCTACTCTTTACTAGTTCATCTTATGCAGTTTGTTATCATAGTCAATATGGCTGTGTTTATCGTGTATAATTTCCCATCTTTATCGCAGCATATGTAATACGCTAAATTCAAGTATTTCAAACACAATGTATGACATTCCATATAACCTAAATGTAACCTTACGTAGGTATAGGTAAATAATCAAACTCTACAAAAGTAAGGAAGAGAAAATAATGAAGGCTTTGATGTTTGTAGAAGCCCTTGCAAACCCGCAGTTAAATATAGAAGCACTGTTCTCACTTCTTACGAAACACTTCATATGATCCCTTTGACCCTTTTAGGAAAAAAAATCCGAAGTTTTGGATGGTCTTCATTCTTCACTAAATAACAACGAGACCATCCTATAATGGCATGGATTCCTTGAAAGTCTGTACAAACATGTTTCATCTGTATTTTGAAACAATTGAGACATTACTTAGGTAGTTATATCTCTTAGATAGAGGAAAATATGTTTCTCAACCTTTTTCATTCTACTTTGTTAATACATTCTACTTTGTTAATAGGGATTTAGAAAGATTGATCCTGAAAGGTGGGAATTTTCTAATGAAGAATTTATTAAGGATCAAAAGCATTTGCTTAAGAACATCCACCGTAGAAAGCCAATCCATAGTCATACTCAACCACAAGGGACCTCAGTGGATGCAGAAAGAGCAACACTTGATGAAGAAATTGACAGGCTTTCACGGGAAAAGGCAGCCATCCAAGCTAATCTATGGAGGTTCAAACAGGAACAGCCTGAAGTGAAACTTCAATTGGACGACTTGGAGATAAGGGTGCATGAAATGGAGGAGCGACAGACGAGAATGATTACTTTCTTATCACAGGCAGTTGGCAACCCTACATTCGTGGAATGTCTGATCAGAATGACGGGTTCCTCTTTGGAATTTCCAACTGTAAATAAGAAAAGACGATTACCCAAGGGTGGACATATTCAGGACATTACGGATACTAGTCTTACAGATATACATAGCAGCACATTTAAGCCACATATAGCGCATGTTTCTCAGCTGGAGTTCTCTGAAAAGCTCAATCTCGGGTTGTCACCCGCTGTGTCACACAATAATTTACTTTCCCAGAGCTCCAATGAAAATGGAGGGATTCCTCTGGTGATAACGTCTAATGGAGAGCCAAAGGAGTCGAACATCATGACAGATGGGTTTCGTTTCTTACCAGAAACTCTAGAGCTTTCAGATACATGTACATCTCTTGCTTTGAAAAAGGATGTACCATCACTTGGACAAGTAAGAGCCAGCGATTTGGATTGTACTGAGGAAGGTGATGTTCATACGTCCTGCCATTTAAATCTAACTCTGTCCTCTTCAACATTGCACGGTAACGACGCTTACAACGCCAATAAACTTCCCCAGTTTGGTCATAAGATGTTAACTTCTGTAGAGCCAAGGTCTAATACAAATCAAAAAGAATCCCATGCTGATGATAATGCAACCATCTCATCTTCAAAAGACTCGCCAATTAATAATCAAAGGTCTGCAGCTCCTCCGGGCAGGGTTAATGACGTATTCTGGGAACAGTTCTTAACTGAAAGACCAGGCTCTTCAGATACTGAAGAAGCAAGTTCTTGTTTTAGAGAGGTCTCGTCTAACGAACACGAAGAGACACAGTCAGAGCACGGGGATGAATGGAGAAACCGAAGAGATATGGAACAACTCACACTTTGAGCACTTGTGGAATGTTCAGCGTTGTGCCTTAACTTGGGGAACTTCCTTTTAGGCTCTCAAAAGAACATGTGAGGTTCGTCGTCTAACTAGTTTTGTATTAATAATAATCGAAATATGATATATAATATGTCATATTAATATGTAATATCTGCCATTGTTCTTCATGTGAATAGTCTTCTTGTAATCATGTTTATAACTTCTTTTTTTGGTAAACAATCGTATTTGTAACTGGTGAAAGTGCAAAAAGTTATGTTTTTGACAATTTGTAGTTAAACCATATGTTCTCATATAAGATGTGTTTGGTTAGTGAAAACAATGAAAAAAAAATAGGACTCCCTTAAATCTATATAGTTTGTTAGGAAATCTTCGAAAAGAAGTTTGCCTTCACATTTGGATTAAAACAGAGAAAACCCTACTTCCTTTTGTATGTGATGTGAAAACTCGTGAAGGTATGTAAAACAAGAATATGGAGAGAATGAATTGGGAACATTTAGAGCTTTCTTTGATAGAAAAAGAGAATATAAAGGAAAAAGTTTTATTTTGACGTTGAAAGATATATAAAACTCCAGGGAGAAAATTGGAGAGGGAACATTGAGAAAAATTACAGTAGATATAATTGGAGTGTGTTTCAATTGTCTGAGTTTGAAAAAAAAAATTGGTAAGTACTTAAAATGATCAGATAATAATATACCTTAAATTGATGAAAACCCCGTTACGATAAACATACTATTTAGGCTTTAACACTCATTGCTCTAGTGTGGTACTCAGTGCTCTCACAGTGAGCCCAAAAGCTTACAAAAGCAAAAACATAAACCCCCACACACCCAATGTGTCTGTAGGGTCTTCATCACACTATATAATTCCAAGCCAAGATGGGGTAGGTGGTTGTGTCTATTAAAACCAGAATTAAACAGTAGGTGAGACTGGGAGGTTCTGACCCCCACTATTTATTACCACATTATCCCTTCCCTTTGACACCAAAACCAGCAGATCTAACCACACCAAAACAACAAAATATGTCTGAATCAAAACAACTCATACAAACTAAGAAGAAACTCTGCTATGTTTCACTAGTTCTTCTCTTTGTTTGCAAGGGTACTTATGGTGATCTGTTGACAAGTGATGAGAGGTTTGAAGGCATGTTAGTGAAGAACAAGGTCTGCAGTGATGCAGAAATGGGGTTGTGTTTTGATGATGAAGAGGAGAGTGAGAGTGCGAGTGAGAGGAGAGTGTTGGTGATGCAGAAGAGATATATAAGCTATGAGACTCTGAAGAGAGATGTGGTGCCTTGTACAAGACCTGGATCTTCATATTATAGTTGCCATGTTGCTGCAGGTCAGGCTAACCCTTATACTAGAGGGTGTGAGGTGATTACTGGTTGTGCTAGGAACATCAGGTCTTAAATTAACTCTAGTTAACACATGAGTTAACCCTCAGTTAGGGAAATGAGGGAGGATTAAAAGGTTAGGGTTATCTTCGTCTTTGTTAGAGGAAATGTAATTTCATCTTGTCTTCTATATATTTCTTTTAATTGATTATAATTCCTTGCAATTTGTTACCCTTGATTTGCATTTTGTTATTGACTAATATATCAAAAATATCAGCCGATATCGAATATCCAGCTGGTTTATATGATATTTTTGACGACATTTCCACAATAATTTCACTCTTTTGTTTGGCAAATTATCCCAAAACATCTATATTACATTACACAATGTGTTTTTCAAATAGACAAGTTTGCCATTGTCTCAAATTCAAATAGACAAGTTTGTTATTGTCTCAAAGATAAAGACAGGCTGAGATTTATGAGAAAGAACGAGATCGACGGACGAGATTTATTCAACTCTCATACTTAGGGTAATTTCGACAAAAACACGTTAAAACGTAAAAGGGTAAGGGTACTGATGTCTTATTAGTTTAAACTTAAAAGACTTATTGGTTTTAAATATAGAGACTTCATCTCTCCAACTCTTCGTCTCCCACAAGGCACTCTATCTCTCTCTCTTCTAACAGTACGTATTCTCTTTTTTGATTCACTCTTCGCTGCTGCTGTGCAATCCTCAGGCTTTAGTAGGAATCTGATTCACGCTTTGCTTCGTCTCTCAAATCTTCTCCAAGGTACAATGACATTCACTCTTTTTTGATTCTCTTTTTTTATAGTCTGCTGCTATGTTGTTCTACCTTTGTCCGGTGTCTGTTAGGATTTTTTTCTTCGTTCTTTTTGAATTAGAGTTTATTAGAGTATGAATTGAATCAAAAGTTTTTAGGATTTCAACATCTTTTTTTATTGGAGTTGGAGATCCATGTTGAAGAGAAGAGAAGACAGAAAGGCTTTGTGTAACTGTCCGCACAATGTAGGAGACGGTGAATCACTACCATGGAACGATCCCTGGTTACCCGAATAAGAAGATAAGGTGCAGTAAATATCATTCTCCAAGGAATTTCTAAAGCTGCAATAATGGGGTTTATCATTGAAGCCAATCATTGCATAATTCCTATTGCGAGGCACATATCTGTGTTGGTCACTGCAAGCACTCAGCCATTCGGATGCAAAGGATTTGGTTCTGTTGGAAACCAATTGCGGATGGATTTTTTCCTACAAAATCTGTTTAGAAGGCAATTAGTAACAGAAAGACCAAAATGCAATGGCATAAGGCAGTGTGGAAAAAGATGCAGTTCCTAATCAAAAAATAGATTGAAAAGTAGGGACATTGTATTAAGGAATTTTATTACATAGCTACATAAATAGATTGAAAAGTTCAGAGGGGCAGCTGCCCTCACTTGCTCCCATGTGGCTGCGCCACTGTAAAGAAATGTTGGGTGCCGCAGACGATGGAAGTTTATCATGTTTAACGGCTTGAAAGGAATGCCCCAATTCTCAGAGAGTTTGATGTTAAAAAGATGAGCATTACCCACAACCATCACAAGTTAATTTGGAAAGGAAAAATAACCTGATTATTCATTTGAGAAGGAAAGTGATTGGTGTTGGGGTTTGTGTCAAAGAAATTACAGGTTTAACTTTAAGTGTAAGATAGAGTTTATTTGAAGGTGAGTACTGCAGAGACTCGAAAACATATTCATGTGTCGAGGCGGGCCTTTAGGGGTTTAGATGACAAGAAAGTGTCGTAATCGCCTTCCGACACACGAGTTGCAGCGCCGAAGGCGTAATAATGGACAATTTTGACACGTCTTTATTTTGTAGCGCTGAAGGCACATCTACTGGTAGTAGTAGTTAGAGAATATTAGCTAACCTTTCGTCACATGCATGAATATAATGGTTAGCAATGATCAAAACCACTGAAAATTTTCTCAAACTCAAACATCTTCACTCCAGTGTACCAAGTACAGTCCAAATTTAGCAAATTTCACTATATCCTATGGCAAAGAATCGTCACAAATTGTCTTAGTTTACCACTGTTATATTCGGTTCCTTACAATTTTTCAGATGGTTTTCTCTTATATTGAAAGCAAACTAAATTGGAAGTATAACCTCGCCTTTTATTGGGTACAATAATAGCTAGGCACATAAGTTCTTGAAGCTGAACGATCTATGGTTTTACCTACACATCACCTGTTCATAGCCCAATGTCAATGTTCGGCCTATAAAACTTAGCAGTGATTCCCCAGAAGTTCAACATAATCCCCACAGAAACATTAGCAGCAACCATTAGATGACATTAGCAGCAACCATTAGCTATGACATTAGCAGCAACCTAAAGATTACAACGATGGCTACTAAAAAATTAAACATCCTAGCCTATTTTTAAGTTTCCTTGCTGAAAGCAAATATGGTTCAAAGTGCTAGCAAGTCTTGGTAATTCAAACCTAATGAAGCTGGGATTCTAAGTTCAAATGTTTAACGATATTGCCATTGGATTTCATTTGATATTAATGCTTTGGGGTCATTTGCATGTTGGGTTATATGATTATGTTGGAATTGATAAAGGGTGTGATTGTAACTGTGGATGCTAAGCGAAAAAACATAAATTAGACATGAGGGTGGGGTGAACACTTAAGATTTGGTCCAGGGATAACTGACTGGATTGGGTCTAAAGATTTTGCAGTGTGTCAATTATAATTTATTTAGTTTATCCTACTCTGAATCATATCAAATTCTGAATCAAATGGAATTTCCAAGCATGAACATGCATCACTATTTGACTTGGAAAGCTTCTTTGCTTCCTCAATCCGAGACTCCTTGACCAACCCCTCCACAACAACCTCTACAGGTCCTACATTTACAGAGCATTGAACATTTCAAGAGCTATATCAAGATGTCATGTTCACAAAAATTTGGAACAAGGACATCAAAACTCTGTAAAATAATACAGTAAGTCACCTAACCCGGTTCCACCCCATTCTTCTCCATCTCATCAAACATTGCAGGCGCAAAATGCCTAAGACTCATTCGGGCGAGGTAAGCGAAAACTTGATGGTAAGTTTGCTTTAAAGGGGATCGAGTTGTTCATACTCTACATAAGCTTTAAGGAGAGTATTGATGGAATTTATGATGTAATCGCATTTTAAGTCGGGTAAGTGGTCAAACGTGTTGTGCACATACCTGCTTCCCCATAGAATATATGAAATGATTTGAATCGCAAAACCCACCTTGGAGTGGAAGGAGAACTGTTTCAATCTCCTAGGGATGATTATGCAGCTTTTCGACGATGTTCTTGAGGAAGGTACTCCATGGTCGAACTGGACAAGTGACTCTCCAGAGAGAATGTGAAAGGCAAGAAAATTGGTTTTAGTCTGTTGGGCTTCTCTAAATACGTGGTAGCCTGGTATGTTTGGCCAGAGTGCTTGAATATCAAGCCAATTTAACATTATGTAATCCAATGTTGGCATAATAAGAGAAAAGATATAATCATTATTTAACCAAAATAGAACTTTTCTTTGAAAATTTTGCATTCTGCACTAGAATAGAATTATAAATGAATAGAAATGCTTGCACTGATAAACATGCAATACTATAACACTGATACTCGAGAACTATGCAGCAGCAAGGTAGAATATATTTACATGGTCTTTCCAAAGGTCAAAACTCAAAACTGAAATAACAAAAACCCAGTCATGAAACTCTCAGAATTTGACTACAGATACTAGGGTGAGTAACTAAACTATCATTAAAGTGTGTATAATTATACTATTGAGTACAAAAATAATGGAAGCCTAGAAAAGAGCCCTGTGATGATTGAGATCAGGAGAAAAAACGTACTCAAAATTGAAACGTAAAAATGTGCCACGTACTTCCAGAAACTACTGATTAGTTAGGAGACGGTTCACTTTAAGTTTCTAATGCAATGTAGGATTACTTTCACTACCACTGGGAGGCATTGCTTCTTCTGTGGTAATATTTTTTTCTGTCTTTCTGATTCAAACTACCTGTCTTCATCCTGTCAACCATTGCAGTGTGTCAATTGTAATTTATTTAGTTTAAGAGTTGGTCCAGGGATAACTAACTGGATTGGGTCTAAAGATTTTGCAGTGTGTCAATTGTAATTTATTTAGTTTATCCTACTCTGAATCATTATCAATCTATTTTTCTCCTTCTCTTTTTTACTTCCCTTTGTCCGGTGTCTCGTCGTACGCAAGTCTTCCAATGACATCTACAACTGAGGTGCATCGGTTTGAGTAGTTAGAGTGCGTTTTCCCTTCTTTGAGTGGTACAGATGCTTGCCTTTCTTTTTACTAGCGACTTCGTATGCGCTTCGTAGGCTGCTTAGGCGGCGGACTAGCGACTTTGTATGCTTCGTAGGCTGCTTAGGAGTTTATCCTTATTTAGCGACTTCGTATGCTAATAAGATGGCGAGTAGGAGAATGGACATTCAACGCTTTTGACCCTTCAGATAAGATAATATATAAACCACGATGATCCCAAGCTTATGCTCTTAGTGTTCATAAGTGTCAAGGAATGACTATTGACCGTCTTGAAGTTGATCTCTCAAAAGCATTTGGGTATGGGATGGTTTACGTTGTACTATCGCAAGTTAAGAGCTTAGATGAACTTCATTTAATTGGTTTTAATCTCTTGAAGATCAAAGCTCACCCAAAAGTGACGGAGTTCAACAACAGTCATTTTCTTAACGAAAATTTTGTGAGGTAACCTTAACTGAAACATGTACTTTACATGGGAATTGTTTACTCTAATCGTCTTGATCATGTTCAAACATGTTAACAACATCATAATTTTTATATTTCGTCCAACCCGTTCAAAATTTTACAGCTGTATTGAGTCAATCTCAGGATTCTCCTCTTATCAAAACACAATTTGTTCCTGAATTCCCAAATACATGCAATCTTAGCCATTTTGAGTAGGGGACAGGGAAAAATGTTTTTGCTTTGGAGGATAACAGTATCATAAAACTTGAGACCCTCACCATTTTAAGGATCCCGGAACCTGGAGTTACTGGTCATGAAGCGTGATTGAATTAGATAAAAGACTGAGATAATTGGATGTTTCCTTTCAAATCTGCTTTTGAAGTACTTAAAGCCGCTACTAACTATTTTAAAGCACTCATACCAAATGGCGGAAATTAAGTGGGAAATTACTTATCAAATTTCCCATATGATTCAAACTTTTGGATTGAAGTTGAAATAGAGTACATTCTTACCATCACTAAATTACATATAAGTATATAACTATATTTTGCAGGATAATAAGTGGTCAATGTGATTATAGTATGCATGCCATTTTAGATATGTGTATGGCAAAAAATGTTGGTATGCCTTTAGAACCGTTTTAAGGTCTATTTAATTAATGTTTGAAGGAAATAATATCTATATTTTCCTGCATAAGACTGCGCCCATCAAGATGCTTTTGACGAAAACAAGTTCTTGCTTGATTAATTCCTACTCAATTCTGAATAGCAAGTAGAAGAACGTTGCGCTCACCTGCCAAGAACATTTCACCAAAATTTGAAATGGCACTATACTTATTATTGTACTAGATGCAAGAAGGAATCCATGTCTAAAACAAAGCCTTTGATTTCTCTTTGCAGGCCTCAAGCGCTTCAAAAAAAGATCTGTCCGGGAACTGGAAATCAAGCCTTTCATTTTCTTCAGGTAAGATAATATATAAACCACTTGAAAATGGTGTGTTGCACTAACAGATGAAGAACCATCAATGAATGATTTGATTGTGTATTGCACTTAACAGATGAAGAACCAGCTGTGACAGATTTTCTCACCTGGTAGGCCCATTATCGCTGATTTCTCACCTGTGACAGATTTTCGCGAAGCAACGTGTCGACAGTTTGAGGAGAACAATTGTAATAGAGGGGTGATAGCTCTGCAACATAGTTTGCAAGGCACTCCAATTGCAAGGATGGAACCTGGAAAAGTATAAACTTCAACAATTACTCTATGACAGAGATTTCGACATTAAGCACCAGTCATCCAAGGTGGAGTCAGAGTTATATACCTCTTTGCTTCCTTAAGCGACATGGACGAATCGCCTATTCATTGCACCAAAAGCACAAAGTTAACTTGCAGACCCAAACATATATATTCCAACTTTCAAAAAGTTGATATCAATGTACATAAGATTATTACTTAAGAAAACATTTAACAGTAGGAGCTGTTCTTAGCTTAGCTTAATATTTTGTGCAAAGTTCATCATACGAACTTGGTAAAAATAAAATCATTATGTATTCTTAAATCTTAGGTGATTTCATATAATGTACATAGAGTGAGAGATTATGAAATACAAATATGTGTATCATGATGTGCACAATATCTTCATAAAGTTTGATTTTTATTTCAACACTTCTAATCAAGTAAAGCTTACAATTCAAGTTAATAGTAAATGTAGATTCAGTTCTATTATTAACTTGATTTACATATTTACGGAATAGGCTAATAATTTGGATTTGTAAAAAACTCAAAGTTCCCCTTGGATTAAAAAGAGGTGATTTCACGTTTACTCTTTTTGTAGTTTCTTTTCCTCATGCTTTCTTTTCCACCTTTAATGACCTTACCACTTCTCAATTAGCTATGTTATCATCATCTTATCTATCAGCTTATGGAGTAAAGTTTCTCTAGCAAAAACGAAAAACATAATTAAAGATTCTAAGAATATTAATGTAGTAGTAGCTTTACACGGCTTTATATATGTAGATGTAACAAGGTAGAACTGAAAACAAGGTTTTGCATTAACATGAAAGAGTATGTGATGATTATAAGATATTAGTTTAGGCCTACGTATACCAATTAATTTTACTCGACTCTCATAGTCGCAATGCCCTATTTCCAAATTCTACTATATATAAAATAATATTTATGTTATATGTTGTACATGAATGGATTTACTTCTTTTTTATTTCTTTTTGTAAATCCTTCTGGATTTAAAAATAAAAAAAATCTATTCATGTGCAACATATAACATAAATGTTATTTTATATTTGAGTTTGTTGTCATATTTTATTCTTTTTCATGTTTTGGTAGAATATATTTTACTTTCTCAGGATCCAGTTTCCAATTATGTCAAATATGTGGTTACTTTAAAGTTGTCTGCACTAATGATTTCGTTGCATTTCTATTATGGCTTATTTTAACAAGATCCTGATTATGTAGGTGTTTTTAAGACTGCATCACCCTAATCATCTTAAGATATCCTTTATTTTCATGAGCGGTATTTTTAGTGCCGAATGCGCGTTACTGGAAAATTATATAACGCCGAAGGCGCGCTGACGTTGTTGCCGTGGCGAGCCACGGGTAGTACTAGTTGTTGATTATACAATAACTTATCCGCAGGAAGTTATATATTGTGTGATAAATGAACTTATACACTCAAAACTGAAATCTATTAATATGCACTCTTGAGACCAATTAAAAGTGTGCATTTAGAAATGTTGTGTGTTTACAAAGTTTTGTCTCAACGTAAGGTATTTAAATACAGTTAGGAAGGTTTAGTGTTGTTTTAAGTAAGGTAATATACATACTTCGGCACTTAAAATTGTAGCTAATTTATGAAATATTTAGAGCTAAGTGCAATTACATAGGTAAAATTATATTGTTGGGACTAGAAAAAAATTGCGCATTACACAGTGTGCAGAGAAATTACTAATTTGTACTGTCCCAACTACGGGACTATATTTTATGTACGATTAGGGAAGTTGTGCATTTATAAGGGGTGCATTTGATAAGTTTCACTCTAGCTCAAAAAATTTATGGTAAATCTCATAATGTCAATGTTTAGATTTTTTTTTGTTTTCCCCTGTCAATTGTGGATATTTATGAAATATTGACCTTGTTTAAAGATATTTTGTGGTACTTCTGATGTTTTGTTTCTCACAAGAAAACGGTGGTAAGATATTGTCTAATTGTCTGATAGTATTGAGGTTGTACATAAAACCTGCCAACCCGACCGATCCGACGGACCGATCCGAACCGACTAGTTCGGTCCGGTTTTAATCACAACCCGGGTCGGTTCAATTTAATATATAACAACCCGATTATGATCGGTTCGGTTTTGATTATTACGTTCAGTAACCGGGTTGGACCCGAACCGACCTATATTTTATATATTTAACTCAAAACCCTAGCAACCAACCTCTTCCCTCTCTCCACAGCAACAATTTTTTCATCTCTCTCTCTAAAAAAACCTAAGCATCCACCTCCTTCCTCTCTCCCACCAACACATATTTGAGGCATTTATTCTGCAACAATGCTCATGAGGATGATCATTCACAGGATCAAGCTCAATTCTAGCTTCAGTTTCAATGGAGTGATTCTCAGCGGATTTGTTCAAGTTTTTTGTTTCTTCTCTTTGCAAATTCAGGTTTTCATGTTGTAGATCTCTTACTTTGGCCTTTGAGCTGAGAAGCCATCAACTGTAATGGTGCTTCATCAACTGCAATAGTGTGCATACATCCAAAAGGATATTAATTTGATATATCTTGGTTTTTTGAGTATATCTTGTTTTTTTGAGTATATCTTCATCAACTGCAATGGTGCTTCATTCAAAAAGATGTATATCAAATCTTTATTTGTGAGTTTCTCAAAGATATTAATTCATACAAACCCGATCTACAAAGATATTAATTCATATCAAATCTTTATTTGTGGCTAAATTTGAAGAGGAGAAAAATCAAAAGTTTGTGCAAATGTCCTGAGGTGAGGTACAAACCCGATCTACAAACCCAACCCGACCACAATTCCGGTTCGGTTCCGCTCCGGGTTGTGGAGTATGTCGGTTCGGGTTTGTTTGAAAATTAAAGACCCGGTATTTTCGGGTCGGGTTAGATCCAGGCCTAAACCGGGGCCGACCCGACCCGTGTACAGCCCTAGATAGTATTGGCAATGGCAATAGTCTAGATATAAGATATTGGCCTTACGATGTTTTTTTAGCCATGGTTAGAGCATCTTTGGCAGAGTGTGACGTGGTCCACTTTGCACTATATGTTACCGCAAAGACTAAGCGGTGGGTTAACTGCATATAATCTAGATTTAAGTGGACTAATCGGTTCATTCTCATTCTTGATGTAAAGGCTAGCACTGTCCAGACTTTGTAACTGTAAATACTCCTAACACAGAATATGTACAGTTTTATACAATTATGTAATTGATTTGTTTTAATTAAGGAGTAACCTACAATAAGAATGGAATGATACTGCATTTCGTAATATCTACAATAAAGGTGTTTTGCCTTTGTGCCACAATATTTCTAGCTGAGTTATGATTAATTGTTTGGAAGATAAGCCAGTTTTAGAGATCTGTAACTACACTGTAACCAAGTCTTGAAGGTCGTCTAAAGCTCGAAGCCCCAAAAGTTACAAATCTCAGAGGCGCATGGCACTGTCCCATTATTCCAACTCGGGACCTCTCCCTTGGTGGAGGCTCACACCATCACAAGATCACAAGGGGATATCACACACCTATTGTCTTGTCTGATCCGCCTCTAGTAAAAACTTATAACAGAAATCAAGCAATCGTATACACTCCGACCCACGCAAACCCACAATTTCTCCCCCTTTGAATAAATCCCGTCGCACTCGGCGAACTATGGTGTAATAGACTAATTTCGGGATTCAAACTTAGCTTTTACACTAGAGATAATCAGAACAATAACGAACAAACAGTAATTGTTAACACAGTTTAGCGTAGAAAACTTTTGAATAAGTTAAAAACCATGACCAATTTTGAGTATTTATAAAATTAGAGAGATATTATTTGATGATTGCTAGTTATTACAAAGAATGCTCTGATTAATTTTTGATAGACTTTGTTGATAGGAAAAGTCTGTTTTTTCTCTGTAGCTCTATAGTTCTATTTATAGGTATTATAATATGACCGTTATTTGTTTTAATGGCGAACGTTATAATATATGGTTTTGATGAGTCTTCATAATGATTGGTATAACGGTTTGATTTGTGCTACGTGTATGTTGACGATGTCGAGTGGTCGTATGATGGTGGAAGATGGGGCTTGAGTCTGAGATGCGGAGTAAGCCACTACAATACGGCTCTTAGCTAATTGCACGAGAAACATCATTGGCGAGTGGTGTTGGCTGAGAAATTCATTATATATCCGTTACCTAACGTTGTTGTCTTGAGTCTGATGCAGTTTATTACCTATGTCGTCAATGCTTGCTTTTAGGATTTTAAGGCTTTGTGGTCATCCTAAGTACGATTTAAGTCGATTGACTTGTAATTTGTTGGCCAATTTGAATGAACGGCATGAAATGTGTTATAGTAGATGTATTGGTCGCATTGGATAAATCAATTGTGGACCTGAAATATGTAATTTGTTTGGTCGAATTAGTCGACCAGTAATGTGTTAGATGGATTGGTCGAATTGGGATGAACCAATTTTGACCTGTAATATGTAGTTTGTTTGGGCGAATTTGATGAACCAATAACCGACCTATAACGTATTAGATGAGTGGGTCGAATTGGGATGAACCAATAAACGACCTGTAATATATTAGATGGGCGGTCGAATTAGGATGGACCATTAAACGACCTGTAATATGTAATCTGTTTGGTCGATTTGGACGAACCAATAAGCGACATGTAATGTATTAGATGGGTTGGTCGAATTGGGATGAATCAATAAATGACCTGTAATATATGGGTAGTCGAATTGGGATGAACCAATAAGCGATCTGTAATATATAATTTGTTTGGTCAAATTGGACGAACCAATAAACGACCTGTAATGTATTAGATGGGCGGTCAAATTGGGATGAACTAATAAGCGACCTGTAATATGTAATTTGTTTGGTCGATTTGGACGAACCAATAAACGACCTGTAATGTATTAGATGGGTGGTCGAATTGGGATGAACCAATAAGCGACCTGTAATGTATCAGATGGGCGGTCGAATTGGGATGAACCAATAAGCGACCTGTAATATGTAATCTGTTTGGTCGATTTGGACGAACCAATAAGCGACCTGTAATGTAATGTATTAGATGGGCGGTTGAATTGGGATGAACCAATAAACGACCTGTAATGTGCTGGTCGAGCCAGCCCCTAAGTTCTATGTTACTAAATATTTGAAGCCAGCCCCTAAGTTCTATGTTACTAAATATTTGAAGTAGATGCTTGTATTGTATCCTCAGCCATGCTGCCTTCCATGTCCATCTAATTGTTACTTGGGAAGGTTGAACCGACTGGGTTCAATGTAGTTCCAAACAGAGAACCAACTTGGGAGAAAATAGGTTGAAGAAGGCGTCGAAATTGCTGAATTTAAATGAAAAATATGGACCCTGATGAGGAACCCATAATCACAAGTATAGATGAACCAAGTCCAGAACCAAGTATAGATGATGTAGGGGATGGAGAACTGAAAATAAATAAGCTAGTAGTAGCACTAGGGCCAAAGGTGAATGAATTTGTATTCGTAGAGAATGTCATTGAAAAACTCGATCTGAAGACCGAGCCTGAACCAAACTTTGCAATAGGTACTGAAGCCCCAGGTAGAGCAGTACCAGTAGAGCTAAGACGGTGAAGAAATCAAATGAAATTTATTCGACCTTGTTAGATCTGTTGCCGCAAGACTTATCTGAGATGTTCATGATTGTTTGAAGATAATTAGACTCTGTAGAGGTTCCTAAAGATTGTAGAGGTTCATTGGTCTGATGCCTCTCTTTGACCCTCCAGACATGATAGTGTAGAAACAATTAGAAGGGATCTGAACCTTAGAGTCTTGTTAAAATGATAACAGATGATCAACTGGCAATTGGAAAAGATAAGCAAGCCTCCAGATTGCTGTGTGTGTGAATACAAACAAGGTGAAACACAGCAAAGTAGCTATTAAAACATGACCAAATTGGACCAGACAATCTGATTGCACCAACAACTGTAAAAGAACCCGGTGACGCTCACGTAATAATAAACGATGAATCGAGCCGCATTAATGAGCTTAGCAGACAGAGAAGCGTTGCCGACCAAAGTATACTTGACCCTAAGTTGGCGAAACTTGATAAACAAATTGGTGAAATCCCAATTAATTACGCCTAAAGAATGGAGTCAATGTGCACCCAAAACAACGTTGCAATCGTGAGAAAAATTGGTGTTGACAGATTCTGCATTCAGTCGTAATCTCAGTCTCAAGTGGGAAGCAGTAACTGGCAGGCACTAAACAGCAATCTTTGGGCTAGAAACCAGAGACAATTTGGGGCATTCTTTAGTTCAAATCCAACAAATTACAATGTACAACATCAAAATTCTAAGGGAGGCAATGGCCGTCAATCTCCACGGAATCCTGTAGGTACGAATCTTATGTAGTTATCTCTGAGGTCTGCATTTCTGAGAAGCCAATGAGAGAATACAGTAGCCGGGCATAATGTAACATCGAGAGGAGCTTGAAAGGCCATAGCTTAATGTCACTCTGGACAGAAGCATCTCTATATCTCCTTCCAATCAAGCTTTTAACATCACAGACAGTGTTGATGGGGTTCATTGTGACCTGATTCGTAGTAGCATCACCAATCAACCTCTCGGTATCAGTCAATAAGAAGGGTTTGTCTTGTTTCTTTGATCGCTAACGATGATCTCAACTCGATCATGATGTCAAACACCAACACAAGGGTACATTGTTCCCAAATCGATACCAATCGCTGGTCCTTCGCCTTTGCCAGACATTGCGGAGTCCGAGAAGAATATGTTGAAGAGGGGCAATTAGGGTTAAAAAAAACCCCAAATCGTTGCTTGGAGATGATCTGAGAGAGAGAGAGAGAGAATCAACCACAACAGATCGTGATAGAGCTCCGAAACGAGACGAAGCGAGGGAAGATTGAATGGTGGTGTTGTTGTCAAAATCAACATCTGAATCTGATGGTAGAGAGAGGTTTAGGGTTTTCGACGCCATTAGAGATGAATTAGAGCTGAAGTTGACATGGTGAATCTGAAGAGAGAGATCGCAAGAGAGTTGCAGAGAAGGGAGCGATTGAAACTTAAGTTCAATTCAAAGAGAGAGAGGTTTGCTCCTTGTTTACTCAAAATAAATGGCAGTGTTGATGAAATTGAGATGTGATAGAGAGAGACAGGGAATTGTGGCTAACCATATTGATTCCCACAGCCTGGAAGCATACTCTGGTCTCGAAGCGTTATTCTCTACGTAGAGTTGGCAAACAGGTCGGGTCATAACGGTTTCGAGGGTCAAATAGGCAAATCCAAACCCGACTTGTTTAACTAAACGGGTCGGGTTTGGGTCGACCTGTATTCAGTTCATATAACAATATTCAGTTCATATAATAGTAATCCAGCATAACAGTATTCAGCTCAGATAACAACAATATAACAATACAGATAACAATATTAAGTTCAGCAGATAACATTAATAGTTCATACAATCATATTTCATAGAGTATTCAATTAAACAGATACATCAATACAGAATCACATATACATATGAGATAACAGTGATACTTCAAAACCTAACAGATACAAACAATACAGTTCAAAGCAGTTTAGATTCATAATGTAAAACACTAAATTGAAACTATTAGGCTAGGCAGTTCAAAGGAGTTCAAAAAGTGCTTTAAACACAGTTCAAAGCAGTTCAACAAACAATAACATCATAATAGTTCAAACTTCAAAGAGTTCAGAAAGTAAAATAACAGTTAGGCTAGACAACAACATCACAACAGCATTACAACAACATCACAACAATTCAGCAGTTAGGCTAGGCAGTCCAGGAATTAAAATAGTAGCAGTTCGACAACATTACAACAGTTCACAATAGTTCAGCAGTTAGGCTACGCAGTCCAGAAAGGCAGAAAGTAAAACAGCAGTTCGACAATATCACAACAGTTCACAACAGTTCAGTAGTTAGGCTAGGCAGTCCAGAAAGTAAAATGGCAATCTGACATATAAGGCTATCAAAACTGAAGTTGTGTAAAAAATATTGAAAGGTATCAGCCAATATATCCAACATATATCCGACTTGCATGATGTACGTGCTTCGCATAGAAATACGTGGGTACGTACCTCATGCAAGCCGGGTTCAACATATTACGTTTTTACCAATATTATAAAAACACTATAAGAAGCCAATTTACTTGATCTCCCCAAATACAGTCTCAACACATCACAAAATATCCTTACTCAAACTGATGTATCCACCGATCATTATTATATTTTCAAGCTATATCATATTATTAAACCAGTCTTTCAATACATGTTTCTGACATATCAGAAAACCTTTATGATATTATTCAACCTTCTTGTCCTTGGCATTTAACAAGGCTACGTAAGAATGTTAAAAGCTGATTACATCTAAACACACTGAAAAAACATAAAATGTATACCAAATCATGTGTTCGTCAATTCCATCCATAGAAACGCAAACAAACTTGAGCCGTCCAGCCTCCTCCTGTAAAAAATTGAAACTAGTTACCCCAAATGAAATTTCCATAACAGCTATCAAAATTATAACTAGTTATTATTATATCGCAAATTCGCAACTCTGGGTATTCTTTAAATATCACATTGCAAATAATTTAATCAAAAATAGGTACAATAAAAATAAAAAAATAAAAATAAAAAAATAAAAATTGTTACCTCCTTCTTACAGTTCTCCTCTCTTGCAATATAAGACCCTGAAATCAAAACATCCCCACCACCTCCCTCGTCCTTACTCGAAGAAACAATCTTCAACATCTCCACTTTCACCTTATTATGACTCCTCAAATTCAATTGTTTACTACTCAACCTAGTATTACTCCTTGAAACCCTCACCGATAAATTGTTATTATCAACTTCCTCTGAATACTCCTCTTCAGGATCAGTGTCAGCTCTACGAGTACTTCCAATCTCGAGCTCGTCACTATAAAAGGCACAAAAACTAACAACACATAAACTAATAGCACAAAAATAGGATATCAGGCTATCAGCCCTAAGTGAAGAAATTACCTCAACAATTGATATCAGGCTATTAACAAATCTGCAATTCATCACAAAAACAACTTCAGGGCACTCTCTTCTCAACAACTCACGATAGTGACAAGTGACAACGCTCTTTCAGTCTCTCTCAAGTCTCAATAATACTCTTCTTTTTTCTGAATTTGATTTGAGAAAACACTAACTAATCAATAAACATTACAAACCCCATGTGCTGTTGTTTGTTTTGAGAAGAATAGAAGATGAATTAATTTTGATTTTTGAGGATTGATTATTTGATTTTAGGAGGAGACCAGGAGAGTCTGTGGTTGTTGTTGAGGAGGAGAGGTTGCAACTTTGATCTTTGAGAATTGAGAGTGAGAGTGTGAGGAGATATCAAAAGGGTGAAGGGTTTGGTTGAGTTACCAAAAGGGTATTGTGTTATACTACATATTTACAAGTATACCTAAACCTAAACGGGTCACGGGTCAACCCGAGTTACTTAAGGTAAACCCTAACCTTACCCATTTATTAAATGGGTTAGGCAGGTTAGGGTTAAATGACCTGCGACCCATTAAGGCTAAGGCTAAACCCAAACCCCCTTAAAACCGGGCCGGGTTGGCGGGTCGCGGGTCATTTTGCCAGTTCTATTTCTGAGACAATGAGTTTGAGAAATTCGTTCCCACATACAGCGCCAAATGTAATAGACTAATTTCGGGATTTAAACTTAGCTTTTACACAAGAGATAATCAGAACAATAGCAAACAAGCAGTAATTGCTAACAAAAAGTTTAGCGTAGAAAACCTTTGAATAGGTTAAAAACCATGACCTCTCTTGAGAATTTAGAAAATTAGAGAGATCTTATTTGATGATTGCTAGCTATAATAGCCTATTTTCGTTGAGATCGAAAACAGTGTTTTACACCTTTGAAATATAGAATTAAGGTTGAGAACCAAAAGTAATTGACACGAGATTTAGCGTGGAAAACCCTTGAATGGGTAAAAAAACCACGACCTCTCCTGAAGATTTCTGAAAAAATGTTATTTATATAGATGTTAGCTATTACAAAGAGAAAGAGATAAGATATCTGAGCTTTGGTAAGGATCACTTTCTCTAGCAGTTCTGTAGATGATAATAGCCGTCCCTGATCCTGATCTCCAGGTCTCTTTTTATAGGTCTTATAATATGACCGTTGGATACATTGATGATGTATGTTTTGGTCGTCCGTGTTTGATGAGTCTTTATGAGGTCTTTTGTAAAGTCTTGATATCTGATAATTATTGATCTTGTAACAGATCTCTTGATGACCTTAACTATAACTTTATACTGTTGATGAGGATAGGATCTCTAACGATGCTCGTATGTATGCATAGCTGTAACTTTGGACTGTTGATGAGGATACGATCTCTAACGATGCTCGTATGTTTGCGAACTGTTGATGGACATCTGAGTATCTTCTGTAGTGCAATGTTACTGGATGCTTCAATATCTTCGAAGTGTAGGTAAGGAAGTCAGTATTGCGATCTTCTTGCTCTCAATCCTTGATTGGTTATTAGTGTGATTACTCGAGCTACGTGAGTTCGAATATCAGACTCAGTATAAGGATTATAAATAAGCCCTCACAACTGCCCCCTCTTAGCCAATAATAGGAGAAATGTGTGTAGTGAGTGGTGTTGGTTGAGAAGTCCAGTCTTTTTAATTACTGCATTGATGGCTTCTTAGGTATCTGGAGAAATAATTGTTTGGACTGTTGGGTCTCCCAAAAATACTGCTGGAGATGTGTGCTTGTGAGAAAGACTTTCTTGGAAGTGGTGGCTTGCATTAAATGATGCTGCTATATAAAAATGGTGACCAATTGCTTTTACTGTTCATCTTGGTTTATTATGTCATTCGTCTGGATTTGCCTAAGTAATAGTGATGGTGACTACTCGTCATCAGGCTTATGAGGAGAGAGTTCAGAGCAAGATGATGAGTCTGCAGACTTGTTAATTTGGTACCCAAAGTCTTTCTCTGTCAACTCCAATCCCTGTTCCTTCCACTTTTCATGGGATGATGTTGGAAAAAGTAGAGGAGGCAGAGGATGATTATCATCAAATGTGGTGCTTCCATTACATGGTCTTGTTTGCTGCTCATCGTCGGGCCTGTCTGCGGATGTTTGCAGAGGATGCAGTGGCGGCGGAAGATGAGAAGGCGGGGAAGTCGTCTGAGAAGTACTACCGATACCCTGCAAAGGATTGAGTATTGTAATGGTGGAGGAGGTCCTTCGTCGGTAACGGAGGTAGGGGTTATGGAGGAGTGGTGGGATTAACTTTATCCTCTGCCTCACTCCAGTTCCACTTCTTAGGCTTTGAGTTCTTCTGCTGGGCCTGCCATTGTTTCTGCTCAAGTGTTGCACTGTCATGTCACCGTCTATTCTTTGTAAAAGAAATAGTTGTAGAACTTGTAATCTTGATTTTTGAACTGACTGAAGTATTCGTCCTTATAAATTGTTTGTCTTGAATAATAAATTTAAACTTTATTATCTTGTCTTGTAAGTGTTTAAAGTTGTTTGAATGAACTGTTATAGGATACCATGGAACAATTATTAAACTAGTCACAGATGACATAGGTCAAAAATATGTAAAGCTAATTATTGCTGAGTTGAATGAAGCATATCTGAACTGTGTAGATCGTTCTTATATATTTATGGCCTTGTTGAGATATAGTATTGTCATGTCTGTGGAGGTGATGAGGGCATAATATCTTTCGTGCTTTATATAAGTTCTTGTTGTTAGATAATTATCATTGTCAACTTGAACACTTGTTATCATCGGTGGAACTTGGTCGCAGCCTCTGATTAGTTCGAGAAATCGCGCTGGATAAACTTGCTAAAGAGGATGAGAGAGCTGCTGGTGGAGAAATCATTCTGTATGGTGAAGAGAACTATCCGTTTTGTCATTATATGTAAGGTCGGATGATTGATCATAATAAAATAATTTGTTTTTGTTGAGGTCGTCTTGTCATCCCTTTCGGTATCTGTGATAATGTTTGAATGAAATATAATTAAAGCAGGATCTACTGTTGATTTTCTGCTTCTGTCATACCGAAAATGAGGTAAGTGATAGCTAGAAAAAATTGTACTAGGGTTTTAAGCTGGCACTCATGCTATAAATAGTGTAGTAGGATTATGCAGCCGCAGAAGGTTGTTACTGTACGTAAGTAATCGCGTTACATGATTTGTACAAATCTTCTTGGGCAGTGAGTCCTTGTATTTAATAATGGTAGTGGATAGAGACAGACGTCATAACAGAATACGTTACTCTAGAAATCATGGTGAGGGTAAACGAAAAGACGTGCCTGCTAGGAGAGAGGATGCTGACGTGTGTCCCAAAGAGCCGCCGTTTCAGAAACTGAGTGATAATATAAAAACTCGTCTTTCTCTTTCCCATAGACTACATTCATTTGTAGAGATGGGAAGGAACATTTCTAGAGAGAGAAAGTATTTGAACTTTGAATGAAGTCCTCCATTGTTGTGTGATCTTGCTAAAAAGAGCAAAGTTTTGCCGTCTGAGGTGCAAGTTGTGGCCGGAGTCAACGACTGCTGTTCTTCTAGTACAGGTTAATACCTCTGCTTCCATCTTTTCTGTTGCGGTAGATAGTGTCTGTTGAATGCCATATTTGATTGTAGTTGCTTGCTTGGTAGATTGATGACTTGTTGGGTATGTCTGAGGGATAAAGCCTGTTTGATTACAAAACACTGAATAACCTTTTCTTGTATGTGTTAGATGCGTGTCAAAAATTTGAAACCCAGTAATAAAATGGTTGTATCCTCCAGTGAGGATTCATCATCGTCTGGTAAGACTATAGATGATGTAGAGAAGAGTGGTACAATTGCTGCTGATATACCGGCTATTCATTCTGGGGAGGGTGGGGAATTGTACATGGAGATTGAGACTGGGCAATTTTTTAGGTATCCCGAGAATGTAGACATAGCGAATAAATTTTTGCAGTATAAAAAATGTTTAGATGGAAAATGGGGGCATTATGTGAGGAATACAGGGTTGTGGTTTAGGGTTCTGGTGAGACCAGGTGGTCAGATAGAGCATTATCAGGTACCTTCCCTGGAATAGTGGAAGAGAAATATGGGTATAGGAGATGATATGGATATTTCTTATTACAATGGGACAGGTGCAGAGGTCGTAGAGGAAGGATTCCTTTGTTACATGAACCAGGTTGTATATGGGTTGAGCATTCCCCTAACCTTTTTCCAAAAGGGGGTAATGAATATTCTAAAGAGTTGCCCTGGCCAATTAAATGGAAATGTCTTTGAGATGATGAAGGTCTGTGAAGCCCTTAACAAGAGATGGCGAGATGGTGGTATTGCGAGACAGTTCGTTGAGGACGATGTCTTGAAATACTATAAGTTTAAATATATGAAAGGTCGAAAGAGTGGATACTTGTTTAGTGATTCGGCGAGGCTGAAATTCTTTAACTTTGAATCTGCTAGGAGACCCTGGTGCGACTATCTTGTAATGGTGAGGGGCAATTGTATGCAAGTGTCTGGAGAACCGGTGCTCGAGCTGTTATATAAGAATTTTAACGAGAGTAAGTGTTTTCATTCAGTCTGCAATTCGTCTTTAACTTGTTGCGAAATGCTAACATAATTTTTTGTTGATTTGGCAGAACCTAATCCGAAAGGTGCTGCTGATACATCGAGATTGTTTGACGTCGTATCTCAGGAAGGAACCGATCTGAACCAAGTACTTGGAGAGTTAAGTAT
The DNA here is from genome assembly GCA_014058105.1 of Kingdonia uniflora. Lineage (NCBI taxonomy): Eukaryota > Viridiplantae > Streptophyta > Magnoliopsida > Ranunculales > Circaeasteraceae > Kingdonia > Kingdonia uniflora. The sequence continues at coordinate 1,406,951 of JACGCM010000792.1, forward strand.
CCGTAGAGAGAAACGGCTGAACTCTGTAGTTTCAAAAGTTCAACGAGCTCATCAAAATCGAGCTATGGCGACCTCTGGGTCTATTTTTGATGGGATGGCAGAGATTCCTATCTGTGATGCGGGTACTTCGACCTTGAAAATTTGACGACCTAGAGGAAAATGGGTGTTATCAGCTTCAGAGCAAACGACGTCTGGGCAGGCTCCACAAGTGGAGGTCGAGGTAGTAGATGTTGCTGTAGATATGGTACCTCCTGCGAAGAAGCAGATGCAAGAGAGTAAAACTAAGAAAATATCCTTGAAAAACCTTGATCTTGGTGTGGTGGGGCAGACGTCGCAGACATCGCGTGACCTGGCTAAACATGATCCACCGCTTCTGAATGCTGAGATTAAGTCCAGCATTACACAGGTACGTATATTGTTGTTGTATGATTATCTGTGTTTGAGAAGTGATCTGACTGATGACTCTGTTATGTTATTCTTGTGGTGCAGTTGTCTGTTGTATGGGACTCGGCCTTCGAGGCCGTGCTGGCCTGGTTCAGCAACATGATGCAGAGAAAGTTGCACTGAGGGAGCAGTTCGATAAAGAGCGAGCTGCACTGTTTGAGGAGTTGAAGGACCGGATGGAAAAGGAAAAATCCATGCTAAAGGAGCAATTCGAAGTAGAGGCTGCTGTCTTGAAGAAGGGGATCGAAGATGCTGCGAAGAAAACTATCGACACTGTGGTGGCTGGTTGAAATAATCTTGTTAAAGCCTTCTACCACTGAGGGTTGACTCAAGATGATGTCGCTCTTGCTATCGCTGGTAAGTATAGTGAGATAGTTTTCCCAGACGAAGGGGCCTCTTCAGCAGTTGATTGACCTTCTAAGCAGATATTGGCTTCTTTAGTGGCTGATGACACGACCAAGGAGGTAGCAGGAGCAAATCCTTGATTATGTAGCAGTAACATAGTTGTTAAAGTGTCTAGTCAAACTTGTCTCTTGTAGTGGCAATAGATCTTTTTTGCTGAGAATTGAATTTCTTTCTAGTTGATGTTGATATATGTTGTTTGATGGTGAATGTATAATTTGTATGTAGGAGGTAGTTTGTTTGAGGGGGAAAGTGATCGAGATGGAGAAGGTCTTGAGTCGAGCAAGGAATTCTATCAATCGTGTTCAACAGGTACACAATAAACTTGAATATGAGAGACGTCTACATAAGTCCAATTATGATAACACCTTTAAGGAGTTATTCGATCTTCAATGTAGATATGGGAAGATAAAAATTGAGAGGGATGAGGTTTTGCGGAAAGAGAGCGATAGGTTTGTCTTATTCCAAAAATCCCTTAAGGATAAGCAGTTCGTAGATAAGAGTGATAAGTTAAAGTGTCAAAGGTCATTATTGTCTTTGACACTTTACTTTGAGGCCGAAGTAGATAGTGAGCGGGGTTTGAATGAGGCCTATTTAGAACTATTGACTGAGAGAGGTGTAGTGCCAAATCCGGCTCAGGTGAAATTTTTAGTACAAGAGGAGCGTAATCGTCATAGTATAGAGGCAAAAAGATACTCAGCTCGGGCTAGTATATCAATTATATGGGATAGTGTAGGTGTAATGCCTGATGAGCTTAACTTTTGTAGGGGCAAAGAATGATGATGATCCTTTTCTTCAATATAAAAAAGGAAGATAGAAGGGTCCAGGCACAATTAGAAAATGACCTGAGGCATGCTCATGACGAACTGGAGCTATGCAAGGATCATAGTGCATGTGGGGAGATGGAAAAGGTAGAGTATAATAAGTTGTTGTAGAGTTCGGATAAGAGAGTGACATTGTTAGAAGCGCGTTTACTAGATACGCAGAAACGTTTGCAAGTATCCCAATCATGCTTGAAGAAGTATCTTACTCTAAAGCGGGGAAAACGTGCTAGCAAAACAGATCACGAACGTCAGATAGCCGATGTTATCGCGTTTTATAGGGGAGAGCTCGAGAGAGTGGAAAATGAATTTAGATGTTATATCTTAAGCTATGGTAAAGATCTTGAGGTAGAGAATGATAAGGTTGAAAATATATGGTTTGCAAAAGGTAATGAGGGTGGAGGAGCTTCAACCTCAAAACCGCGAGCTGAAGAGTCTAAGGAGGAGGAGGAGAAGGAGGAGGAGGAGGTTGAAGATTTGTTACCTCACACACGAAATAAGACCCATCCTCAAGAGGTCGTAATCTTCAATGAACCTTTGCAAGTAGATGCGAGTAGTAGTAGGGTTCGATCATAAGCTAACTAAACTGTGGCATATGATTGTGCTCTACATAATGTAGTTGATTTGTTTATCATATCTTGATATTGAAATAAATGTTGTTGAATGATATGTCTTGCTTGCATGAATATTTGTTGATAGATGTGAGTCCTTTATAATTTGTTCTTCTAGGCTGAAGTCGATAAGCAGAATGAACTTTCTACTTCAAATAAAGAACTGACTGTAGAATTGCAGCAGTGTTCGTTGGTGGTTGAAAATACGACCTTGTTGAACTCGAAGATGGAGGCTGATATATTGGAACTGTAGAGTCAGCTGAATGTTGTGACTGTAGAGTTGTCAAGTAAGGATACAGAGATATTGACTGCCCATAATGAAGCCAAGTTGTGGAAAGAGTCTTTAAAGAAGAAAAAATTAGAAACCATGACTGCGAACCAACAAGTCTTGGATCTGTCGAGTATGATTGAAAAATAGAAGAACAATCTGTTGTATTACCAATCGGCAGTGACAGATAATTCTAATTTGTTAAAGAAGCAGGATGCTGAACTTCATAATATGCGAGAGCATCTGAAAAAGATGAGATGGGATTTGTGTGAAGCTCGAGTCTCTTTTCAGAGAAAAAGTGACCGTGCCAAAACTCACGAGTAAGCATGTTCCAAGAGAAATCGAGAGCTGAATAAAACCATCAATAAGTGTAACTCACGGATCGCCGATCTTGACCGGGAAAAACAAACCTTGATTCTAGAGTGTATGCAAGGTTATAAGGTTTACGAGGAGCTCCATGTGAAGTATAAGGAGTTGCAAAGGTTGGCAGATGTTGCAGACGACGAAAACAAGTATTCTCAGGAGGTGTGTGATAAGTTGCAACATATCAAGGAGGAGATGGGGCGTAGTGTAGAGACAACGATGCAATATAAGGCTTCGTTGCTGAAGGAGAAGCTGTGCTTGGTAGATCGCTGCAAGGAACTTGACGATGAACTAAACAAAGTGATGACCGAGCGCGGTGAAGTTATGTTGTTGACTGCAGACAACGTTACATTGTGTACTATGGCTATGTTGTATGATGATGTGTAGAAATTGTGGTAAGAGCGTGATTCGATCTTGGCTACTTCCATGGAGCACAGTATGGAGTGTGATTTACAGTTAGCGCGGTTATCTTATATAGATACTCTGATGCCGCGGGTTACAGAGTTGTTGAATGCGTCTTCTACTGTAGCTGATATTAATATACCTTTCCCTGCCTTACTTTCATCTGGGTCTGGGGAAGGTTCGAATGTTGTACGCTCAAAGCGAGAATAATAGTTAACTGTAATTAGACAGAGTGTAAATTTGTATGTTACTGTAGAGAAAAAAAAATGGCAAACGTTGAGTAAACGAATGTTTTTGTTTTTGTTTTTGTTTTTGTTTTCTCCATGAATTGTTAAATTGGGTGAAACATGTAATGGCGTAGCTAAATAGTGCATCTCTGCCAGATCGAATTGATTGACTTAATAAGCGATTCTCGGAGAGCGTAGATATTTGGATAGCTATGTAGTAGGTCTCAGTTACTGGTCGAATTGAGCGTATCAATAAGCGACTATAATGAGATGTACTGAATATGACATGGCTGTATAATGCATCTCTGCCAGACTGAATTGATTGACTCAATAAGCGGCACTCGGAGAGCGTGTATATTTGGATAACTATGTTGTAGGTCTCAGTCACAAGTCGAATTGAGCGTATTAATAAGTGATTGTACTGAGACATCTAGAATATTGAATAGCTGTATGGTGCATCTCTGCCAGATCGAATTGATTGACTCAATAAGCAACCCTTGGAGAACGAGTTTATTTGAACAACTATGCTGTAGGTTTAAGTCACAGGTCGAATTGAGCGTATCAATAAGCGACTGTACCGAGACATCTAGAATATTGAATGGCTTTGTGGTGCATCTCTACCAGATCGAATTAATTAACTCAATAAGCGACCCTCAGAGAACAAGTTTATTTGAACAGCTGTGTTATAGGTCTCAGTAACAGGTCGAATCAAGCGTATCAATAAGCGACCGTACCGAGACATCTAGAATATTGAATGGTTGTATGGTGCATCTCTGCCAGATCGAATTGATTGACTCAATAAGTAACCCTCAGAGAAATAGTTTATTTGAACAACTATGTTGTAGGTTTCAGTCACAGGTCGAATTGAGCTTATCAATAAGAGACCGTACTGAGACATCTATAATATTGAATGGTTGTATGGTGCATCTCTGCCATATCAAATTGATTGACTCAATAAGCGACCCTCGGAGAGCGAGTTTATTTGAACGGCTATGTTGTAGGTCTAGGTCACGGGTCAAATTGAGCATATCAATAAGCGACCATACCGAAACTTCTAGAATATTGAATGGCTGTGTGGTGCATCTCTGCCAGATCGAATTGATTGACTCAATTAACGACCCTCGGAGAGCGAGTTTATTTGAACAGCTATGTTGTAGTTATTCTCCAGGATAAACAGAGATAGTAGAAATGCTTGAATTGAGTAGACTTGCAAAATGATGCTGAAAAAGTACTTTATTGCATAATATTGGATATTACAGCATGTTTTTCTTCGATACAGCTCAGTCGGCGGGTATTCCATGGATTTGGTATAGGTACACCTTTATATGTGCTGAGATCGCAGGATCCTAAGCCACTTGCGCCAGTTATGATAAAAGGACCTTCCCAATTGTCTGCTAACTTTTCAGCATTAGGTGTTTTGCGATGTGGTGGGATTTATCTGATAACGAGGTCTTTAACTTTGAATTCTCTGTGTCGGACACGCTTGTTATATGATCGAGATAAAGCAAAATGATATATTCCCCGATTAACAATAGCTCTGTCATGTGTTTCTTCGATCAAATTCAGATTGCATGCGATCTAAAATTTGTTTTCTTCATCTGTCATCTCGTGATCATGTATCGGGTGATGATACTGAGTGGGAATGATGGCTTCAGTCCCGTAAGCCAGTAAGAATGGAGTACAACCTGTTGCTGTTCTAGAAGTTGTTCGGTAGGCCCAAAACACGTGTGGTAACTCGTTCACCCAGTTCCCCGTTTTGTCATCTAAACGTTTCTTGATGCCATCCACAATAGTTTGATTAGTAATCTCAGCCTATCTGTTTCCTTGTGGGTAATAAGGATTGAATAGGGAATGAATGATGTTGTGCTCATTGTGGAATGCAATGATCTTGGAGCCAACGAACTGTGGTCCATTATCAATTCGGATGAGATGTGGTCTGCCGAATCGGATAATAATGTTCTCCCAGATAAATTTGATGACTTCATCTTCTCGGGTTCGGCACAACGAAACTGCTTCTACCCATTTAGTGAAGTAATCTGTAGCGACCAATAAATGTTTTCGTTTTCCTGGTGCTGTAGGAAACTCTCCTGCGAGATCGAGATCCCATCGTCTGAATGGCTAAGTGACTTGGCTCAAGTGTAGTTCAAGTGTTGGAGCTTGAATTTTAGGTCTGTGCCGCTGACAAGCGTCATACTTACGGGCATATTCGATTGCCTGTGCTTTCATCTTAGGCCAAAATATTCCTTAAGTTAAAGCTCTATTTACAGAAGATCGTCCTGCTTCATGGGACCCGCACGTGCCTTCGCGTAGATCGTGCAAGAATTATTGTGCTTCTTTGTCAAATGGACAAAGGATGTAGGGACCAGTGATCAAAATTTTGTATAGAAGATTGTCCTGAACAACGTATCTTTGAGCGTTGTCAATTAATCTCCGCCGTTCTGTAGGATCCTCAGGAAGTGGCCCGTCGAATTTATTTTGAGGTCCGATATAAGTAATAAAAGGCTTTCTCCAATCATCTTCGATCTCTTCGTTGCCCCCAGTATTAATGGCGTTGGACTCGATAGTATTGATACTGGGGTTAAAAATGATGTCAATTTTTAAGTAACGAGCTTCTGATCCGAGGACACCAGCCAGGTAAGCGAGCGCATCTGAATGTCTATTTTCTCCCCTTAGAAAATACTCCATAGAATTTGTCTGGAATTTGTTCATTTGTTCAACCACTGCAGCAGCATAATCAACCATTCTCCCATTGGTTTAATAGATGCCTGTGTAATGGTTGATGATTAGTAATGAATCTGTATAGACAGAGAGTTCTGCTACTCCTAGTGTGATTTCCATGTCCATGCCATGAATCAAAGCCTCATATTCTGCTTCGTTATTGGTTACTTCAAAACTGAGGTGAGCGGATTTTTCGAGCCGATCATTAGAGGGAGTAATAAGAACGATTCCAATCCCTGATCCGGATGGACCGACAGAGCCGTCAGTCAAAAGTCGCCAACCTTTCTTTGTTACCCAATCTGACTTATCTTCGGATTGATCTGCGAGTGGCTCATCTTTCTGATTAATAAATTTTTCTTCCCAATCAGGATCCTCTACTGGAAAGTCTACTAGGAAATCCCCTACTGCTTGACCTTTTTCGGAATGGCGTGGTTTGAAATGTATATCGTGCTCCCCAAGTGTTACTGACCACTGCTAAATACGTCGAGATTTTTTGCGCTAGGATAAGATTTCATGGAGTGGATAGTTCGTCAAAACACAAATAATATGAACTTGGAAATACTGCTTTAATTTCTTGGATGTATAGACGAGAGCGAGAAGAAGCTTCTCAATTTTGGTGTACCTCGTTTCAGCAGGAGTAAGAGTTTTACTGATAAAATAGACTGGTTTCTCAGTCTTTTCTTTGAGTCGGAGAAGAACAGAGCTGAGAGATGTATCCGTGATAGCTAGGTACACTGTGAGCTCTTCTCCATCTGCCGATGTGCTCATAACTGGTGGTTGGCCAAATAACGTTTGAGTTCAAGGAAAACCGCTTTGCATTTGTCTATCCATTCGATCTCTGGATCTTTCTTTGATTTTCCCCGTGATGTACCCTGTCTTAACAGATTAAATAGGGGTCGACATCTGTATGATGATTTGGATACAAATCTGTTAAGTGCTGCAATCTTTCTGGCTAGTTTCTGAACGTCCTTCTTTGTCTTTGGTAAAGGCATAGCCAAGAGAGCTCGTATGTTTGACGGATCAGCTTCATTGCCTCTTTTGCTTATTAGATGGCCCAAAAACTTTCTGGATTGCACCCCGAATTGGCATTTATCAAGATTTAAACGCATCTTGTAAGATCACAAAATCGTAAAAGTTGCTCGCAAATCTGTAAGGTGGTCCTCTTTCTTTAGACTTTTGTAGAGCATATCGTCAATGTAGACCTCCATTTTTTTACCAAGATGGTCTTTGAACATTTATGTCGTCAATCTCTGATAGGTGACGCCGACATTTTTTAGGCCGAAGGGCATGACTTTATAGCAATATAGACCTTGTTCAGTGATGAACGTAGTCTTGTCTTGATCTTCAGGAAGAAGTGGTATCTGATTATATCCTGATGCGGCGTCCATCATTAAGAGGAGTTCGTACGCTGCAGTAGAATCAAGCAGGTGATTGATGATTGGAAGTAGAAAGCTATCTTTCGGAGTGTATTTGTTGAGATTCGTGAAATCATCACAGACTCTGATTTTACCATCCTTCTTCGGGACTGCGACAATGTTCGAGATCCAGTCGGGTAAATAGCTTTGTGAATAAAACCGACCTCAATCAATTTGTCGATCTCTTTATTCACTTCGTCTTGCAGTTTTGGTGCTAGAGTTCGTTGCTTTTGTTTGACCGGTTTTGCTTTATCTTTCAACCCTAGCTTATGGCATGCTATAGCTGGATCGATCCCTGGCATTTCATGAAATGTCCATGAAAAGACGTCACTGTTCTCTGTGAGGAATTGTATGGGATTCGAGCGTTCCTCCGTGCTTAAGAGAGTTCCAATATGAGTTCCTCTGTACATGCCACTGATCTCGACGCACTCTGCTGGTTTGACGTCGGGCAACTGAGGTTCTGCTGGAATTGACTACTGTAATTGTTATGCAGGAGTTGTTCCAGCTGGCTTAGTTTCAGTGGAAATAGTATTATCGCAAGCTCGAGCTAATTTCTGGCTTCCTTTGATTTTGTAGATCCCTCCTTTCCAATCAAATCGTAATGCCTAATGATATGTAGAGGGAATAACTTTCATGTTACGCAACCATGGTCGCCCCATGATGCCCAAGTAACGAGATTTGGCCTTGATGAGGTAAAAGACTACAACAAGTATGACTGGTCCGACTGTGATGGGAAGTGTGATTTTCCCCACGTGCTCTTCCATAGAGCCGTTAAATCCAAAGACGTTGATGTCACTTGGTTCAACTTTGTCTGCTAAGCCCATTTGGTCGATTGTGCTCTGGATAATTAACTCGATGGTGCTGCCAGTATCTACCATCATCGTATGTAGAACTATGTTCCTTATTTTTAACATGATGACGAGAGCATCGTGGTGCGTAAGTTGACGTGACGATCGTCACAGTCTTCGAAAGAAATTCCAGCACGCCGATTGCTGGATTCTGGCAAAATATGAGCTTCTTTGTCTACCATTGTCAGATCATGGCATTGTTCGATGCGCCTCTGCTTGGATCTGTTGGAGTTGTTGATTGTCTGAGTCTCGATGAAATATAAGTGATTTTCTTCATTTGCTTCGTCAACTCGGACGATCTTGGCGTCAGCTTTGTTGTTGTCGTCCTTATAACTTTCGATATCAACAATATACTCCAGCATTCGACCTTGTACAAATATATTATGGAGAAAAAATATCACTGCGAAACACCGTTCCGTGTCATGATGTTGAATCTGGTGGTGAATGCAGTATGGCTTTTCTGGTATGGGCGGAAGAGTATTGGCAGTTCTGAAGCATTCATCTTTTTGTATCTGCGGGTATAAGTCTGCAAGAGTAGTTATTAACTGTGGTATGCACGGAATTGACTTCCTTCGTCCTTGGCATCCTTGATTGTCATTGGATTTGAATCGCTTCTTATCACCCCCATAATCTTTATTGTTGTTATGAGCTCCTTCATCGGGATGGCCTTTGGTTGGTAGGGTGATGCGTTGAGGTCTTGGCTTCTCAGTTGTCAGCCGCTCAAGGTCGATAAAGTTGTTGACCTTCTCAATCATATCCTCCAACGTTAATGGATTGTTGAGAACCAGGTGCTCCTTGACTCGTCCATCCGCGAGTAAAGCATTGGTGAAGGCGGAGATTGTGATTTTCTTGTCGAGGTTGTCGATTTTCCGGGCTAGTCTGAAAATTTTTGTGGTAAATGTCTATAATTTTCATCTGGTGCCCGTTTAAGGCTAAACAAAGAGTAAAGACTCTTCTCATTGTCTTTATTGTGCAAATAGTTTTTAATAAACAGTTCGCGCAATTGTTCGAAAGTGGAGATAAATCCCTCATTTAGTGTGTGAAACCATCGTAACGGTTTAACTTTTAAACTGGTTGGGAATAGACGGCAGAGGATGTGGTTGGACGTCGAATACAGTCCCAAAGAATCCTAAAATTCTTGGACGTGCTCCACAGGATTTCCCCCCTTGTATTTCTGAATCTTGGGGTATGAAAACTGGTGGGTACTTCCTCGTCCAGTAACTCTTGTGCAAGTGGGCTCTTCTGTAATTTTGTATAACTGTTTCTTCCAGTGAGCATTTGAGCGTCTAACAGTTCCTTGATGCGTTTGTCCACCTGTTCTGGAGTAAGGTATTGCCGAGACGTGACAACTCGTCTTGTTGCTTATCCTCCTGGCAGATTATGTTCTCCTGTTGCTTCTCCCATGCGGTCATAGACTGAAACTTGAGGTTTTTCTCTGTTTTGCCCATCCTGTTGTTGTAGATCTATTACCGCTCCCGGGGGTAATTGTGGATTGATGTGACTCTGAGGTAGAACTGGTTCTTGCTGAATTTGAGGAAGTGCTAGATTTCGGCCTCGATGTCCCAAACAATCATGGACTAATATCCTCGAGGTTGCAGGCAGAGCGTTCTGCTGTCTCGGATTTGCTATTATTTGAGCTTGAAGCGCTCTGATTGTGTTCTGCATACTGGCAAGTTGTTTATCTAGCTCTATTCGTCGTTCGGCTTCTGCTTGTACAGTTGTTCGCAAATCTGTCACTCCTTTAGCAGCGTCAAGCAGGACATGGTGTGATTTGTCTTGATTTGCCATCTTTCAAAAGTGAATGCCGTAAAAACTGAATTGGAGAACGCTGAGTGTATGCTTCGATTCCCACAGACGGCGCCAAATGTAATAGCTTATTTTTGTAGAGACCGAAAGTAGTACTTTAGACCTTTGAAATATATAATTGAGGTTGAGAACCGAAAGTAATTGACACGAGTTTTAGCGTGGGAAACCCTTGAATGGGTAAAAAACTACGACCTCTCCTGAGGATTTATGAAAAAATGGTGTTTATATAGATGCTAGCTATTACAAAGAGAAAGAGATAAGATATCTGAGCTTTGGTAAGGATCACTTTCTCTAGCAGTTCTGTAGATGATAATAGCCGTCCCGGGTCTTGATCTCCAGGTCTCTTTTTATAGGTCTTATAATATGACCGTTGAATACATTGATGATGTACGTTTTGGTCGTCCGTGTTTGATGAGTCTTTATGAGGTCTTTTGTAATGTCTTGATATTTGATAATTGTTGATCTTGTAACAGATCTCTTGATGACCTTAGCTGTAACTTCGGACTGTTGATGAGGATACGATCTCTAAGGATGCTCGTATGTATGCGAACTGTTGATGGACATCTGAGTATCTTCCGCAATGCGATGTTACTGAATGCTTCAATATCTTCGAACTGTAGGTAAGGAAGTCAGTATTGCGATCTTCTTGCTCTTAGTCCTTGATTGATTATTAGTGTGATTACTCGAGCTACGTGAGTTCAAATATCGGACTTAGTATGAGGATTATAAATAAGCCCTCACACTAGCTATTACAAAGAATGCTCTGACTAGTTTTTGATAGACTTTGTTGATAGGAAAAGTCGGTCTTTTCTCTGTAGCTCTATGGTCCTATTTATAAATTTTATAATATGACCGTTATCTGCTTTAATGACGAACGTTACAATATATGGCTTTGATGAGTCTTCATAATGATTGGTATAACGGCTTGATTTGTGCCACGTGTATGTTGCAGAGGTCGAGTGGTCGCATGATGGTCGAAGATGGGGCTTGAGTCCGAGATGCGGAATAAGCCACTACAGATGGGATCATCTAACCCGTTTCTCAAATCGATCCAACTTTTAGGAGATCAAGTTGTACTCGGTCCGATTAAAAACAATCCCAACCTGGTTCAAATTGTTTTGCCCTACTATTAAATCATCATCAATACTTCAACCTCATCGACCTCCATTAGAGCCGCATCAAACCCTAACCCTAATTTCTTCTAACCATGGGTCGAGTTCGAACAAAGACAGTGAAGAAATCATCTCGCCAAGTGATCGAGCGTTACTATTCTCGAATGACACTCGACTTCCACACTAACAAGAAGATCTTAGAAGAGGTTGCAATAATCCCCTCAAAGCGTCTCCGCAACAAGATCGCAGGTTTCTCTACTCATCTCATGAAACGAATTCAAAGAGGCCCAGTTCGTGGGATCTCATTGAAACTTCAAGAAGAAGAGAGAGAACGTAGAATGGATTTCGTTCCTGAGAAATCCGCCATTAAAACTGAAGACATTGAGGTTGATAAGGAAACTATGGAGATGTTAGCTGCTTTGGGTATGAGTGATTTGCCTGGGATTATCAAACAAGCTGAGGTTTCGACTGCTCCAACTTATGTCAGGGGTGGTGGTGGTGGTGCTCAAGGAGGGAGGAGGTACTAATGTGGGGTGAGTTTTGATTTTGATTATTGCTTTGAATTGTTATGTTTTGGGTTGGAATTCTAGTTTAATTTCATGTTTTGGAAGACCCCTTTGTGTTAAATTTTGGTGGATTGTTAATCTCTATTAAAGATTTTATAGTCTTGTGTTATGATGCATGCTTTGTGAAATGGGTTTGATTTTTTAGTTTTTAGTTTGGTTGTTTAGAATGATTCAATGGATATGAATGTGTTTGATTATAATGATATAAGGTCAGTGACAACTTGAAATGGGATTGTGCAACTTTTTATTATTGTGTTTAGGATTACTAGGATTGTATAAGTTGGTTTTGGCGATGAGTGAAAGTGGTAGAGAAGTTAATTGCAGAGGTTGAAGTAGAACACTAGAGGTTTTGAGTAAGACATTCTAGTGAAAAAGAGAGGGACGAGTAACCTGTTGTTATAGTAATTACTGGTGTGAAGATTACCAAACTCTTAGAAAGATTGAGGTAGGAGTTAGTTGAGACAGGGTTGTAGAGTGGTAGACAGAGTGAAGAAAGTGGAGGAATGAATTTAGGACTCCAATTTATGGAGTAGTGCTAGACCGTTGGAAGAGGTAAATAAGTGTGATTGCAGATATTGAACTAGAAGGTTAAAATTTTGAGTAAGAGAAGATTATAGGCAAAGAAATGGAGGACTAATCTGTGGTGATGAGGGTAGTGAACTTTGGACCATTGGAAGAGTTGAAAGTAGACTTTCTATTTTTTTATAGATGTGATAGGGATGGAAAACTACTCGAGTGATTGACATTGGAGATTGCTAGATAGGGCAGATTTGTAACCGTTACTTGCCTTAAGTCTTCTTATCATTGGCCTATAGACAGTAAACTGAACCTTGGGTGGTCATACTAAACTGGTGTGAATTAGCCAGTGTTTTTTATTTTGGTGTCAGTTGGGTTCTTGTGGAAAGAGGAAGAGAGGTGGAGTTGAGAGTTAAGAAATGCATATCAAGGAGCTTAGGAAAAAATGGGGGTAATAGAGGAATAATTTGGGTACTATTAATTGTCACTCACGAGCACCCTGAAACTAATTTATTAGTTTGTTAATTAGTACGAACCTGACGCAGACAGAGACAATAAGTTTATCTATATTTCATCTGTCCGTTTCCCCCTTTTGTGACAGGGGCGACTGCAGGTTGGGATACATTGTCTAGTAGCCAATTGGACTGGGAGGCAATGTGTATCAACATAGAATCTATGTTTTATTGACTTCATTCTCGTTCGTTGTAAATAGAAGTTTTGCCGAGTAAGAATAGATTATGAGTCGAGTACACATTCAAAAGGTCATATAGCAAAAAGGGTGCTCAAGAGATGAGTTGATGTCTAGGTTGAAAGCGGTGTTAAATAGAATTTTTTGGTTCAGTATCTCGATATGGTTACAGGCAGCATTAAGCCTATGATATCAGTTTTAAATGTGGGAAGTAAATTTTCTATTAGAATGGACAATAGAGAGGGAAAACGAATATATATTTTTGTCTAACCATTATCTTCTTCCATCTTAATTAGATCCGATTTTTGTATTTGTTGATTTCCAGCTCCTCCTTAGTCCATGTACTGGTTAGCTCTTCTTCTGTTTGCATGCCGTCTCCCACTGCAGCAGTATGAGATCGTATTTTTATGGTTCATTGAGTTTCTAATTACTGTTAAGTGTGTCTTCTCTTTTATTGGTTATGTCTTCTTTGACCGGCTGTTGCCTGATCCTATTTGATATAATGCTGCTGGAAACCACTCTAGTAGTGCGCAGGTAAGTCAAGCCGAATCCTATGTTATAGAAGTAATTATGGTTTTACATTTGTATCATGTTTGGTTCTGCCGCTTGGCAGAATCTTGGGCCTTCTTTGACAGACCTTTTTGTTTCCGTAGTTTCTCTTTTTCTTCGGCTCTTTTTCCCTTGTTAAATCAGCAGTTTCCTACTAGATTGCAACTCTGTTTACTATGTACTCACTTTAGCTAAAGACTTACAATCAGGGTCAACACCTGATGAGGCTTTGTTGATTTTCTCTTGGGTAATGGTCTTCATCTAGGATTGCTTACTTATTACAATCTTAATTATATATAAATTCATGAAATGTTTTCAGTAGCTCTAAACCCTATCAGCTTTAAAGTTAATTATTGATTTGTTTGATAACTTGTAAAAAATCGATTTCTCTGCAAAGCTTTCTGCAACCTTTAAGTATGACCTGAATATATAGCTCAATGCTCTCCAATGTTAGAATCTGGCTACGGTATCCATGCAAATGGTTTCCCGCTTATGCTACATCAAAATAAAACCCCATTACCTGGTCCTCGTTCACTCATTCACAATGTCCATGCTACTAAGGCCGGTCTACACAACTGATTTCAGATTAGTCGATCTGCTTCTTGTTTACTACTATTTCTATTTTTTAAGCATAGAAAAGCATGGATAAATCCTGTATAGTGGCTCCAAGCCACCGAGCCCTGGTTTATTTATTCTTCCAAACAAAATGCTGTGCAAACCCGAGGTATGTGTAAACTCGAGGTATTTTGCTCAATTAAGTATTAGAATCATATCATAAAGAACTCCAGATTTAATCCTAAATGTACAGGCCAAAAGCCCTGTTCATGCTTTATTAGATTTACCAAAACTACTTTCTACCATTAGAGCACCTACAGCAGCTAGGTGCACCCTGATGTGGTATGGTGAATTCCATATTCACCCTCTTTTTCACTCAATTTGTCTTTCAGCAGCTAGGTGAATACGTGATGTGGCAAGAGAAAAATGCATCCAAGGGTGGATTTTCTAACCTGAGGGTGGATTGAGGGTGAATTCACGCCGCGCGGTTCAGAAGTGCGCGACAACATTTCTCCCCTAAGATGATAACACGTGTCCTCCTATCAATGGTTCATATTAAGCGCAGTTCTGAAGTGCGCGTATCTTCAACGTCTAGGATTTAACCACGTGGACGGCTGAGATTTAAATATTTCTAAACGGTTAGTTTTTGCCGCGCGGTTCAGAAGTGTGCGGCATAAGCCTGCATAAAAAATATCTTTGGTTCTCCATTATTTTACCTGAGTTTTTCCCTGATCAAACTTTTTCAACAAGATGCTCAACGGCTATAAACGGCTAGTTTTTTTTTCTCTATTTATAACCCTCATTCATCTCCTATTCTCTTCTACAATCAACTCATTCATCTTATATCTTAAAACTCAACCTTATTTATTTCTTATCAATTGCGCCGAATCATATCTGACGAAATTATTGCTGACCTGCTCAGGCCTGAGACATTACTCTCATCTTTAGAGTCATCGTCTTCATTATCGTCCAGTGACGAACAACTATTCCGACGTCAAGTTGAGTTGTTGCACGAGTATGGCAAGATGATGATTGAGATGGGAGAAGCAGAAGAAAAAGAACAAGAGGCGACATCATCATGGAGGCGGGGAGGTAGTAAAAGGGGACGTATTGACAAACGGAAAAGCCGTGAGCATAAATTGGGGGAGGATAGCCTTAACCGGGATTACTTCGATGACAACCCAAGATTCAAAGGTATCTCATTTCGTCGTCGATTCCGTATGAGCGAAGGTGTGTATTAACGTATTTATCATAAAATACTTTCTTCGAACCCCTATTTTATTCAAAGAGAAAATGCCGTCAAGACTATGGGCTTATCCTTGCACCAAAAGATAACGTGTGCACTTCGCATATTATGTTACGGTACGAGCGCAGACGCCCAAGAAGAATACATTTGGATTGGGGAGTCTACGACTATTTTGTGCTTAAAAGAATTTTGTAAAACTATTATAACACAATTCAAAGCTCAATACCTTAGATCTTTCAATGAAGACGATACATTATACTTGTTAGAAGTGAATGGATCGCGAGGCTTCCCGGGGATGTTAGGTAGTTTAGATTGTATGCATTGGAAATGGAAAAATTGTCCTACCGGGTGGGCAGGACAATATACCGGGTATACAAAAATCCCGACGGTGATTTTAGAAGCGGTTGCATCCCAAGATCTTTTGATATGACACACATTCTTTGGGGTGCCTAGTTCTAACAACGACGTGAACATCTTGCATCAATGGTGGCTTTTTAACAACTTGTCTAATGGAGTTGCGCCGTCATTCAATTATAATATAGGCACGGTACCGTACACTATGGGGTATTACTTAGCGGATGGAGTCTATCCAAGATGACAAACACTTGTTCAAACCATAAGAAATCTGTCCAACGATGTCGAAAGACATTTTTCGAAGACGCAAGAATTATGCCGGAAAGACGTAGAGTGTGTTTTTGGGGTATTACAAGCTAGGTTTCAAATATTGGCAAACGGTGCGCGATTTTGGAAACCTAGTGATCTAAGAAATGTTATGTACGCATGTATAATTTTGCACAATATGATCGTGGAAGATGAACGTCATATTTAACATCCGACAAATGGATATTGATCCCGAGTTTAGAAAAACCGTAAATAATTGAAAGGAGGACTTAAATCCAAGACACGCGATCAACACTATGGCATAGTACATCTAGAAGGTTCGTGAAATTAGAAATGAAGGAGCTCATTTTCAATTACGAGATGAACTTGTCGCGCATTTGTGGAGTCGAAAAGGGGTAGAGTAATTGCAGTCTTCATCATTGTTTGTTTATTTTCTAAAGTAATGTATTTTCTTTTCAAGTTTAATGTTGAAGTTGTAATGTTTTTTGTTTCCAAGTCTTCATAATTGTAACACTTTAATGAAACATAGTTTATTGCTTTAGTTTTTTGATTTGTATCAATTTTATGGATTACGCACCATTAATAACAATGTTATTGAAATAATGAAATTACATAGATCTTAATAACTACTATTAATGCTAAGGATTACATAATTCTTCATCACTAGAAACGTCGTCATCACTTGGACACTGCTTCTTCGAATATTCTTTAATCTGCTTCTTCATCCAACGCCTTTGTGCCAGTAGTCCGTTGTCATCACCTTTAACATATGCGAGTCGTAGAAGTTTTGTTTTCGAGTTAACTCCACTTCACGCCTCCTTTGAAACTCAGCCTCTTTCATCAACTTTAGTTCCTCTACGTTTAACTTTATCTTCCTTTTCATCTTTCTTCTGCTCGTCTATTAGATTTCATAATTTCATCATGTTGGACGTTGTCTCAAGCATCATTTTCCCCCAAAAAACTATACTTGACTTTGCCGCTTCTTTTGCCTTAAATTTTTTTTGGCCGTCCGGTCGTACATCCCCACAAGAATATAGTGGTGCATCCACGTCGATAGAATCATCCGGAATTGCGATATTTGAAGTGCCGGATGTAGGTGTTTCAGGATCGGTATTGATGGAGTTACCTGGGCTATCGTTAAAATTTAACTTCCTAGCAATGTTTCTGGCGGGATCGTCGATGTGATGAAGACCATTTTGGGCAAGTTTCCAAAACTTTGTACGCTTCTCCAAGTTTAAATGGTTTGCCTTGGGTTTGATAAAATGTATCGTTTCCGATACATTCCTAGAAATCAAGTTAGAAAATCTTTTAGAGTATGATTTACCTTTGAACATTAATGAAATGAGAAAAATAAATGAAATACTTACGAAGTCATCCGTTCCAATACTGGTATGATGTCGGCTCTCAAGGTCTTGAATGATACCTCTAAAAATTGAACATTCCTTATTGAGCCGCCCCTTATACGCACAATTGACACCGTTGTAAGATCGCTACATCGATTGGTCAAAATAGGAGTTGAATTGATCACGCACCTTGAACCAAAATGTAGCGGCTTTTTGGTTGTTCTTGGTAGCGAGGTTTTGAGACACTTGGGACCAAGCGCATGCAAGATTCACGAAGTCATCGGACGACCAATTCTTGGAGTTAGAGTATTGTTCTTTGTTGTCATGAATATCCACTGAAGCCTCAAGTACATCCTCAACTATAATAGGTGTCGATGCCGTCTTTCTTTTAGACTTTGCCTTCCCGCGCGTATTACTTCTCGTGAGAACCGAATTGAGTTCCTCAGCCTGAGCTACATCCTCAACTATAATAGGTGTCGATACCATTTTTCTTGTAGACTTTGCCTTCCCATGAGATGACCGGAGATGCTACCGACGATGTATTAAGATTTAAATAATCTAAACCCCATGTACTTTGCATCGGCGTGGTACTCGAACTTTCACCGGCGAAACAAGTTTGAAATGAATAATATGGATTTCCCGGTTGAGGGTACGAGCCCATAGACCCATCAAATTGAGGGTAATATCCTTGGTTTGGGTAATAAGGGTAATATCCATGGGTTCGAGATTGAGATTGATTGTCGGGTGGCGGGAATAGTTTGCGAACATGGTGATTCTGACCTTGGGAAGTGTTAGGCATTTGCGACGGATCAAATGTGCCGATTTGATGAGAAAAACGTTTCCTTGTTGGTTCGTATTGGAGGATTGAGAGTGTTTTTGAGAATTAGATTAGGAGCTTGAGGAAGACATAGTGGTTTTGAAGAGAGGGGTAAGGAGGGAGGATAGTGTAGAAGATTAGAAGGGAGGAGAGTGTAGAAGATGAATGACATTTATAGATGAAAAAAACTAGCCGTTAATATAACCGTTAACTAGTGTCCCCAAAAAATATAGCCGTTAATATATCCGTTGAGTAACTTGTACAACAAGTTTCAAAAAAAATATAACCGTTAATATAACCGTTGAGTAACTTGTACAACAAGTTAAAAAAATAAAATATAGTCGTTAATATAGCCGTTGAGTAACTTGTACAAGTTTTCATTCTTCGAATATAACTGTTAATATGGTCGTTGAGTAACTTGTTCAACAAGTTTCCAAGACAAAAATATAGCCGTTAATATATCTGTTGAGTAACTTGTACAACAAGTTTCAAAAAAAATATAGCCGTTAATATTCGTTGAGTAACTTGTACAACAAGTTTCCATTCTTCGAATATAGCGTTAAGTAACTTATACAATAAGTTTCCAAGATAAAATATAACCGTTTATAAGTCGTTGAGTAACTTGTACAACAAATTTCCAAAAACATAATTTTCAAAATAAAAAATATATTAATACTCCGAATAAAACATACATAACATAGTTTAAACAAAACAAAAATAAAAGTTCTAAATAAAATATAACCTAACTGAGACGACCTCTCTTCGTTTGGCGGCCACGTCTGCCACGTGCGAGACTCTAGTCATAGGTACATTGCACAACCAGCTTTGTCTGGTAGGAAATGGACATCTCATCTAGTCTATCGGAGGTCTCTCGGATGATCTCATCCCTCCGCCTCAGCTGTTCCTCTAACTCGGTCCTGCGATCAACGTATTGCCTCGAGTCTTCATATGCCGCATACCGTAATCCTTGGTTTTAATGCAACAACTCATCCGTATTATACGTAGGTGGACACGAGTATGGTACCTGCATCACCGGGATCGGTATCCGTCTACGTTGATAATTCGGTCCCGCCACATCCATGAACCATCCCATGTTACGTGGATCGCTGGTTGCCTGAACACCATAGTCTTGCACCTGTGAAGGCGTAGTTAAACTCGACGTAGGTGACAAGATTGCATCGGGCCTCACTAGATCACCCCCGACCGACCAAATATTTCCCGTTCTCTTTACTTAAGTGCAACCGTTCTTGGGATTTGGATGAACGAGACGCCAATATGTCATGTAATCTACGTCGGGAACAAAATAATCACGACCATCGTAGAAGTCCACATCCTTCAGACTCTGATATAACTCTCGATTGTACCTTGGGAATTCATAATCTCCTGAGGGGGGTCATAGGGCACACTATCAAGCCCGATCATCTGATGCATACACCGGTCTCCTAAATTCCAAAGCGTACCATGGCCTTATGGGACTGACACCAATGGAACCCTTTGGGTGCTCAGCGTTGAAGCAACTTTTATCTCTGGACGTCTCAATTTCGTAGACCTGTGCCATGGTTGCCAATCTATATTGGTTCTGTCCTTCCATTCTATCATATCTCTGGTCACAACAAAAGAGTGATGGATTTTAGCCCCGGTACTCGCCCTTTCATCTCTCCACCCAGAAATACGAGGATAAATATGGTTAAAGTTTGGTACCTTAACTAGATATATTCCAACCCGACAGTACTCGAAGAACCAGTACTCCAACATCGCATAGAATCTGGTGATCGATTTCTTCACCTTCTCGGGCCTCAGAACTGAGACTTTATCAAGCCCTCGATACTAAATCGCCATAATCGGCGTACCCCAGTCGAAACCCGATGTACCAAGAATATCGTAGTCTGTCAAGGCTGCCAGATAACCCGCCCGAAGGGATGTGCCACCATTTAAGAAGAGATTACCCATCATATAGGCAATAAATGCCCGTGCATACACGATATCCATTTCTGAGTCGTAATTGTGGAGATTTGGATTCAAAGGCTTTTGCCACTTTTTTAAATAGGAGAGAGTGATGTTACCGTCCCTCATGTCAGAGCTTGTGATTCCTGGGAACATCTTTTCTGCTTCCTCTAACTTGGAGTAGCTCTCGTCGTAAGGAGTTCGCGACCCCTCCCAAAAGATATGCCCGTTAGCATGACGAAGTCTAACGGTGTGAAACCTAGTTCCCCGCAAGGGAAGTGAAAGGTATGGGTGAAAGGCCACCACCGCTCCACGAGATCATGAATGAGACGGTTATCCGAGTTTTCTGCATTAATCGAGCAAAAGTCTGCAAAACCCATACCGTCGACCAACTTCTTCAACGTCGGGTACACGACAATCCATCGGTACCACTTTAGTACCTTATCCAATGATCTCCTACACTGTAATTCATTTCGATTCTGATAAAAAAAACACATTAACACGTTAGAAGTTCATTCGGGCATTTCATCGAACACATTGCAATATACGTTAATAACACATGAAATTTACATAGAACTTACCGGTATTTCTTCCGATCCAGCATAAATATGGACCTAGCCGTCCGGGAGGATATCTACTCGGTTCAACTCATCATACGATGGGGTGGGATCGTTGTCCGACGTCAATTGTAACGGCCAATTATTTGTGATGTCGGCGTTCCCCATTCGTTTTACTTTCGCGTTGGAGTTACGTGTAGTTTTGGAAGTATTTTTCCTCGGTCGCGAACTAGATAAACCTGACATTTTGAAGTGATTAACGAAGGAAATGGGTTGGGAAACTTGTGGAGTAAGGTTGGGTATGCCAAGTTAATGCATTGGATATGCTAATATGTTGGATATGCTAATGCCTTAATGCCAATGCCTTATAAGAATAAGCCTAAAAGACTTGAAACCAAAATAAGCCTAAAACCTCAGGGTGATGCCGCGCGGTTCTGAACCGCGCGACTAATTATTTTAAAAAAAAACCGTGGCATTTTCCTATTGATTTAACTCTACGTGCGGTTTAGAATTGTGCTAGAACTTTGATGGCTGAGATTGAAACACGTGGGAGGATCTGGGACGTCCATTTCAAGCGCGCGGTTCAGAAGTGCGCGGGGTGAATTCACCTTGGGGTGGATTGAAAACTGTTGTAGGGTGGATTGAGGTGGATTGGATTCACCTTGAAATTCATCCAATTCACCCTCTTGACTGCTGTGGATGCTCTCAGAGTATATGCAGCAGCTTGGTAAAATGTGACATGGCAAGGTGAATTTGTGAATTCATTTTGTTTGAGCTCAAATCCACCTAAGCTAGGTGAATTGGCTTACGTGGCAACCAAAAATCCACCTTTGGGTGGTGAGGTCTCACCACCCTCTGAGCACTTTTGAACTGCGGGGCATCAAAGATCAATTATTAAATCAAATACGTGGTGTTGTTTGATTCGTTTGGATGCCCCACTTCTGAACTGCGGGACATCAAAAGCGTTGCGATTTTGACACGTGGCTAGATCTCAGGTGTTGGTTGCCCCCCGCAGTTCTGTACTGCGGTGAGTAGTATTTACCTTATTTGATGTCCAAACTGTTATGGGGTGGATTGGATTGGATTGGGTTTGGGGTGGATTTGGGTGAATTCACCCACCTACTAGTTGCAGATACTCTTAGGAACATGAATTAGTGAGTACATGAATTAGAGTTCATTCGTGAAATGTGATTTGCTACCTTGTTAAATGTTAAATGTTAAATGTTAATACGTAGATAACATGATTTTACAACTACTGAGAAACATTATCTAGGTAATTGGTTTTCCCCGACCAAAGTTTGCTTGAAAGAAAGGGTATTCACACTTACTAGTCAATTGTAAAATCTCGACGAGGCGATCACCGCCATTAATGGCTGGCACCAATCACCATAGTATAGTTTTTCTAGGTTGTCATCATCTATGGCTTTGTTGCATGTCTAATTCGGCCATCCAAGTCCACCTTGTCGAACTCCTCCAGTACCTTTAATGGTACAGGAACAATGGAAACATTGTCTTGGTTCAAGTGCAGAACAGATTCGGCTCGTTCCCCTATAGTACACAGTAGCAACTGTGTGGAGCATGAACTCTAGCTTCAATATAATCAACACCCGCGTAGTTTTACAATCAATTGAGATGCCATGGGTTTTCATCCCTCCAGTTAATGGGTAGAAGCTAGTAAAGATTTGTGATAAGGATGTCGTCAGGCATGAACGTCTCTCATTGATATTGCGCGATCAGCAGTGCCTCCATAATGATGGACGTAAAGAAGAACGTCATGGGAAGATAAGTTCGTGGAGTAGTTCGATCAAGAAAAGAGAGCTATATCAGTCTATTATCATCAGATGATTTCAACCTTATATTTAAATTCGCTGCTGTAAAACTAGATATCTACCGGACTAGGGACCGCATATTTTAAGACTTTTCCACACTAGGAGGTCATTGCCATGAGAACGAGAGGGAATTGTAGGGATTTGTCCCTCGAACTGGGATAACATCGAACTAGTACTATGTCTGACTCACGCAACATACACGTGGCACTGTCAACAATAACTCCTGGACCACGAATTGAAGAATAACGTGGCTCGAGCACTTCAACCCTAACATAACCAGTCAATGACAATTGTCTCCCACGAACTGACAGTTATTGGAGTAACTCCCACTTTCCCCCATTCCAGGAGAACGTGCTGAAGACACGAAAACGGACTAAAGATGAGGCCTATAAAAGGAATAGAGGACAGAGAAGGCAGGGACCAAGTTTTTATAGCTAACAAAACCATTAATTGTAATCAAAATATCAGTCTCAAGCAATAAAGTTCAGTTACTAAAATCTTCAAGCCGAGGTCGTGGTTTTTACCTATTAAGAGGTTTTCACGCTAAAATCAGTGTCAATTTATATTCTCTATTCTATTTGCAGTCACAGGTACATTTGGTGTAAGAGCCTTTCAAGCCATTACGAAATTAGGCCCTTACATTTGTCGCCGTCTGTGGGAAAGAAGATATTTCCACAAAATCCTAAGACAGACAGTAACTCAACGATCAATTTTCAATTATGATGACTTTAAGCAACCAACCACAATAGTTCAACATGAATTCTCAATAGAACCAAGTCAGCTAACATAATTAATGGCGAACTTTAACACCGAAACAGAGAAACGAAACGAACTCTAGCATCCGTTGGTGCATGACCGAGAACATTGCGAATAGGAACTCGAAGATGAACGTAGAACTCGACAAATAGAGTTCAAATGACATGAAGAACAGATGACCACATTGTAGTCGCCTTGTAAACATTGTAAGACAATTAACAAGTTCAGGCTCCCATGGAGCGTAAGGCCATACTAGCAACTTCCAGGATTTCAACACGTGATAGGTTGGGACCTCGAGACGCAACTAACAGAGGAGCTTTCAGGCATCAACGTAATGATCCACACGTACCAGAAGCCTTAATTCATCTGGTACAAGAAGATCAGTAAGAAATTAGTAGGGGACGCAGGTGCTCGAAGCATCCAGCAGAGGAGACGCGACCTCCATCCATAGTGCCAGTTCGTGAACGTTTGAGTGAGGGAAGCGGTAATCATAAACCCTGACCTGCACGTCAATCCGTTATAGCACTACGTCAGTACGTCATATTGGAATATATGGATCAGCGCTTCAAAGAGTTGATGGAATCTTAAACTCTCAGCAATAAAGATGATATAAGCAAATTGCAAGGTAGTTTGATTTCCAAAGAGTTGTTTGATATGGAAGTACCAACATGTTTCCATACTCCGAAAATAAGAAAGTACAAGGGCACCGATCCTAAAGAGCATGTTCAACAATTCTGAGATTCATTAGGGTTATTTTTGAACTTGACCCACATTCTTTGTCGACTGTTCGCTACCAGTCACCAGGGGGAGCCGCTCCGATGGCTTTATTCTCTACCGTAAAATATAATCCTCACATTTGACAAATTACAGAAGATCTTCGTCAAGACGTATGCTCATAACAAAGACAATGAAGCAAATTTATACACTCTTATTAGTCTCAAACAGTCTCAGAGGGAGAAGCTCGAAGTCTTTGCAAAGAAGTTTTTCAAACTTTCTCGTAAGGTGGATAATCTCGATCAAAAGACAACCGTATCAACATTTACCAATACACTACAGATCGATTGCAAAGTAAAGGAGCATCTTTTCTTGAGCAAACCCTTAACTTTGGAAGACATGATTAGAAAGGTAAATAAATATATCGACTTGGAAAGGATGATGTCCGAAAGGCATAAATTAACTAAAAATGTCCTAGCCACGAATGGTCCAAACACAGATAGAGACAATGCACACAAGGATGGCCAGGGTGATAATAAGTGAGCTAAAACAGACACAGGCAAATTACGAAAAGAAAACTTATTACCCAAACCGGTCCTTCCAAGGATGAATGTCAGGATCTCAGCGATCTACCCTATATTGGAGAAAAATAAGTTCATTCGTGTAAGTCAATCTCTAGAGCCGATCGAAGGCAAACCGTATTGTATGCACCATGAGGTAATACATCATGAAACTGACAACTGTTACACCGTACAGAGATTGCTGGAGTATATTTTCAAAGACGGGAGAATGCACGAGTACATTATCGATCTAGAGGGGTATAAGTATGGAAGTTATAAGAAGCAGGTCGAAGTAATTAAGGTCGAAGATCAATCCGAAGAAAAACACTTATACCATCTCTACCACAGTTACATGATTAAGATCCACTAGATCAACAATTCAACTAGATTTAAGAGGAGGAGGTTAACCGAGTGCTGTGACTTCATGGTTCAGGATAAAAAAGCTAAACTCCTTCCCGAATCAAGCAATTGACGAAATGGAATTTCATTTGAAGGTTGCGACATAGGTCATGTCAAGTTCCCATATCATGACACACTAGTTATCATTCTTTAAATGAAGAACTTTGTCATACATACTATAATGGTAGATACAAGCAGTGGAATCGAAATCATTTTTTTGAGTACAATCGAGCAAATTGGATTAACAGACAAAGTTGTGCCAAGCGATATCGATATCAGTGGCTTTAATGGGTCTAAAGAAGAATGAGTAGGGAAGATCATCCTACCGACCACTGTGGACCTATCACTCTCGACGTTATTTTTTACATCATCAATACAAAGTTCCGATACCTGGGGATAATGGGTCGTTGTTGATTACACAACATAGAAGCGATCCCATCCACATATCATCAGGCAATGCGTTTCAAATTCAATTATGACATCTATGAGATAAAAGGAAGTCAAAAGCTTTCTCGAGCTTGTGAAAATACAGTATCTGCCATACTTGACATATCCGATAGATTTGCTGCATAGCAATTGCAGAAAGCTGATAACGCTGAGGATCAGCCTTCTACAGTGGAACCTACAGTGTACATTGTAATTGATGGACACAGTAGGGGTACGTATATTGGTACCAAACTTGTCCAGCAAGAGAAAAAATCTCTAATACATTTCCTACAAATAAATAGAGACCTCTTCGCGTGGACTTTCCGAGAAATGCCAGGAGTTGACCCTGCAAAGGCATGCCATAAATTGGGCATCAGAGATAAAGCTACTGCAGTCAAACAAAAGTTGATGAGGCTTTCACCTCGTCTCGGAGAGGAGGTCAGCAAAAAAATTGATAAATTGTTCGAGGTCGGATTCATTCGATAAGCCAAATACCTATATTGGATCTCGAACATTGTCGCAGTTCTAAAGAAGAATGAGAAAGTTAGAGTTTGTATAAGTTTCACAGATCTAAATAAACACACACCGAAAGACAATTTCCCTCTTCCCATAATCCATCAAATTCTTGATTCTACAGCAGGTTACGAGTTTCTATCACTGAAAAATCAAGAAAAGACCGCCTTCATCACTGAAAGAGGCCTTTATTACTGTAAAGTCATGCCTTTCAAACTAAAGAATGTTGGAGCAACTTATCAAATGCTAGTAACAAGTATGTTCAAGGAACACTTTGGGAAGACCGTTGAAGTATATATTGACGATATGCTCTGCAAAAGCTTAAAGAAAGAAGATCATATTGCATATCTCTATATCACCATATTACGATCCTTCAAAATGAAACTTAATCTACATAAATGTCAATTCGGGGTACACTATGGCAAGTTCCTAGGACACCTCATCAGTAAGAAAGGGATCGAAGCTGATCCAGAACATATTCGAGCTTTAATCAACATGTCATTTCCACAAACAAAGAAAGATGTACAGAAGTTCACCAGCAAGATTACAGCTATCAACAATTTCATCTCCATGTCTTCAGATTAATGTCAGTGGTTGTTCATGTTGCTCCGTGGATCTACCCGATGAGGCAAAGGTCGACAAAATGAAAAAATTGAATGGACCGAGAAATATGAGGCAGCTTTCCAAGAACTTAAAATGTATCTTGGAAAGTCTCCCATAATGAGCACTCCGATCGAAAATGAGAAATTAATCATCTACCTCGCCGTTACAGAAAACTCTCTAAGCTCGGTCCTCTTGCGACTAGAAGGAGAAATTGAGAAGCCAGTGTATTTTATCAGTAAAACTCTTATACCGGCATAAACAAGGTATTCTAAGATAGAGCGACTCCTCACACTCGTCTACACTTCCGAGAAGCTCAAACACTATTTTTAAGCTCATTCGGTCAAAGTCATGAGCAATTATCCCCTTTGGGAAGTACTATCTAAAAAGGAGAAATCACGCAGAGTACAGTAGTGGTCTGTAAGTTTAGGGGAGCACGATATCAAGTTCGAACAGAGAACCTCAGAAAATGGTTAAATAATGGTTGATGTTTTAGCAGACTTTCCAGTAGAAGACCTAGATTGGGAAGAGCACGATCCAGATCTAATAGAAGAAGTTGAAGATGATACACCTTTAAAGCCCTTCGAAGAGTGAGCTGAGTGGGTTACACAAAAGGGTTAGAAACTTCTTACAGATAGATCAGCAGGGCCCGCGGGGTTAGGGATTGGAATCGTGTTGATTACACCCTCAAATGACTGGATTGAGAAATTAATACGCCTCAATTTTGAAGCCTCAAACAATGTCACTAAGTTCAAAGTGTTAATTCATGGCCTTGATATGACACTAGAGATCGGTGTTCCTGAACTATCGGTCTATACAGGCTCATTGCTAATAGTCCATCACTACTCTGAGTGATACAAGAAAAATGGTAAAATGATTGATTATGCGGCCTTGGTTAATGATAGGATGAACAGATTCGAAAAAGCTATGCTCAATTATTTACTTTGTGGAGATAACTGATACGCTGATTCCTTGGCTTACTTAACCGAGGTCTTAGGTACAGAAGTAAGGTACCTCCAAATCGAAGTGATATCAACCCCCAACATTGATCTCCTAATGATATGCGCGATCAACATTGGGGGAGATGAAGAAGATGACGATGATTGGAGGAAGCCTTTCCTCGCATATATCGACTCAAAGAATAAATGTGGCGGGCCACTTCTAGAAGATCCAAAGGAACACATGCAATTGATTGAAAACTCAAGGCGTTACAAAGTTTAGAAAGGTAGTTTATATAGAAGATCAGTCACTAGGCCATATCTCAAGTGCCTCTCAAAAAAAGATGCTGATGGAATGTTAAATGATTTACATGAAGAGACTTGTGGCTGCCATGCCGCAAGTCGATCTCTTATAAATAGAGCAATTACACAAGGAGTATTCTGGCAAGGAATGAGAAAATAGGCGGAAGAATACTCACACAAATGCAACTCATGTCAGCAACATGGTAACAAAATACGAGTGCCTATACTCGAGCTCCATGCTAGTAAAATATTATGGCCTTTCAAGAGGTGGGCAATCGATCTAGTGGGGGAATTCCTAAACACGTCAGGTAACCGAAAGTTCTTACTCGTAGCAATAGATTATTTTATGAAGTGGGTAGAAGCAGTCCCCTTTTGTCGAACTCGAGAAGAAGAAGTCATCTTATTTATCTAGGAACATATCATCACACGATTTGGTTGCCCCCACCTAATTTGAATCGATAACAGACTTCAGTTCATTGGAGATAAGGTAGTGACATTTCTAAACAAACACAACATCATTCATTCACCATCCAATCCATACTACCCCTAAGGAAATGGGCAGGCTGAAATCACGAACAAGAGTATAGTGGATGGAATCAAGAAGAGACTTAAATCAGAAAAGAAGGGAAGTTAAATAAGGAAACTGTCACATGTCTTGTGGGCATACCGCACAACACCGAGACAATCAACAGGATGTTCCCCGTTCCTAGGGTTGTACACGAAACCTGCCAACCCAGGAAACTGACCCAAACCGATCCGACCTGAACGGTTTGGTCTAGTTTTGAAGACAACCCAGGCCGGTTTTAGTTTATGATATAAAAATCCGATTATTATCGGGTTGGCTTCAGTTTATAGGTCTTGTTATCGGGTTAAACCCGAACTGACTTTGTTTTCCTTATCTCTTTAAAGTCTTAACACAACTCAACAATCAACCCACTAGCCACCACTCTCTCTCTCTCTCTCTCTCTCTATCCCATCTCTTTTCTTAGATCTGTACATGGAATGACAAAGATGGAAGTGGCAACAACTGATGTTGATGGTTCCTTTGAAATTGAGCTTCCTACCGTGAATCCTTCTGGTTTGAACTATCTTGCTAAGCTCGTGGGTGGACCAAAACAGCTTTGCGCACCAAGGAAAAATATGGTCTCAAAGGTTGTTAAGGGTCATGGATCTAAGTCCTACTTTACCATATCAAGTCCACTTAGTTTCTCGACTACATCGTGCCCAACTTCTTTACAAATCGGATCATCAGAGACCTTTACCACCAGAAAGGGGCTTTGCATCGTCTAGTTTCTACCTTCCCGTAGTTCCCATCATAGGGATACCTTGATTTATGTTTTAGGGAATAAATTGGAAAGGGTTATTCGGGTTTCTCTTTGGTTTTTGCTGGCTGTTTAACATATTATTAGTAGTGATGGATATGTAGATGTCATCGTGATGGATATGGATATGTAGATGTCCCTCTCCCAAAACGACAAACCAAGCTACAAAACCGGCCCGACCCGACCATTCCGGCTCGGCTTTGGTCCGGGTTTTGGGTATTGTCGGTTCGGGCACGAGATTGGAAATGGGAACCCGAATCATCCGGTCAGATCAGGCCCATGCCTAAACCCGGGCCGACCCGACTCGTGTACAGCCCTACCCGTTCCTACTTGCTTGTGGAACTGAAGCCGTAATCCCAATAGAATATTACCACCCCGTCAAAGATCACGAGTTGACTAATGAAAAGAATGAATTTTTGTTAGCCTGTAATATGAACTGGATTGATGAGACACAAGCTCGCGCTGTTGCCAACTTAGGTCGATACCATCATATGTTAGCCAATTCATACAACAAAAGGGTTCGTAGTCGCATTTTTGAAATCAACGACGTAGTCCTCCAAGAAATCCCCAAGAACAGAAAAGAGTTGAATGATGGGAAGCTCGCAGAGAATTGGGAAGGTCTATTTCTAGTTGTGGGACAAACTGGTCTTGGATTTTACTACCTCATGACAAAAGACGGCATCAGGATACCAATCCCTTGGAATACTAGAAGGTTGAAGTGACACATCTACTATTGATCTTTACATTCCAAAAGTGAGATATAATCTCCAAACAGTTTGTACATTCTTTTCTCATCAATAAAAACTTTTAAGTTTTTTCCCACATTACTATCTACTATCATGTATATCTTTATCTACTAAATCTAAACAGATAAAACAAAAAGTAAAACTAGCTTTACTTTATCCAAGCATCTACTATACAGAAGCCAAACAGTTCACGAGTTCTTTTAAACATGCCAATTTTTTGATGCATCAAACAAACTTCTACCTACTTCAGTCGATCTAAATCCTGGTGCTTTAGCCGCCACAATTTCTCTACCTTGATCAACCATTTTTTGAGTTAGAGCACCAAGTTTGGACATGACGCGCTCCAAATATTATGATCGTACTAAGTTCATATCACACTTCACCCCTTTTACAATCATCCTAGCATGTAACATATCTCATTCTCTTTCAATTCTTTTAATCTCACACACGCAAAATACAAGAACTATGGCCATCTCTTTCTCATGCAATACCGGCCGCAAGCTTGTTTCTGTTGGGTACAACGATCTCAACAATCCTTGCCTTGACATCCTGTAGCATTTTTTCCAGATTACTGCAATAGTCTCTTTATTTAGTAATCTTGTCAGATGACTCAACATTATGCGCTTTCATCACTGTCATAAACTCGTTCATCTGACTCAGTAAATCCAGCGACTCATCCATTCTAGCCTGGTTTTTCATTCTCTGATCGACCTCTCTATTAAGTTCCCGTTCAAATTTTTAATATAAGTCTCCAAATTTTGAATCTTTTTATTCAAACTAACCTCCCTAATCCGGAATTTTTCCTGCTCAACCTCCATGTTTTTATTTTCTCATTTAAATTCCTTACGACTGCTCGAACATATGCCAAGTCGGCCTCCAACGTCATTTTCTGCTCATTTGCAGCTTTCACCTCGAGTTCTTTCATCCTTAATTGCTCCCTAATATTGTTCAGATTCCATTTTACACCTGACACTTCAAACTCTAACCTTTTAATACGATGTTGCGCGTGATTCACATATCTATTTTTCATCTTCAACCTCTTCACCCCCTCCCCCTCCTTTCCACTATCACGCACCATTAATAATTCTGCCTCCAATTTCTTTACTTTTTCAACGAGATTATCTATATGACTCTGCGCACTCATCATACCCTCATCCTTCTTCTTTAGAAGCCCTTTCACATCCTCAAACTCACCTTGATAGTTTGCCACCTCCTTTTCCTTTATCTCCACAAGTTCTTGTAGCACAAATATTTTCACTTCCATTTTCATGTTAAGTTCGGCGGTACTTTCTGATTCCTCACGCGTCTGGTTTAGCTCAATATTCAATCTTTCATTTAAATCGGACAGCGTCTTATTTTGACGACCAATTTTTTTTAGTTTAACCTGCACAAGCAGTTCAATATCTCATTGCAAAACTTAAAAATTATGCGATCTATATATATTTATCATTTAAATACAATTCGTTCATTACCATAGTTCACATAAATCAATTACAGGTATTACAGTCAAGTCATATGAAATATCGACATGCCAGCACGAGCTGATACTTCTTTAGCTTTTAAGCTATGCAGATTTCTTGCTCTAGTGGCCAATACTTCTACGATTTTGGGATCTGCATAAATGGATCGATCTTCTAGCATTTCAAGGTACGTCTCTTTTAATCCTCTCTTACCGTCTATTTTAGCTTCTAGAAAGAGGGTCAACTTCATAAGGTCTTTGGTTCCTTTTGGAGTATTTTCTCTAATACCACTAGGAAGGAAAGGTCACAATTTTAAGTACCTACTCCTATTTTTCCTAACCACTTTGTCCTTCTATATTTTTCTTTAGCCCATCCTAAACGGGCTCCACATAAATCTCTCCAGTGATCTTCACTAAGCTCTTTATATTTTATAACCTGAACCTCAGTGCGTCCAGTCAGAAGAGCTGCTGCGTGTGAAGAATTTTTCTCCCTAACGTACCCTTTCTTTAATGCCTCAATTGTGACGTGCAGTTCGTTAAGTTCATACACAACAATATATATGTATCAAGACACCATAGCCCAATTCCATAAATTAACTTCAAATAAAGTCATAATACAAATGTCTTCCTTCACCCCTAACAGATATCTTCTTCAAACATTGCAAATAAATCTTACTCTACCTTCTCATGCTCGTCTACTCCTTGATTTTCTTCATGGGCGGCAGGAGAAATATCTTCTAACCCTGATATTGTCTCTAGAGCTAGAGTCCACCCATCTTTAGGGTCATTTACTAAATCGAGCGCCACAACATCCGCAGATTATCCTTCACTTATAACAACAATATCAGCTTTTGTGTAGTCGTCCTCATGTCATGGAGCCTTTGAGTGAGATTATCGCGAACAACACTCACTTCGTCAACGTTTTATTTGGCCTTTTGCTAGAGCTGCTCCATGGCTACCTGGAATGTAGCCTTCAGATTCACAGCTTTTAAGCTCACATGCGACCACTCCACCACCAGTTCGGCTCGTTCTTGAGCCAATTCTTTCTCCAACTCCATGGTCTGCTTCAGCGCCAACCTCCCCTCCTCGACACCAAGGCTGACCCCTTTCAGAATACTGGATTCATGTACAGAAAATCAAATTAATACAATATACGAAAGATATCAAAGGAATAACAGTAGTGCAATTACTTTTTAATTTACCCTACACAGCTCTACATGAATTGCGGATTTAAATTTCTCAGAGTCCTTCAAAACTATAGTCTTGAACTTCTCTTCCAGAGCATACAACTGCCCCTTTAAGCTCGGTTCCACCACCGCTTCCTTTACCTCATTCACTACCGCAGGTAGGGGACTATCTACTTTTCCCTTTTTTATGGTCATCTTGAACTCCCCACTCTCTGCGGTCTCTAATTTCTAAACGTCGGTCTTCACAATTTTCCTCTTCGAAAGCCTTTGGCTTGATTTTCCAGATATGGAACCTATAGGCCTCAGCTTCAGAGACATAGGTGCAGCTTTTGTTAAAACTGGCACCGTGCCAATATCCACTGATGAGTCCACTCCGGCTCTGGTAGAAGGGCCATCTCCAATCATATTTCTCTTAGCCTGAGACTTCAGGACTTTAGCTACTGTTAACCCTCTTATGCATACTTATCTCAAGCTCATCCAGAACAGCCTCGAGCTCAGTTCCTTCTCGAGCTACCTCATCAATCAAATATTTCTCTTTCCTCACCTTACACTGAGCACCTGCATATCAAACAGTTTATTATCAAATACAGAGCATAAAATATTCATTTAGTTTAAAGTTAGGGGGTCTCCTTACATTTGCTAAATGACTTATATGAAAGATCCAAGGCAACCTCATCAGCTCGTTGCAGCCATTCGGCTCTTACCCACAACAAATTATCATTATAAACCTTCCCCGTAGAGTAAAGGTTGAAGAAGAATGGCTGAGAGCTAACAAAAGAAAAATAGGCACCCCAGGTAGCATTTAAGTACTTCACATTATAATTCTTCAAGACATCTAGCGAGGTCAACCTTTTCTCTTTTCCTTCGTTCGACCATTTCTCGTTTAAGTTCTTACATACACATATCACTTCATATATATTCCCATTCAGCTGAGGAGGGCAAGAATTCATCTCATTCATAATACCTTTGGCAAAGTTGCTTAAAGGAACTGTTAGCCCATACTCGAACTGTTTCAAATAGCACATGAAACTTTCCTCCAATACTTCCGACCCACTCCCGGTATAATACTCAAGAGAGATAGACTCAAAAATACCCTTACGCCTTTTCTCCCACTGCAAGTCTAGCAGCAAGAAAAATAATTTCTTACCCCCCTTATCCGAATACTCCCCGAACGACCTACTCTCGTACTCAATCACCCTTCCCAAAACACCTTTTAAACTACTCTTACATTTTCAGAACTCCTTCAATGGGTCCAACCCTTCAAGATAACTATACACATCGCCAGGAAAGTAAGTAAGATCGACCTGATCTTCCCCATCAATTTCCCTCTCTGAATGTATCACCTCATCCCGTTCAGATAATATTACAGTACCATCGGCTCTATTACTTTAATGCTCGACCTTAACAAAGGTAGCAACTTCCAAACCTACATTCTTAGCGGCTATTACACGACCATATGTGGATGTTTCCATCTCGAACGAAGAGCTTGAAATAGAAAACACTCTATTTCCTAATTCCTTGGCACGCATCTACACCTATATATTGGGCTAGGTATTTGGTCAATTTCTCTTATTTTCCTGTTTATTTTGTTTCTACTAAATAGGCAGAGATAAATTATAGTCATTTTTTTTTCAAGTTACCAAAACATAAGAAGAAAAAGGACAACCCATCTTTCCCTCTATACAATGACAAATAAACCTTCTATATATAAATACTATTCAAATTTGAAATACATAATCAAAAAACTCAAACAATACTTGCATCAATGAGAAATTTTCTTTTTACAAAACATATAGAAATCTAACAGACACCACTAACCTTCAACAATAGAAGATGAATATGGCACTGTGAATGCTTCCTCCTTTACCATAGAACCTGACAACAAAAGATTTTTCTCCTCTATAAAAATGACAACTCCATCTTCCCTCTGAACACGATGGCGAGTCTTTGAGTTTTTATCTCCTAAATCTTTGCAATTAATTTTTTCCCTTCTAGATATTCGTCTCTCTAGGTACTGTAAAAGTTTTGACGAAGAGAGAGAGGGGAATTTATAGATTTTTTTTCAAACTGCTGGTAGTTATGAGGACTCGTGTGAGCCGCCCTCGATTTTTCAATTCGAGGCGTCCCTTCCATTGCTCCTGTCAGTTCACTCATGCCTTTTACGGAGATAAGCTCTTTTATCATTACTACTATGCCTATCATTAAATGCATCTCTTTATCTTTCTTAATCATCCTTCTCTCAGAACTCTCCAAACACCGCATACTTACTAAAAAATAAACTCAAACTACAATTACAATTCTTACTCTTGAATTACTAGATGCAATATCTCCATATCACATACTCTATTTATACTAGAATCGACGGCACTACCAATGCTAACAATTTAAAATTCAAAACCTCCAAACATAACCCACATAAAAAGGGGGTAAGTATACAAAGTCGAACAATAGTTTTTATTTCCCTATAACTCCCGTTACATTATTTCGACTTACAATACCAACGACCTCTCATAAGTAATTACACCTGAAACATCCCAAGTGCCCTACAACACCACATTTGATCACCTCACCACCAGTAATCATCACATCTTCATCAGCTATCTCATCCAACACAATCATTCTCACGACAAGTTTTCGAGCTTCAGGCTCGACAATCATGTCATAGAATACATCACACCAAAAATGATGATCTACCTTATTTTTTCTCACCCTTGCATTCAAACCATCCAACTGCGGATCAGTGACAGGAAAATCAACATCATAATCAAGTTGCCCAAATATTTTTGTTCGTACTTCCGCTACCTTTATTGCCAAACACCCCTCTCTAGTACGATGAACTTTCTGAGCGCGAGTCCTCACCATATTTACTCAATTAATGCCTTCATCTACCACCCTATTTATAAAAATAAAGTACGATAGAATGCAACCCCATCTTTTACGCCAATAAGATCTTCACTGATAAACATCACAGCTGCCAAAGTTATCTAAAATACATCACATATACTTATCCAAAACTACCAATTTTATCTCGGATTAACACATAATTTATTTTTTCATTCGAACTAAATATTTTTCGTATCGACTTTAAATTCATTATACTAACATATCACATACTTGATTTTTCTATTCGAACTTAATGTTTTCATCAGTTCAATACACAGTCTTTCAAACATTTAACACACATAGCCAGTTCAAAGGATCTGACACTTTCAGTTCGAGCGAGTTATATTTATTTATCTCAAAAAAGCATTTCTTTTCATTCTCTCACAAATGTATCCAATAGAATGCATTGCAATAACAACAATGTAGTACATTACATTAAACAAAAAAAATACAGATACTCCCTACAGATACTTCCTACAAATCCCAGTCACTTGCAGGATAACGTTCTTTGGATGAGAGCCCGCGACCTCTTCCACCTCTGAAACTACCACCTCTAGAAAAAAATGAAGATGGTTATAATAGAATCTAATTGGTCATAAGATAGCGGTGAGACTTCCTAGGATGAACGCCAGCAACGTCCTCCTCCTCTGAAACTTCCTTCTCTGCAAGGAGACGTAGACCCACCCTACGCTGCTGCTCAAATACCACCAGATAATGGAATTGTGCCATCTAATAGTAGTCATTATTTGCCTCTACTACCTCCTCATAAGTCATACCATGATAGGTAGGATAAACATGAATGGCGAGTAGGAAGATCCAGGGACTAGGTCCCAAAGTAACAAAATTGAAGTTCCTGCCTAGCTTCATATGATTGGCATCTGGTAGTCACCATTTTTTACTAATAGAAAACTATGCAGGAGATCATTCTTACAATAGATTTGAAAGAACATAAGTACTAGCAGAAGAATAACCAAACGTACAACAACAAAAATATATATACTGAGATTACATTCAATGCAAGGAATGGTTTCCAAAGCAGTCATCATTCAAAGAACAACTTTTCTGGGAAGTTCAACGGCCAACTAAAACAGTCACAGTCATTACAACATTTCATTTCCCAATAGTCTATTACACTTCCAAGATGAAATTCCACATCAGCAAACCATCATTATATTTATCAACAAACTTTTTCAGATTCCGGATCAACAAGCTCGAAGGGAACTTCTCCACTCAAGCCACCCGTGCCTTCATTTGTGAGGGGGCGATCGTAGGGACCTGTCCCTCAAACTAGGATAACATTGAGCTAGTACCATGCCAGACTCATGTAACATACACGTGACACTGTCAATAATAGCACCTGGACCACGAACTGAAGAAGAACATGGCTCGAGTACTTTAACCCTAACAAAATGAGTCAAGGACACTTATCTCCCACAAACTTATAGTTACATGAGCAATTTCCACTTTCCTCATTCCAGGAGAACGTACTGAAGACACGAAAAATGACTAAAAATGATGCCTATAAAAGGAATAGAAGACATGGACCAAGTTTTTCTAGCTAACAGAACCATTAATTGTAATCAAAATATCAGTCATGAGCAATAAAGTACAGTTACTAAAATC
Organism: Kingdonia uniflora; assembly: GCA_014058105.1. Classification (NCBI taxonomy): domain Eukaryota; kingdom Viridiplantae; phylum Streptophyta; class Magnoliopsida; order Ranunculales; family Circaeasteraceae; genus Kingdonia; species Kingdonia uniflora. The sequence continues at coordinate 1,444,048 of JACGCM010000792.1, forward strand.
TTCAAGTTGAGGTCATGGTTTTTACCTATTCAGAGGTTTCCACGCTAAAACTCGTGTCAATTTATATTCTCTATTCTATTTGTTGTCACAGGTACATTTGGTGTAAGAGCCTTTCAAGCTATTACAAAATTATGCCCTTACTGGAATGATTTCCTTTTGGTGTAGAATGCAGGAATAATTTTCCTTACTGCCTCGCTTCAGGATGATATAGCTAATTGTTTCTCCACAATGCCAAAGCATTTATCTGGAATTGGAGGGTCACCTATGTACAAACAAACCGATATATTATGTCGTGGATGAGAATCGCTTATAACAAAAAGCACAAACAAACCATTAATCAAATCATGTATAAACCATAACAATAAATCACACCAAAAGGTTGAGACAAAAATACTTAATGCGAGAACTCCAATTGAACTATGCATTGATTACAAGTTGTACGGTCATAAATGATATTCCAACTTATCCATATCTTCCCCCAATAGTGTCACTGATGCTTCAATTCAATCACAATACCTTGTATCGTTTAACAGAACAAGCTTCTTCAAGTACTGAGAAGCATTTTCCATTCAAATTGGCTTTCCCCAATTTTTCCAACCAAAGTCTTCATAGTTAGGTTGTTTACACCAACTAGTGAATCGTAAAACCTCGTCAGAATGATCCGTACCATTTACGGCTGGCATTATAAATGGTGGGTACTGTAAGAGCCTAAATTTGGATCTTGAACTTAGTCTCTCATACCAAAGATGAGCAGAATACCTGATAGTAAGCAACTAACCAAAAATGGAAACAAGATCTAGCGTGCAAACCGTTGAATAGGTAAAAATCATGACCTCTCTTTTGGATTTAGAAATGGTGATCTTATTGATTGAGTGACTACTTATTATAACGATTATTCTAGATAGTTTTGCATTGACTTTCTAAATAGACAAATCTATCCTTAATCTATTCTTTCTTGGCCTTATTTATAGGTCTCATATTATAATCGTTTAATGACCACTATCTCTTTTAAATGATGGACGCTCCAAACGATAGTTCTAAAACCTCTGGGTAACGGTTGCATCATGTCATGAATGATCCTCTATTTAAGTAACATCTTCCTTAATGTGTCACGACTGTAATGGAATGTCTTGTGATTATGAGGTCAAACTCTTATTATGAGGTCGATATCAATTCTTGAATTTGATATTGGGAGTATGTCCTTATAATCACCCCCTCTCAACCAAGTGTATGAGTGATGTTGGCTGAGAAAATCATCTTTAATGCGTTAAACCATGTTGATGACCCAGAGTTTTGGAGGAATCATTACCGATGTCATCCTTAAAATACATGACATGACTTGACTCTCAGAGTTCCTAGGAGCATTTGTGACATTCCTCTTGAGTATTAGAATTTGCAACATTGTATTCAGCCTATACAGATGTTATGGAAGAAAAGACCAGTGAGGACTAATTTTGGCTTTACCAATTTCAATACATCATTTTGCCTGAGGTTGATCATGAGGATTGCCTTCGTGGTCTGGCAGAAGGAATTGTGGAGAAGGAAGACAATGTAGTTGATGTCGATCAGAGGGGTTATCGCAAGTGTGGTTGTATAGGTTGTAAATAGGTTGGAATACTTATTTGTAGTCTGTACGGTTTGAATGAAAATTTTCCTTTGATCCTTGCCTTCAGTATGCTATTTATGTAGCTTGTTGAATTTAGTATTTCGACCTTCTATCATGCGACCTTAGTGATGCGAATTGTGATGATTGTTATTAATAATAGAACTGTTTTGGGGCAATCTTCTCTATTGACTACTTGATAATATAGTCTTTAATAAAACCTTCAGGTCCCTGGGTGGAAGTAATATTTCGACCTTTGGTGATTTTTCTTAAACTATTCTGATTGTAGCTACATGTACTCTTGGTCAAACATTCTTTCTCCTTCACCTGGGGAATCTTGTTGATGGGAGCTATATTTTTGGACTCCTGCGTATAACATTGTTTCCCTGCAATCATGTATTGGGCTGGCATATATATACTATTTCTCAAGAATTTACTTTCCCAAATATTTGTGTTACCAAAAATTTGCTTCAAAAAAATCTGTTTCCCTTCGGCTATATAAGGAGTTTGTTCTTTGGGTATAAGTCAACCTTCTCTCTCTCTCTCCGTAAATCTTTTAGTTTATTGTGATTATTCCTATTATGGTGAGGACACGATCCCAGTGTCGTCAACAGGCAATGGAAGGTAGACTATCCATCAAGGTGGCTGAGAAGCGTGAGCGATATATTCAATTATTGCCATATGGCACAGTGTTACCAGAGTGGCCGCTGTATTTGGAGGGTCTGAATATGGAGGAAAGGCATGTAGAGCTGGATTGTCACTTCTGATGTGATGTCTTTCAAAGTTTGATCATTGATGCAGTAGTTCGAGGAAATCCTGTGAGAGAAATTATTCTGGACAAACTTGCAGAGGAGGATAAGAGAGTAGCTGGTGGGGAAATAATTCCTAATGGTGAACTTGATCACCCTGGTTGCTTTAAATGTAATTACATTTAAATGTATTTGCTTGTGTACCGAGGTCGATTTGGGTAAATAAAGAATTTTTTGTAAGGTCTAGAATTCTGCTGTTTGTAACTCTATTCTCGTTCTTGTATGAAATTGACCTAATCTTTTATGAAAGAATGTGTGGCATATATAAATGTTCGCTTCATGTGCTACAACAGTTTTGAAAATTTTGAAATTCAAAATGTTGTTATGCAACATTCTGAATAAAAGGGTCTGAAATAGTGTAGTAGTACGAACTTGTGGGAAAGAATAGTGAGTAGTAGTGCAGATTGTGTGGTATTCAGAATATCTTGGGATGGAAAATTTATGAATATTATTTTAATGGCTTATGTAAAAAGGGGAAACAAGGCACGTTTCCCCAAGAGTAATGATAGAACTGGGTGGCGAAGGGAAAAGACACATTCTTTCAGAAGTCATGGGTGGATAACACGTGTTCTAAGGAGCCACCATTTTAAAAGCTGAGAGAGAATATTAAAACTCGTCTCTCTCTCCCCAAGGGCCATTCTTCAGTTTTAGAGAGAGAAATTTTTCCAATTCTGCGAAGCAAAACATCTCTAAATCTTTGATAAGAAGTTCTCGCTATGGTCTGATAGTTTATGCAGAACATCAATACCAGAGTCTTCATCCTAAACCGTCTGTGAAAGTTGAGGAATGTGGTTCTTCTAGTACAAGTTAGTATTCTGTTTTGATTTCTATAATTTGCATGTTGTTTGATTTGTGTAATATTGTATGCTTGATGTGGTGTTCTTAGATTCTTGTAGTTTTTGATTTTGATTGTTTGTGTATGGGTAATATGGAATCTTGTTTATGTTGATTTGGGGGTGAATGTGACTATAAATCTATGGGATTTCCCTCTAAAAGTTAAATAAAACTGCTGAAATTACTTTTTTTAGGGTAATTGCGTAATTTGGGACAAGGATTGGGATCTGACAACTTTTAAGATGCGATCTGGGGTATTATTCAATGTAATTGTGAGTGTGTAAGATTGATATGTTCTTGATGAAAGTATCGACCAAAAATTTAGGAGTAACCATAAATTTTTTTTAACAGATGATCAATGTTTTTATTTGTAGGTTGAGTATGCGTACTAAGAACTTAATTACTAAGAGTAAATTCTCCTCGAGCTCAGAGGAAATGTCTTCATTTGGGCGTGGGGATGAGTTTTATAATACAAAGGAGGAGGTTGTAGATAGTACGGAGGTATTGGGAGGGGTCTTAATCTTGGCGAGATGACAATTTTTATAATGTAGATGAGGAGGTAGTAGATTGTAGGGAGGTATTGGGAGGGTAGTAGAAGCCGTGCCTTTACAAGTTGAACTTGAATTGTTGGGGGCTACTGTAAGGGATAAATTGTCAAACGATATATAGTTTTGTATATATCCGAAGGGGGTAGATATTGGGAAAGAATTCCTTAGGTATAAAATTATCTGAGGGCAAGTCAGGGATGTTACATGTATAGTGATTTTTCAAGACCAATTTTTTTTTATAGTACTGGTCGACCTTGGAATGACCATCTGGTACTGGTTAGGGGGATCTGTATACATGTCCCAGATGAACCAGCGCTCGAGCTGGAATTTAATTATTTTAATCCGAGTAAGTGCTTATCGCTAAACTTGATAAGTGACTATCTTTGCATGTTCGTGCTCCTTATCAATTCTATTATTCCTTGTTATAGTCCTCAGAAAATTGCTACCCCTAACGATTCAAGCCTATTTGATCGTGTTGGTCGGGAGAAGATGAGAACCCGAACCATAGGGGAGCATTGGCCGGACAAGATGAGAACCTAAACAAAAGAAGTTTTTCGTTGAATATTGGCGGTCTCGATCTACCAACTGTGACTGGTTTGGCAGATATCCCACCTCCTGATACTTCGGATGTTAGTCAAAAAATTCATCGGTTCAAAAGGTCGAGCTAAGAGCTTCCACTGAACAAGAAAGTAGTTCAATCCGGTGGGGAAGGTTTGACTTTGCCCGTACCTAAAGTTGTTGAAGCTAGAATTCCAGAAAAGGAGAAGTTGAAGAAGCGCAAGGTCGGTGTGACCGAGGTTGATCTTGAGGACGAGGTTGCACCAATAGGGCGGAAAGCTCATGAGATCGAAGGAAGTGATCGGTCGTGAGCTACTATTGTGACTAAACTTAAGTAGGTGAAGAATTGTTACTTTTGACAGGCTAAAACTAATCCAAAGAAGCTCGAGGAAATGTTCTAAGAGCAGTTCACACAAGCACAATTGTATTTTGACCTCTGATTATTCCTTTTATACTATTTTTGGTACTATATTTTCTGAACTGTGTAGCTTTGGCAGCTATTGATACTAGTTAAGGGTTCATCTCAGTTCCTATTGAAAATAAATAATGAGCATTTTGAGCTTTCTTACAAGGTCGAAGCTCAAATTGAAGTAAATGTACAGTTAAAGGCCCGGCTAGGTGGTTTAGCTGCGGCGTTCGAGAAAGAGAATAAGAGATTTGTGGAGGAAGCGTGGGTGGAAATGAGGTTGGAGTTGCAGATTCTGGTGATAGAACTCTAACAAGTCATGGGGAAGGTTGTGGAGGCGATTAAGGTTGAACAGAATAATATGATTTTATCTTATTGCTACATCGGCCTGTCAGAAAATGACATCACCTTTGGGCTTGATGGAAAATATTAGAACATCATCTCCCCTTCTAAGGTCGAGGATGAACATGCCAAAGAGGAATAACGAGATGGTGGTGCTTCTCGTATGGATGCTGCAAATGTTCCTCTTTCTGTGTCTTCGGATAGCGCCGCTAAAGTTTTTAATACTGCTGCTGGGATAGTGTCACCTCAAGAGGTAGAACTCACCAATGACTTCTAGGCCTGCAACTCTTGTCAATTCGATTTGTTGAAGGTTTTATGCTATTTTGTCGATTTTTGTGAGATTTGAATGTTATATGGGGAAACTGTAGACTATTGGAAGAAATGACTATCCGTAAGCTAAATTTTGATTATGTGAATAATGTAGAGTTTGTAATCTCTGTAGGATATAGAACAATTGAGGGTGACTGTAGATAGTCTGCAAACAACACTGAATAGAACTAGGAACTCCGTGAGTTCACTCAGTAGGTAATAGCTCATACCGAATATTAACGAAGACATTATAAATCCTTGTCATAGAAGAACTGACAAGAATTATATGATCATCAGTTTAAATATGTTAAAGCAAAAATAAAGAAGGACGAGTCTCTTAGGAAGGAATCAGATAGGTTTAAGACGCTTAAAAAAGCATTGAAAACAATCCCCTTGAAAGATGAGTGTGAGAAAACGTTGCTAACCTTAACACTGTAATTTGAGATGGAAGTTGATAGTAAATGAAATTTAAAATACGCGTATATACATATGCGAAAAGATATGGGTGTTGTACCAGATCTAGCTCGAATTTAATATTTGGTGTAAGAAGAAAGAAATTGCCATAGTGTCGAAAGAATGTTTAGCTCGAGTTGGTGTGTCTATTATTTATACTACTTAGTAATATTGAGGTATGGGTGTTTAGATTTTTGAACCTATGCCTTCAATATTTTTGGTGGGTGGGAGAGCGATGAGAATAGTGTTTTTCATAATAAACAAAGAGTAGAAATGTTTAAGAACTGATTTAGAGAATGAGCTAAAATGGGTGCAAGAAACTCTAAACCACTATTCCAAATAGAATGTTTGGGTTGTGGCACGAGTTGCAGAGGAGCTAGCGCAAAGAAAGGAGGAAGAGAAATGGTAAAAAATATAAACATTACAAAAAGAAATCGTGAGCGGCTATATAGCTTGAATAAATAGATGGGGGAATATTTATTTCATAAACAAGAATATATGGTTGCCAAAGATGAGCATGAGCGACATGTGGAAGCAATTATTGTTTTTTATGGTGGTGAATTAGACTGAGTTGAGAACGAATTTTGAAAGGAAGAAAAGGAAACTATGGCAAAGACTTTGATTTAGAGAATGTGAAGGATGATAATCTTTGGTTTGTAAAGGAAGAAAAGGAAACTGATCGTATTGAGGTTCCAGTTCCTATAGTTATGGAAGATTTTTCAAATGAGGATGAAGTTGAGGGTACCTCGTCCCCGTCGAGCACAATGTGAAGAAGATATTGTAAGATTTCATCCTCCAGAGGTTACCGCTTCTAGTCACGAGGTGTAAAAAGTAGTCTTCTCAACAGGAAATGAGAAGGGATAGAAAGTGAAACTATAACTTTCCTAGATTAGTCTCCTAAGGACACTGTATTTACTATGTATTGTAATATAGTAGATGAAGTGTCCTGTCTAATTCCCTAAATTTTAGATGTTCGAAATTATAGTAGATGTGTACTGTGTAGTTCCAGCTTACGAATAAATGTTTTAAATGATATTAGATGTGGACGTTGACATTACATAAGTATTTCAATTATGAAAGGAGCAATGTATATTGAAATAGAGAATGATTTTCACTTTTGGAATGTAAAATAGAAAATAAGAATACCGAACTGTAAAATATATTTATCGGCAATATGTTTTCAATCTTCTTGTATTCCAAAGGTTTGGAACTCAAACTCCTTCATCTATAATCAGGTCGTATGATCCAAGGTTACTCTTACCTAGCACAATGAAGGGTCCTTCCTAATTTTTTGCAAGTTTCTCGGTATTCAATTCCTTCCTGTGTTTTGGTACCTCCTTTAGGACGAGATCTTAGTTGTCGAATTCCCTATTGCAAACACTTTTTTATAGGACCTGGCTAATACCTGATGATATCGACCAAGATTCATAATTGCTCGATCTCTCGTTTCTTCAATCTAGTTCATATTACAGGTTAATTAAAACTTTTTTTTCTTATCTGTTATATTTTGATCGCGTACAGGGTGATGGTATTCAGTCGGGATAATATCTTTAGTTCCATAGGCTAAAAGGAAAGGGATACACCCTGTGGATACTTATGGTGTCGTTCTATATGCCCAGAACATGTGTGGTGATTCATGGATCCAATTTCCTTTCTTATCATTCAATCGCTTTTTATCCCATCGATTATCGTCTTGTTAGTGATCTCGGCCTGACCGTTACCTTATGGGTAATAAGGGCTTGAAGGAGAGTGAATGATGTTATGTTTGTTGAGGAATTTGACCATCATTTTGCGAATAAACTGTAGCCTATTATCAATCCGGATGAGGTGTGAGTAGCCAAACCTGGTAATAATATTTTCCCATATGAACCTGATGACTTCCTCTTCCCATGTTCGACATAAAGAGACTGCCTCTACCCATTTTGTAAAGTAATCGGTTCCCTCCAAAAGATGTCTTCTTTTCCCTGGAGTGTTTGGTAATTCTCTCACTAGGTCAAGAACCTATCTTTTAAAAGGCCAATATACTTTACTCGCATGGAGATCTAGAGTAGGAGGCTGAATTTTATGCCCATATCATTAATAGGTATCGTATTTCTTCACATATTCTTTGGCCTATATTCTCATTTAAAGTCAAAAAAACTCCATGAGTGATTGCCCTATTTGCCAAGGACTGACTTGCAGCATGCGATCCAGATACATGTTCCATCATGCAACTCCTGGAATAAGATATTGCCGTTCTTTACAGATATACACTGCAATTAAGGCCCGTGACTAATTTTTTGTAAAGCTTTGTGTCAATAACAATGTATCGTTTTGCATTGTCTATCAGTCTTCTCCTTTTATTGACGTCTTCTGAGAGTTTACCTTTATAATCGTTCTGAGGACCAATATACTTTAGAAAAGGTAACCTCCAATCGCATTCTTCGGGCTCATCGCCCCCAGTATTAATTCCATTCGAACTGACAAGATTAACACTAGGGGTAGAGACCAATTTGATCTTTAGATATCGAACCTCTATCCAAGAATTATCACTAGATAGACAAAGGAGTCTACATGTCTAAATCTGCTCATTCCGTCGGCCACTAAGGCAGTGTATTCTACCATCTTTCCATTTTTATGATATTTTTCTGTGTAATGGTTGACGTTCAATAAAGAGTTGGTATATATAGAAAGTTTGGGTACTCCGAGCTCTAATATCATGTCCATTCTGTTGATCAACGCCTCGTACTCTCTATTTTATTTTTTGTTACCTCCAAATTGAGTCTAATTGATTTCTCAATCCTATCATTCAAGGGTGTGATAAGAACAATCCCGATCCCTGATCTTGTTGTCCCAACAGATTCATTGGTCAAAAGGGGGTCAACCCTTTTTTAATAACCCATCAGCCTTTTCTTTGAATTGTTCTTCAACTATCTCAGGATTGTGTTCTTTCCAATCTGGGTCTTCTACCGGAAAATCTGCTAAAAAATTAGCTACTACCTATCACATTTTTTAGAAAGTCTTTTTTCAAAAATGTATATCGTGCTCCCCAGACTAACCAACCATAATTGCACTCATCTTGAAATTTCATTCTTTGATAAGACCTCTCACAAGGGATAATTTATAATTACTTGAATGAATGAGCATGAAAATATTGCTTTAGCTATTGCAAGGTATAAGCAAGGGTGAGGAGTAACTTTTCGATTTTAGTGTACCGTTACTCTGCTAGAGTAAGAGTTTTACGGATGAAATATATGGGTTTTTTTCTTCTTCCAATCGAGTTGAATAAGCATCGAATTGAGGGAGTTACCTATAATAGCAAGGTATACTGTAAGTTCCTCCCCTTCTATTGGGGTACTCATGATGAGAGGTTTTCCCAAATAATTTTTAAAGTCTTAGAATGTAGCTTCACACTCATTATTCCATTCGATCTCGGGATCCTTCTTACTTTACCCTATTCGTGTCCCTTAGCGTAGTAGGTTAAATAACCAACTACATTGATCTGATGATTTTGACATAAATCATTTCATCGTTGCGATCTTGCCAGTCAAGTTTTGTACGTCTTTCTTAGTTTTCGGTGAAGGTATTAACGAGAGAGCTCGAATGTGATCATGATCAGCTTTGATTCCCTTTTTGCTGATTAAGTGCCTAAAGAATTTTTCTGATTGGACCCCAAACTAACATTTATTAGGGTTAAGCTTCATTCTATAAGATCGAAGGACTTCGAACATTGTGTGAAGATCGGTAAGATAATCTTCCTTCTTGAGGCTTTTACACAGTATGCAATCAATGTATACTTCTATCGTTTTCCCAATGTGATCTTTAAATATTTAGGTCATTAATATTTGATAAGTTACTCTAGCGTTCTTAAGGCTGAAAGGGATGACTTTATAGCAATATAAGTCGTGTTCTGTGATAAATGTTTTTTTCTCCTGATCATCGGGTAGGAGTGGAATTTGATTATAACTTGATGCAGCATCCATCATAGATAGAACCTCGTGCTCAGTAATTGAATCCAGCAAATGATTGATTATAAGAAGAGGAAAATTATTTTTTGGAGTATCTTTATTGAGTTTGGCAAAATCCAACCAATCTCTGATCTTGTAATTTTTCTTCAGAATGGCTATGATGTTCTAAATACAGTCAGGGTAATTTAATTTTTTGATGAACCCAACTTCAATAAGCTTATCGATCTCTTTGTTCACTTCCTTTCGGAGTCAGGGTACTAACGTTCTCTATTTTTTTTAACCGCCATGACCTTTTCTTTCAAACAAAGTTAAATAAAGTCTATGACAAGCCAAAATGGGATCGACACCTGGCATTTCTTGGAATGTCCATCAGAATGCATCTTTATTTTCCTTCAATAATTTAATAAGTGTTTTTCGCTCTATTGAAGGTAAATGAGTTCTGACATATGTACCTTACTTAACACTATCGATCTCGATGTACTCTGTAATTACTGTGATTGATGGCTGGTATTTTGTTGGTCTAGTTTTCTGTAATTGTTATGCTTCAAACTCCTTAGAAGGATCTGTTACAACAGTTACAATATTTTTGCATGCTCGGTCTAGATTTTGGTTGCCTTTGACTTTGTATATCCCACTGCTCTAATCAAATTATAATGCTAGATTATAAGTAGAGGGAATGGCCTTCATGTTATGTAGCCAACATCGTCCCATTATCCCTAAATACCTTGACGTTTCATTCGTGACATAAAACAGTCCGTCCAATATCGCCAGGCCTGTTATGATAGGAAGCACAATTTTCCCTACCCGTATTTCATTAGATTTATTGAATTCATTAATATCCATATCACTAGTCTTAACTCAATCTGTTAAATCCATATGTTCGATCGTACTCTGAAAAAGTACTTCAGTCGCACTTTTGGAATCCACCATCATCGTGTATATTACAAATTTTTTCATTTTCAACATGATAACTAGTACGTTATGGTGAGGGAACCTGACATGACTAGCGTCACAATCTTTGAAAGAGACCTCGATCCTCCGGTTACTAGAATCTAGAAGCAAACGAGCTTCATTTTCCCCCACTGATAGGTCATGACATTGAATGAGTCCACACCTTTTGAATCTGACCGATCTGTTTATCTTGTGTGTCTCGATAAAGTTACTGAAGTGAAGAAGATAAAGGTGTCTTTCTTCAGTCCCTTCTTTGATCTGTATGATATTATTATCTTTTTTGTAGCTCCCGTTCTTATAACTTTCCATGTCAACATTATACTCGTGCATTCTCCCATCTTTTAGTCTATATTCCATGAGTCTATGTAAAGCATAACATCTCTTTGTATCATGATGTCTAACTTTATGGTACTTGTAGTACGGTTTTCTGTCAATTAGCTCAAGTGGCTATGTGTTTATGAAGAACTTAACCTTATGGAGCTTAGGATAGATGTCAGCTAGCTTGGCAGTCAATCTAGAGAGAAATTGGTTTGGAAGATTGTTCCCTTTCCAAACCCGATCTCCTTCAAATTTTACTCCCTTTCTATTGCATCTAGTATCTGTAATGTGTTCGAATTCGCATTTTGTGTTTTACCCTTAGTGGTAATGATAAATTTAGCAAAATTTTGTAGGTTTTTGCCTTTCAGACATCATTCTCTCAACGTCGATGTAGTTGTTTAGTTTCTCGATAATTTCTTCCAGAGCTGTTGGTTTATTCAAGATGAGATGTTCCTTCACTCTGCTTTTAATTAGTAGAGCGTTTGTGAAAGCTGACACTGTGATTTTCAGATCGAGACTATCCATGCTCCTTGCTAGATCCAAAAGTTTCTTGGAGAATGTTTCGAGCTTCTGCCTTCACATTTGTTTGAGGCAAATATGGATATAAATATTCTTCTCCTTATCCCGGTTATGTGAATAGTTATTGACGAAGTGCTCAAGTAGTTGATCAATGAGTAGATCGATCCTTCGTTAATCCACAATATAATTGAGAAACCCTAGTTAGCAGAAAAGTACGAAGAACACCAAATTGGATTGGGAAAAATCTCTTTAAGAGCATCAAATTTCTTAAATACAGTTTATTACAATTAAATTACTCTAAACCCTAAGTTTCTTCCTCAGAACTTTTACTAAACTAACATAAGCTAAAAAAATAACCTAAGTCCCCTTTATATAGTAAGGAACTAAAAATACCAGTAGAACAGATATCGAGGCAAACCCACGTCTCAGAATAATAACCTACGCCACGCTCGTTCGAACGGCATCCAAGCCCGTTCGAACGACTTTACATTAATTGGACTTAAACCCTAGAAACATGACAACTCGTTTGAACGGCATCCAAGCTCGTTCGAACGAAAAAATTTTATGGGCCAAAATTCCTGGGGATTGAACATTGGTCGTTCGAACAAAATAGGGAGTCGTTCGAATGACATGGGTTCCTGGGCCAAATTCAAGGAAGTTATAAAAGCGTCATTCGAACGACTCTAAACCTTGTTCGAACGACTTTACGATAATTTCATTCGCCTCAAAAGGTTCCTAGATTCTCCTGGATCATGGCTCCCCCTTTTAGGAGTCTTGAGCTTCTACTTAAGCTAGAACTGGAGATATGGGAATGCGCTGCTGCCCATTTTCCTGTTATACCACTTTGACTTACTAAGTAGTTGACTCTTCTTCCCAACTCGGAACGATTCAATACCACACCGTCTTGTAGTATGAACTTTTCTCTCTAGAATACCATCTTCCTACAACGAATCTTTTCTTTCCATCCATAATTCATCAACTGACGGTAAACGAGTGTCGATTGTAGAGTCTTCATTTAAAAGAGATGGCTCAAGCGGCCTCAAATACTCGGCATTAATAACCAAATACATATGCATAGAAGGCAGCAAATCTAATTCATACTCACACGTCTTGCCTTGTAGCGACTTTCCGTGAAACACACTACGCCCATTGGGAACATCATATTCTATAACATATCCTAACGTAACAAAAGGCTGTATTTGCATAGAAACCAACATAGCAGAAGTAGTTGGTAATGGGGGTCGAGATAAACTATCAACCATTTTGCTGTTCACTCCCTTCTTATACGGAATAGACAAGGGGAATTGTTGGAGATACGACATCCCCTTCATCTGGAGAGCTTGCTGTAGCTTGGACTGTGTAGCTAAAAACTAGAACTGTTTGTGATCAGAATGTACCACAACCTCCTCTTACAACTTCCCCATGTCGGTATGTTACTTATAAGATGTTGTCATTAGAGAAAATACTCTTACCGATGCACCCTCTTGAACCGGTTGAACTAATAACACAAACTTGCCGCTCGCATTAACCAACCGCTTCACCTGAGTCACTGTTACTAAATTATTTATGGTGACATGCTCCTTACAAGCATTGATATGGAACTTCTTTCTCTCCTTCACAAAATGATACTTGCGAGCTCTACAGTAATGAATCACATCTCGGTCCCAAAGATAAGGGCTACCCAAGATGACCTGACATACATCCAAAGGAACCACCTCACACGCTACCTCGTCTATTAACCTTTCAGTGATCGCAAACTTGAATGTACATTGCTTCGTGATCTTCAAATACACATCTTTCTGAATCCACCCCAAATCATACGGCTTAGGATGAGCTGTAGTCATCAAACCCATCTTCTTCACCAACGTCTCCGAAATCAAAATTTTTAGACTACCTAGATCCATAATGGCCTCAACTAAACTCTGCTTAACCTGAATACTGACATGAAAAAGTTTATCCTGACTCTCCTCCTCGGTAGCCAAAGTTTGCTAAAACAAAAGTGTAAGCTATGATTTCAGTTTATCTAAATCCAGGAGGTCAACAACCTCTGCGGCTAGTGCATATCGCTCTTTCTTGCTCTTCTCCTCCTTCAGCCTAAGCTCCAGGTGAAGTTCCTAACATTTATCTGAAATATGCCCACTCGCCTTATAATGATTGCTAGAATTTTCCTTGGATGAAGATCCATCTCCTTTAGACTCTCCCTTATGCTCATATTTCCAACTAGACCTGTACCCCGACTTGTTCTTGTGATTTTCTCTGTCACTCTTCAAGTACTTGCCTTTAATAACAATTGCCTTCATGGTAACGCCCTCGATATTGGCCATAGTAAAGAGTTTGAACTCTATTCTAATGGACTCCGACAAATCCCCCGTGTACTTCATGAACACCTCATACTCATCCACATCAATATCCAAAACCAAGAAACCTAAGCTTGGTTATAAAATACCGTAGTGAACTACTGTACGGATTGCTCAAATTTTTGGCGTAAATTGTGCCATTTATACCATCTCTCTTGCTCATACCCAATCGGATAAAGCTACTTTCACACTAATACCATGAATTCTTTCCAACTCAAACTTCTTACATATTGGCATTTTCGATAAGATTTCTACCACGTGAGTACATGACTTGCAAATTTCAACGTAGCAAAGCATATTTGCTAAGCATTAGAGTATTCGTAAATAGAAAAATAAGTTTCTAACCTATTTAACCAATTATCCAACTTCTCGGCATCGATTAAACCGTCGAATACCAGAATTTTAATCTTAAATTGATACAAAGATTACGTATAGGATTCGATGACTTACCAATATCCGATCACTCCTTCACTCCTTGACGGATTCGGCATCACTAAAATTACTTTCTATCTCCGTCTACCTCCATAACCACTTTCTTCCTCAAGCGGCCTCGCCGTTGAGCCGAAGTGGAAGTCTTCGCAAGGTTCGTGAGACGCAATTGTTCGACTAACTCCCCTACAGTAGAAGTTAGGTCGGAAATTGTTGTTTTTAAAGTCATGAGTCGATCGTTAGAATTGCCCATCTCTAAATCGTCTTTCTTCTTCGAATTAGGTTTTCGATGAATCTTCAACGGACTCACTAACTTCTCCTTCGTTTGTTTGAGACAGTCACGTGTAGAGACCATGAAACACAATCACCCCCACAAATCGTATCTAGAAAACTGATACCACTTAATCTGCAATACGATTGAGAAACCTTAGTTAGCAAAAAAGTACAAAGAACACCAAATTGGATTGGAAAAAATCCCTTTAAGAGCTTTAAAGTGCTTAAACATAATTAATTACAGTAGAATTACTCTAAACCCTAAGCTTCTTCCTCAAAACTTTTATTGAATTAGCATAAGTTATAAAAATAACCTAAGTCCCTTTTATATAGAAGGGAACTAAAAATACCAGTAGAAGAAATCTCGAGGCAAACCCACGTCTCAGAATTAGAACTTACGCCACGCTCATTCGAACGGCATCCAAGCCCGTTCGAATGACTTTATGCTAATTGGTCTTAAACCCTAGAAACATGACAACTCGTTCGAACGACATCCAAGCTCGTTCGAGCAAAATTTTTCTATGGGCCAAAATTCTAGGGGATTGAACATTGGTCGTTCGAACGACTCTAAACCTCGTTCGAACAAATTTACGATAATTCCATTCACCTCAAAACGTCCCTAGATCCTCCTAGATCATTTGTTGACCGAGTGAAACCAGCGCAGTGGTTTACCCTTGAGGCTGGTGGGGAATTAATGACATAAAATGTGGTTCAATGTCGAGTGCAATACAAAAGAATCTTAGAATTCCTGTATATGCTAGTTGATTTTCTCCCACGCCTGTTCCTTCTATCTATAATACTGGGTGTATTTGATTGGGATTCGATATACTTTTTGAATTTGATCAACACCTATTGGATTTGAGAATTATGGTTAATCCTATCGATTCCCACATACAGTACCAAATGTAAGAGACAAAATTCGTATCTTAGACTTAGTCTCTCATACAAAGATGAGCAGAATACCTGACAGTAAACAAGCAACCACAAATAGAAACAAGATCTAGCGTGGAAGACTTTACATAGGTAAAAACCATGACCTCTCTTGAGGATTTAGAAATGGCGATCTTATTGATTGAGTGACTTCTTTTTACAATGAGTATTAAAGTTAGTTTTGCATATACTTTCTAGATAGACAAATCTCTTTAATCTGTTCATCCTTGGTCATATTTATAGATCTCATATTATGACCATTTAATGACAACTATCTTTTTTTAATGATGGACGTTACAAATGATAGTCTAAAACGTCTGAGTAACGGTTACATCATGTCATGAATGATCCTCTATTTATGTAATAACTTCCTTAATGTGTTACGACTGTAGCACGATGTCTTATGATTATGAGGTCAAGCTCATATTATGAGTTCAATATCAATGCTTGAGTTCAATATTCGGAGCAGGTCCTTACAGTACCAATCACAACATTGTAGTTTTCTTATGTTGACATCATCAATGGCCATTATTGCATGTCTAATTTTGCCAACCAAATCCACCTTCTTCTTGCCTATCTCCACTACTATTAATGGGCACAGTGTCAACAACCGTATCAATATTTGAAAAAGTGTTATATGGTATGCCTATCTTTCTCCTTAAGTTTACTACATGGGAAACCGCATACGTCGTGATACCCTCTTATCCTCGGTTTTCTTAAGCAACCTCAATAAAACGTTCCCAAAGGAAAGTCAAGACTGCTTCAGCATGGGTCGAATACGTCCCGCTTACACCCCAACTGGATCGGTAATGAGTTCCAAGGGAAGCTATTTTAGAGGCATCAAACACAAATCTCTTTGATGCAGTGTTCTCTCTTGGGGCCTTGGACATTGACCTACTTACCTCAAGTTTCCAAGGAAAGTATGACTCAAAATTGAACTGTGGTTGCAGGATATTTTCACCAGCGTCAACATTCCCGAATATTGCACTAGCCTACCCTTTGAGGAACATAGAGAAAGAAGAAGCATTTGGTATTTCATGCAAAAGGGTCACGATAATTGCCATTCCACTACAATCTAAAACATTGACTTGAACTAACAGAAGAATTGATCCGAATTGGTCCCCTCTGCTACACGACAACAGTAGGTCTAGTATATCATTCGTTTGTTCTAATAGAACATCTAAGAGTTGAACATATACCCTAGCTTCAACATAATAATCTCTCGTGTCGTTACAATCAATTGAGACGCCATCCTTTCTCATCCTTTCTGCTAATGGGTAAAAGCTAGAAAGGATTTGGGACCACTATACCAATTTTATTAAATTACCACAAATAAAGTCTATGGTAATAGTCATTTTGCCACGGATAAATTCTGTGGTAGAGGTCTGTAGTAAAAGGTACGTGGCAATATTTTTTCCATGGTGGTTATCTAATTTATATTGCTACGGGGTAAATCCGTGGCAATTTTTTTGCCACGGAGTTCGTCTGTGGTTATTTAATTTATATTGTTATGGTTATTTAATTTATATTGTTACGGAGTAAATCCATGACAATTTTTTTGCCACGGATTTTATCTGTGGTTAATTATTGTAAATACCGCAGATGAAACCCATTTTGCCACGGATAAAGTCTGGGGTAATTTTTATTTTATTAAAAAAAAAACTAAAAATACTGGAATACTGCATTCCTGAACCTGTAAAGCACTCCTAATCATCCAACAATACATTTCATACATACTAATATTACATGGACACAAAATAGATATCCAAAATAAATCCCTCATTCCATTAAACATTAAAAGATCCAAATACAATTGTTCCATATGCTAAAAGAACATATGTATAAGAGAAAAAGAAGAAAGAATAGAGGGTTCATAAGTCCATAGATGAGATTTACAAGAAAAGAATACCTATAAATTGGAGTCATAAAAATCATGTAACTATAATACTCCATCCAGTTTGTTCCTATTGCCCTTAGAAACTTCAGCAGACCTTTTGTCACACTTTTACAATGTCTCTAGTACCACAGGTCTTCATTGTTCAACACCCCTATAAAAATGAGCATGTTACTTAAGAGTTGAGAAACAATAAAAATATAATAAAAAGATCTCAAAAATTTCCAATACCTTGTCCCTTAATCCTCTGATAAAGCCAACAAGCAACACTTGAAAATGCCTATCACACACGAACTTGTTCGATTTACCAATTGGAAGGGGTTGCTGCATGCAAAGATTATAGACTCAATAAGAATTTGAATTAATTACAAGGAATCAAAAAGGCCTAAGTAAAGATGTGTCGAATGAGAGTAAATGTTTTCAATACATTTGAAGAAGAAAACATCCATAAAGTTACTCACAATTAGTCTTCTTGTAGTACATGAATCCCACTTTCATCCAATGCCCACAACAACCTTGAGAATTTCATCCGTATTCAATTTTTCCCATCCAAAGTAAACTCCAGAAACTTGGTCAGCTAGGGAAAATGGACCATCATCTATATTTTCCATGATTTTTAATAACTATAATATTAGTTTTGCGCATAGCGTCTGGATTTAGAAACTAAGAAAGATAATGCAACAAACCTGCAACTTCACATAGAAACCCCTTTTGAAGAAGACCTTCAATGGGCAATGCATTCATCACCCTTTTGCACATAAAGAAACCAACCAAATCGTACCTTAGCAGAAAGATGTCCTAAGTGACAAAAACAAAGATGATTTGTTATATAGAGGTGTACAGTCTTCAAATGCTGGAAGACCTCAAGGCTCAGGTTGAAACTCTAAAAGTGAATGAAGCACAAAATCTACTACAAAATAATGGGTCAGCCTGAGTCTGAATGGTTGGAACAGCTACTACCTTCATTCTAGCAGCCTTCGCAGCCATTACACCAACCCTAGTTGAATAAGTTGATATTAATTTTGTCACAGAAGGTTAAGAGAATAATAGTGATAACTGATACTAACATTTATTTACAACTTCAAAATTATAACTCTAACGTAGAGCAAAATAATATCTCAGAATATGGGATGTAAATAAAATAGTTTGGGATGTCTTACAAGGAGTCTTCAATTACAAGTCAGTAACCTGGATCCACGCCAATTCTCTTTGCCGCCTCTAAAAAGCTAACACCATATTGAAGACACCAAAATGTAATCACAATTAATTTATGTTAACTATCTGAGAATATCTACATGTAAACAATTTAAAGGGAAACACATTGAGTGTTGACACTAGCAATACCAGCTTTGATATTTTCTTCTCAAAATCCAACAATCCCAATCCTAAATATCATCATTTTGCTAATTAACAAATAAAGATAAGTGCGTTTAATAATCAAAACTACCATAAGAATCATTTCAATAGTATTCCAAGAGTGTAAAGACTTACCTGAGTCTATCCAATGCTTTAAAGGACATGCTACGATTTTGTGATAATTATAAGGATTCTTCTGCTACAATCAGATATTAAGACAAATTTCTGCATTATATTCCATTTTTGTACTAGAGGTGAAGAGCTCCTTTGTCAGGGTCTTCTGCTACGATGAGGAAGAAAAAAAGGATGATAATCAGACCCAGTTAGCTCACAGGTTACTAAAATATCAAAACCAATGTACTTTTGAGCTTAGTTGATTTTCAGATATGGGGATTACCCTTGTGAGAAGAGGAATAGTTTGACTTTGATTACCATTAGATGATTGAAACAAGAGTTACACCCTTATAGTGTTCAACTTTGGAATTACAATCTCATGCCTATCCCATGCACCATTCATGGAAAATCAAAAATCACACCGCCAATTTCATATTTTTATTGGGATTATTATTTCAAATTGTGGTTTTGGTCTGGAATTTTTTTAGAATCTGAAGTATTTTGTTAAGGGCATTCGGCAAGGTAAAGTAGGTCCCTACCGCTTAGTGGTATAACAGTATGCTCTTCCAAATAACAACTGGTCATCTAATTGGAGGGAAATGAAGTCATTGGGAAAATGGGCTAAAAGAGCAGCCAATTGCCGAAGATTACCTTTAGAAACATACACAAGAATTAAAGAAAACCTTACAAGACTGTTAGTTTCACACTACCTATTTATTGTATTTTCCTTTTTTATTTTTCTTTAAAGTTAGCTAGTCATTGTATAGCTGATTCACTTGAGGCTTCCCTTTAGATTGTAACTCTTTTCATATGAATTGAAAATCCTGGTGGGCTCTGCCTAACTCAGGTTTCCTTCTTAAAAAAATAGATTTTTTTTGTCTGGTACAGTTACGTCTCGAGAATTTGGTTAACAAATTGTCAGACCTTGTAAAAGGGTTAATGACACATGTTTTAAAGAAATTGACTATGGGATATAACAGGGCAGCTATATATGATTCAAAGGTACCTTGCTCGCCATATGAAGGCACCCAAAGCTTATGAGGTAGTGAAATTCTTCGAAGTTGTGCCTTGTATCGCTCCATTGACTCATCTTTCACATCAAAACACTCACTAATAGTATGACGAAGCATAACATCACAAAGGTTGACAAACATGCCCGAACTTGCACAAGTTATAAGATCGATCTGCATATGAGCCCTAGACGAGTTTTTCGCGATCACTTCTGCAAGAAAATGAAGAACGCTCTTTGTTAGTTTCAGTGTTTGTAAGGAGAGATAAAAGAACTTCCTTTAGGCCATCGTTTAAATTATTCCTGACAGTCTTAATAGTTGTAAAAGAAGAATGCAGGTCAGTTTGGCTATGAGTTGACGCTTTTGCAAAAAAACTCCTGACCAACATCCAACTTGCTCTTAAAATCAGTATGATCAGGAATAGCGCTGATATGAAAAAATGCACCCTAGATGCTTGTCATCTCCATTACACACCCATTCACATACACCCCTTTTGGTACCCACCATTGATGATTTACCAATGCTTTCGCACGATTTGGAAAACTAACCAACATCAACAACGCTCTCAACGACGGCTAAAAATACCCAATTGCAGATATTCTAAGCACGCTTCCCCTCAAGTCCTCACAGCCTTTTCAGAATAGGTTCCAAACTTTCAAAATCATAGTCCAGGAAAAATTCCTCTATAAATCCAGGAGGAGAAACAACCCCACTGCCACTCCCAGTACTACCCCCAAACACATCCACTGAACTCGAAACCTCTTACAAAATCATTGGTAACAACGGTGAAATACTCCCATTAAGTTTTCCCTTTCCGCTACTAGAAAACAAATTAGGATTACTCAGATGAATTTGGCAATACGAAACTGACAAACTCTTCACCTGCTTAACTAAAGTTTTTAACTCAGACTTGATTATCTTCTCCTCATTGAACCCATCTTCTTCCCTTCTTCATAAGCTCGGTGATAACTCGAAACCAAATAAAGAAAAGGAGGTTTCTCACTCGCTGCATAGAAAATAACAACCAGTGTTAGATTTTAAGCTTTTAGTGAAAACAAATTATTCATAAGGCCTACTCCTAAATTATCCACAGAATCAATCTCTAAACCCTAACTCCATTACAACAATATTTCTTTTAAATCTATACCGTTACTGAAGAAGCAACAAATTTTTGTAAACGGAGAAAAAAAATCAAGAAAAAAATTAAACTCATATAAGGAGATTGAAAGGGTGTTTTGCAAAGAGTTTTTTTTTTCCTGTGAAATACCAAAGTAACATATTTTTTGTCAGTAATATGTGCAGGGATTGTTGAGGCCAACTTGTTGGTTATACAGATAATAAATATATATTAAGTTATAAAATCTTAGCAAAATGACGTGATAGATGATCAACCAGAACCCACTCCATTAAATTTGTGGTAAATTTTAAAAGAGACTGTGGCAAAATCGTTATTTTGGTGTAGTGGCACTCCTCTGAATGAGAACTCCCCTTGCTTTCATAACAAACAAGGTGTTCTTCAAAAGCTAAGGGACCAGGTCCTGCAGTTTCTCGCTCCTTTTCCCTTTAATCTTGGCCTTCATGTACTTCTCCATACTGGTAAGAACCCCAAGCCATAGTTTGCAAAACGTTGTTAGTTGTGAAAGATCATGGAGTAGTTGTAAGAACACATTTGATAAGAGCTTCATAGCTAGGACAAGAGTGCCTTCAATATTGCGGTAGTTTTCCGTGAAGTGATTTTGTGAGATCTCTAGCAAGTCATCGAGCAAGGTGAATACGACCATGTCAAAACACTGCAACCATGCAGCCTGTGGAAGGTCCAGGTTTACCCCATTAACAACTCCCATTAAGCACCTTTGCAAGGTTTACCCCATCGACATTTATGCATTATATCATTATGAATTTAAAAGTTATCAAAGTTACTTTGACTCACCTCTTGCCAACAAGAGTAACATTGGAGATGGCTACCGGTTATTCTCTAACGGCAAAAGCATTTTCTTGACGGTGCTATTGTGTCATTATCATACCTAAAATATGAGTTATTAAAGTTTACAAAGTGCAACCAAAACACACAAAAAACTCAAAAACAACCCCAAAAAAAACTTACAAAATGGAGATACAGAGAGAGGGGGAGAAGTACCTAAGCTTGCCAGGGATGTTCTTGATTTCACATATTTTACTTGACTCAAAGCACCAAGCAAAATATTGGTAGCATCTGAAGAACCATACTGCCCCAACCAACCTTGTAAAGTATACAAACTCATATC
This sequence comes from Kingdonia uniflora, assembly GCA_014058105.1. NCBI lineage: Eukaryota > Viridiplantae > Streptophyta > Magnoliopsida > Ranunculales > Circaeasteraceae > Kingdonia > Kingdonia uniflora. Next base: position 1,466,272 of record JACGCM010000792.1, read on the forward strand.
CCAGGTTCAACCCAGTGCAGAAACTCCCAAACACCATCTTGTTAGTAGTAGTAGTTGTTGTGATAATGGTTGTTGTGTGAGATTGCAGGTTTGGTTGTGGTTAAAAATAAGAAAATGGTTTCATGGGGTACTGTAGTAGGACAAAGTGATGCGCAAAAGGTGGATGAAACTCAAAACTGGTGAAGATGGTGGCGGTAAGGGAAGAGGAAAGTATGGAGGAGAAGAGAAGAGGAGTTTGGTGTCGTATTTAAGAGAATAGGAGAATGGCCTAGCATTGGGGCTCATTTTTTGGTTCTTTGTTATACCTGCTGGAAACGCACACGAAAGCGAGCCATCCCGTGCCGCCGGAGAAAACTTCACAGGAAAGTACTCATCAGTTTCACACCTGAAATTAGAGTTCTCAAAGTGCATTACCAGTCCTTATTTCCCCTACAAAAAGTACAAAAATAGACAAACAAAACAAAAGTTCATAGTTTTATACTTTGATCTCACTTATAAACAAATAAAGATAGCTTAAACATATTATGATGATGATGAAATCTGACCTGAACTCTTGCAAGCTTGATTTTACACACTTTGCTTGAATTAAAGCTCTTCCAATCAAAGTTATGGTAGCATTTGAAGAACAACACTGCCCCAACAGACCTTGTAAAGTTTTCCAGATTCAACCCAGTCCTACAAAGCATAACCCCATGTTATAAAAACATTAGTTTACCTACAAATCACACACACATTCACACACACACACACACACACACACACACACAGATAAACAATACCTGAAGTTAGACATATCTTGACATGACTCTGAATATTGCTCATCAACCTTCTTGTTTTCTTTGTCACAATGCATGTCTAGCAACTATATCAACTTAGTCCTGCTGCAACCAAAATATAAAATTTAAAAAAATTAAAAAAAATCGCAAAAGAGAGATTCAAACACATACACACAGAGAGGGAGAGATACCTAAGCTTGCTAGGGATACTTTTTATCATGACACTAGTCCTCCTATGAAGCTCACTCTTATCATTCTTAATAAAGTAAAAGGGAGAAGATTGTGTCTGTGTCTGTCTGCGAGTCTTTAGTTTCCTCCCCCTCCATCAAACCCTCTTTCACCACTATTTTAGCCCTCCAGATAATCCCCTGACCATGACCATTAGTATTCCTTTTCTGATTCTGTCCATAAAAAAGCCCTCTTCTTCTCCCCCTACAATTCCCAAACTCCACCTTACTCTTATCTCTCCCACTAGACACCCCAAAGGGCTTAGTCCCCTTGTATGTCACCACATTGTTGGTAGTAGTAGTTGTGGTGATACTGGTTGTAGTGCGAGATTGTAGGTCTAGTTATGGTGGCGGCGGTGGTTGTAAGAAATATAAGAATGGCTTCATGATGGGGTAATGTAATGGTACAAAATGATGCACAAATGGTGCATGAACCACTGGTGAAGGTGAAGGTGAAGTTGGTGTTAAGGGTAGCGCAAAGTATGGAGGAGAAGAGAAGAAGAGTTTGGTGTTGTATTTAAGGGAAAAGGAGAATGGCCTAGCCTTGGCCTTCATTTTTGGTTCTTTGTGACACCTGCTGGAAACGCACACGAAAGCGAGCAATCCAGTACCGCCGGAGAGAACATCACAGCCAAGAACTCATCAGTATCACACCTGAAATAAGAGTTCTCAAAGTGCCTTACTAGTCCATGTTTGCCCTACAACAAAAATACAAGCAAAAAAAAAGTCAAGAGTTTGATACTTTGATCTCAACTCAAGATAAAACTATTAACTCAAACATTTTGTACTTAAAATCAAAGAAAGATAACTCAAATATTAATAAGTACACATGATGATGATGATGACGATGACGATGAAATCTGACCTGAACTCTAGCAAGCTTCATTTTACACACTTTTCTCGAATCAAAGCTCTTCCAACTAAAGTTTTGGAAGCATCTGAAGAATCTCACTGCCCCAACAGACCTTGTGAAGTTCACAAAGGCATACCCCAGATTCAACCCAATCCTACAAACCCAAAGGCCAAAAGCATAACCCCATGTTATCAAACCATCATTTTACCTACAAATCCCACAAAGAGAGAGAGAGAGAGATAGATTAACAGTATCTGAAGTTTATAGGTAAGTACACAAAATCAAACTTATACATCTCTTCTTGGCATGATTCTAAACCTAAATATTGCTCATCAACCCTCTTGTTTTCATTGCCACAATGGATATCTAGCAACTCTATTAGTTTAGTCCTACTGCAACCAACCAAAGCACACACAATTAACTCAACAACATCCAAAAAAATCACAAAAGAGAGTGGGAGAGATGCCTAAGCTTGGTAGGAATGTTTTTGATCATGGCATTGGTCCTCCCATGAACCTCAGTTTCATCATCATTCTCCACAAACTCAAAAGGAGAAGATTCTGACTGTTGTTGTGTCTGCTTAATTTCCTCCCCCTCAACCAAACCCTCTTTCACCACTGTTTTGGCCCTCCAAATATACCCAAGACCATTAGTATTGTTTTTCTGATTCTGTGAAAAACCCCACCTCTTCTTTTTCCTCTACTACTCCCAAACTCTACCTTGCACATAGCCCTCCCACTTGATACCCCAAAGGGTTTAGACCCCTTGACTGTCACCACAGTATTAGTAGTAGTTGTTGTTGTCATAATGGTTGTTCTGTGAGATTTCAAGTTTGGTGGTGGTGGTCAGAAATATGTAAATAGTTTCATGATGGGGTACTCTAGTATGATAAAATGGTGCACTGGTAGTAAAGGGGGATGAGAAGAAGAGGGTAAAGGGGAGATGGGAAGAAAAGGTTTGAAAATAGACCTAACTTTCTTTGTACAGTTAATATAATTTTGTGAAGTGAAAGGAAGTCCATTAATATAAATGGTGTCATAGGACTCATTTACGTACAAATAGGGGGTGTATAAGTGTTTATGGTCTAGAAAATGTGTAAGCGGGTTCATCCTTTGTCCGAGTATATGGTAGCTCCAACTTTGATGACTTCCATGCATCTCATAATTCATAAAAGTTTGCAAATAAAAAATCCATGATATCGAGCCATTAATATCGGTACTTCTGAATGATTTAGTGTGTATTAGATTTGGTTAATCCTGGATAATCCTATACGAAGACCCCCTCTAAACTATCGACAATTTTTGGTAAGAACATAATCCAACTCCGTTGAGTGTTTCAAAGTAACTATGGACATATCAATGGTGTATACGGGACCAAATACTGGGATTCCTTGCAATGTACCACCTCTGGCTTCACTATTTTGAATGAGGTATTGCCTACAAAAATGGCTCAGATGATTTGGATTCAAATAATTGAGGATCAAGTTGAAGAAGGAAAAAAACTATACTGTATTTTGGTACCTGTAGCAGCATTGCTAGTGTAGTTCCCACTACCGTTATTATATTTTTGGCAAGAGTCCTGTACGGTAAATTTGTTGTTCCCAAGGTGTTTCGTGTACATGCAAACTTAACTTGACCCAGTGAAAACACTGGTGTACTCTTCTTTATACCTCAACTTCTCTTTACAACCATAGCCTCATGATATACCCCCCTAGTGACAGATGCTCTGCATCCTTCTATTCCTCTCTTTGTAGAACTTTTAGCACCCGCCAACATTTGTTAAACAAAAGATAGCGCATAAGCAAAGATAATTAAGGTGAGACCATGTGTGTGCCCACGGTCCAAACTGATTTACCTTTTGCAATGTGTGCCCTTATTTGATATAGTTGCTTCATACTCGTACTATAGACTATTATTTGCAAGAACATAATCCAACTCAGTTGAGTATTTTAAATTAAGGTGCAGTCATGTAGCGCCACTATAATCTATGGACATATCAATGGTGTATATGGGGCTAAAGTTTGCGTTCCAATACTTTATATTTTTTACGGATGAATCACTGTTGAGAAGGCAAGGCCATGCACTAATCTTCCTTGCAATGTACTATCAATCCAGGGTCTTCATAATTTTGAATAACGCTTTGCCACCAAAATGGAGATATCATGCAAAGCTTCCTAGCTAAAGTTCTTAGATTTACAATCAAAATAAAAAAATAAAAATGAAAAGTTATTAAGACGTGCAGTAGGAGCAATAATAAAGTCTTGTTAAATAGGGGAAAAGTTTATCATCTGTAATCAACCAATTGTTAATGTGAAACCAAAACCGTTTTATCATCATGGTACACAGTGCAAGTATGATTTATACGAGTGCTAAAGCCAGTTACGGAGGTCACCTTGTTTTATATGAAGCGTCAATACCTAGGTCTCGGTTCAATTCAAGAATGCAACATGATCAAATCTAATTAACATATCTAATTATATCATAAGAACAGTTCAATCACATCATAATTAGCATATCTCCAAAGGAATTAGAGTTTGAACTTGGAAAATTTACCCATCATTCAGCAGAACCGAGAGCAATAAATCGGTAAATCAGCAAATCCAACGGCATCAACTGAGATATAGACAAAATTGACTAGACTATTGTTGAGATCAACAAATTTGAAGAATACTTGAGTTTAATTTTTGGTTTTAGGGTTTCTGATCAAGGAATTTTGATTTTTGAGAAGTTTGAGAGTTTGGTCCTCTGTTTACCAACTCTAACAAAGAAACCAAAATTAGAACATCGCGCAGGAGAAGAAAAAGAAAGAGGGAAAGCTGGAAAATAAAATTACCACGGACCCAGCTCTATTTGCCACGGATAAACTCTGTCTCATATAAACTACAACAATTATCCGTGGCAAAAAAAAAAAAAAACTATGACAATTTTCCTATTTTGGTGTAGTGGACAGAGATTTCTTTAGCCTTGAACATCTTTGTTTAATAACTTTTGTGTGATCAGCCCTGCCTTCACAATGATGGACGTTGTTAAAATAGAAGAACACGAGGGGAATATAAGTTGGTAGAACATGTTTATCAAGAAAAGAGAGCTTCATTGTTCAAAGATGATTAAGAGTTGAAGATGAAGGTTTGATAAACTCTCTTGAGACGGCTTCTAAGAGCATGTTTGTCATCTTCATAGGTTTCCTTCCTGACCTCAAACAATCTCTCTCACTCAGTCTCCCACATTTCTTTCCTCTTGCTAGAAATCTCATTTGGTTTCCCCGATCCAAGCCTGAAATTCTTTATGTCGATGGTGATTTTGTATCCTTTAATATTGCAGAATCGAGGGACTTGAACTTCAACAATGATTATGGTAACCAGTTACAAGATATCAACATATTGTATGCACTTATGCCACAGTTGCTATCAAAGAGTGATGTAATTATTCTACAGTTAGCCTTGAGAGTGTAAGTCTAATCTCGTAGAGGGGAGATTACACTCTTACACCACAAGATTAATACTTGACTAGGGTTTTACCAAGCGTACTTAGTAAAAATATAGAGATTCAAGTAGACACACTTACGTGGAGTCCTAGAATGGGATTTCTCTATGACCTCTAGTGAAGATTTTTAGACAAGATTGTATAAATGGATAAAAGGATGAGATTACAAGTAAAGGACTTGAGTGGACTGAATCTCCAAGCTTTTAGAGTATGCTCAAAGGTGTCAGAGCTTCTCAAGGGTGTGTGTGGAAAAAAAATATCAAGCCCTATATGGTGGTTCTCCTTTTCTATTTATAGAGGATAGGAAATGTGACGTCACTATAGAGTAGTTAAATTGTAATTGTATCCTTCTTTACAGCTGTTCTGTACCAGAGTTTGTCTACCATAGTTAACTGCCATAGACCTAGTATTGAGCTGGACTGAGGCGGTGGTCGAAGCTTTGGTGGACTCGAGTGTAGAGTTGTTATGGCTTTGACAGGGTTATAAGTATGGTAGGCTTTGAGCTTGTCGGTAGTCTTCGAGTATCGAGTCTGTTCTCGAAGGCTGTAAATGGGCTACTATATTTGCCCCCTCTTAGCTGGGACCTTGGAAAGGTTGAGTAGATGTTGGTCGACAGTTCTAGCTGTGAAGCTATCTGTATAAAGTTTGGCCATTATTATTGTGCCAGTTACCGCGAGATCATTAGTTACTGATTATGCTGATTATGATTTAACATCATTAATGACTCTGTAATCTCCTATAAAAAGGGGTGGAGAGGGGGGGGGGTAGCAAATTTTCTTTATTTGTTGCTTGGTCTCTACTCAGCTCGTCTCTTCGCTTCGTACATCAAGATGAAGATTCGATCTCAGAGCCAACAAGAATAAGAGGAGGCTAGGATAACTACCAAGGTGGCAGAATTGATGACAAAGTATTTTGGCCGTATGGGCTCGGAGGCGAAGCTTCTAGAGCTCATCGACCTTCAGATTGGGGAGCTGACTGACAAGGAGCGAGACGAGGCGAAAGAGTTCAGTTTCTGGTAGGTGATGTTCAGTCAATACTTCATGACTACTGTTGGCGCGTTAAGAGGCCTAACAGAGTGGTTGGTAAAAGAAGAGAACGCTGTTGCTGGTAGTAGTTCAGGGTACTCGAAGAGGTTCCCTGGCTATAACTGATGTACTCATTTTGTTGGGAGGATTGTGTTTATTGTTGTATTTTTTGTGGTCAAATTGGAATGAATGGATTTTCAGTTTATTTTATTGATGTTTAATGTTTATGAATGGTATGGGATAATCGAAGGCTATGAAAATGTATCGGAGAAAATGGATTTAGAGAAATAAAAAGGATAGTACTCTTTGACCTTTGAAGGTTCTGGGAAGAGGTCAAAGGAAAAAGGACTTAGAAAAACAAAAGGATAAGGCTCTTGGACCTTCAAAGATTTTGGAAGGAGATCGAAGGAAAAGACTTAGAAAATCAGAAGTATAGGTACTCTCGTTGACCTTCAATCCCATTTAGTCAATCGTTGTAATATTAGATGGTTTGTAGTTAGGTTCCGAGGTCATTAATATGTTTAAGGTTAAAACTTGTAATGATCTGACTTTTACAGGTTTTATTCCTAACTTGTAAGGGCCTTGCCTATTTGAACAGAGTGTTGGGCTAGGGTTAGTAGTCATTTCATGTATGATATCAGAAATTATGATGGGTGTGACATTAAAAAAATGAGTGATCCTTATTTTTCAAGGATTCTAATTGCAATAAACACTTGGTTATGCAAATGATTTTTTCATTCGAGAGGTAGATAAAGGGGTTGGTGCCAGTCAAAGAATTGATAGAGGTTGTGTAAACGAGGGTGTTTGGTTACATGATTAGAAGAGCTCAATACTACCAATATGATACTTGTAGCATCGAGTGAAAATTGAGGAGCGAAGCTAGAAAAGAAATGAGGTTCAAGCGATTAGAGAGGCATTCAAAATTTGTAAGGGATGGTATGTTAGAATTATTGAGGGAAGATGGAAAAGTGTGAGAGAGTGGGGTTAGTTGGGGTAATTGGCAATTGTGGAAACCTTTACGGTTTGTGATTTATATATATAAGAGAAGAAAGAGAATTTTTTTTCAAAACAACTATTGAAATTTCTTGTGAGGAAGAGAGAGAAACCTCTGCAAATTGTTCCTCTGATCCTGACATTGCCAGAGAGCGCTCAGAAACACTGTACCAAGGTATGCCCCACTCGTTATTACCTTCTACTTGCCTATATTAATATATTTTTGCATTTTCATACAATTTTTTTAGAATTAGTTTGTAGAAACTTGGTGGCCGCCATTAATAGAGAAATTTGAAGGGTATTTTTGAAATTTTATTCATAAGATACAATTTATTTTGTCTTCACCACATTTTACCTCCAAACTTTCTAGAAAAAGGAAACCTAACGGGAAGCAAGTAGAAGAATTTAAGATAAACAATCATGTCATTTTTAGATATTATGATAAAATGATACAAATATGAAAACATACCCGATTGTAAGATCGTTAAACATCACTCGATGCTACAAGTATGAATGAAGAGAAACATAACTACCAATATGAAAGTCTTCTAATGGCTCCATAAGTTGAGTGGATCAATGGTTCAAAATCATTAAGGAACAAACAAGTATCTACAATTGACAAAAATATGTTATAACTTGTAATGCAATACTTACAACAATAGTGGACGCAACAATCATGCTTTCTTTATTTGTCAAACATTTCCTCGACGTAATTTCATACTTTGGAAGTGATTTAGGATTGCTTCATCAGTGATGCTAGCAAAAGTGGTCTTCTAGACATATGTGACCAAACAATCATTTACGAACTCATTTGCCATTCTATTATGCAAGCGGTTCTTTATTAAATGCATAGCTAAAAAGGATTATAGCTATCGTAACTGGAAGTATTAATGCCAATGTTATGAGTGAGTAAACAAAGGGGTATGATTTATCTTTTTTTGTCTTTACCATCTCCTTAGCAAGCCCTTAAATGCCGTGTACTTCAGAAAATGTACTTTCAGATCGTATTGTAGAGATATAAAGATCAAGCTGATAATCAAGTTTCATAAGGTCCAAAGGAGAAAAATCATCTCCATACAACTGAGCAAGGCAGATCAAATTCTCCTTTTTATATACTGGAAATGAATCACTTGGATTCAAGCAAGGCATACAAACAAGTAATTCAGTATTTACCTCCTTAAAATGATCATTAAAATATGAAATTTGATGATCTAAGCATGAATTGAACAATGACTGACGATAATAATGCTCATTTGTATTTTCTTTTGCATTTTTTTGGGATCTACTTGGTGCTATGAACCTATCCGCCATCACTGGAATTTTGATATTATGTTTTGTGCAATGCTTAGAGACATCATTGTGAATAGAATCCCATCCATTATCTCATAAAAATTGTAATTACTTCTTAACCCATCGCATTTACAATGTCTTGATCTTTCCTTTGTAATCCTTTGGACAAATCATTAGTATATCCCAAAATTTTCCTTATCAGAAAGAAGATCAAGACACTGAGCACATTGTGTCCAACAAAACAATTACAACGCCTCTTTAATCTAAATTTGACTTATGTATCAACTCGTAAATTACACCAGTAATAGGCCCAAACATAAAAATCACACTCAATAGGGTATTATAGTGGGATCCCTAACGTATTTCACCAGGCTGCTTAATACTTATCTCTTGATTTAGACCCCTTCCACTATCAAGTTCCCCTTTTTCTAATGCTTCAATAATTGCAGCCGCTTGTTTATCTCGAAGAAGATCTCGGTATTTACATGATGCTCCAACAATATTGGAAGCATTCGTAATCATGGTTAAAAACAACTCTATTTGATAATGATCTTTTATCGTTATAACAAGCGCTAGCTGGAGTTGATGTATGAAACAATGAATGTAGTATGCATATGGATTCTCATACTTCTTGCACCATCGTATCCTTGTCCCCGAAGTCATAGCATTCTCATACTGTGCTTAGAAAAAAGTTTATCGATTTCCCCTTTAAGAGATAATGATGTAGTATCGGTAGCATGCACGATGCCTAGAAGGCGTTCAATTACATACCCCTCTTCATTCATGAAGCGTATAATAACAACCATCTACTCTTTAACCGAAACATCCCAAGACTCGTTAATCAAATTTGTTAATTGTAAATTGTTTATCTCCAAGCTATTTGAGAATTGATTTGGTCATCTTAAATGTGGAAGACTTCCTAAGATCCTTATGAATATCAGGAGAAGTCTTTTTATTATTATTTGGAGCATTTTTAAGAAAGACACCTTTAATAACTTTATTGTGATCAGCCGTAAAATTCAGAAGTTCAAGAAAATTCCCCCGATTACTCGACCCCTTAGACTTATCATGACCACGAAAAGCCAACCCCTTGCTTGAGAAGAAACCAAACACAATTAATGGATGATAACAAATGAACTTGGTTATCAATATGTTCTTGATCTAATTGCTTATAATGAGCTGTTTGAATGCTTTGATCTTAGTTCAATAAAACTTGGCCTCTCAAAGATGCAATATTATGATGACAATCAACCCCTCCAACATGTATTTGAAATCTTTCTTTCTTTATTTTTCCAATTTTTGTAACCCATACTTTTAAAACAATCACCGCCATCTTGGTCTCTGTTTTCCGTATTGAAGAAATAACAATATAAGTAAAAAGCTTTATTCTTCTTTATGATGTATTCCAACCAAGTTGGAAATTCGTTGAACCAAGTCTTAACGAAACGCCTTTTAGACTTGTCATCTTAGGGAAACTTGTGATTTTTAGGTTGACCTAGTCCAATTTCCAAATGCACTCTTTGAATTATATCTTGTTGATTAGGATGATATTCAGAAATTGGAATTTGAAACTCTGGATCTGTAGAAAGATCATTTATCTCTACTTCTCTGTACTTTCATTTAAATTAACGGCGTACTTCCTCATAAACCTCAAGAATGTCTTCATTTGGAGGTATTTGTTCAAGAACTTCATGATCTTCCATGGCCGGAAGAGGAGGCATTTGCTCAAGAACTTCATCTTCCATGATCGGAAGAGGAGGTGATTGGTAAAGAACTTTATCTTCTATGACAAGAAGAGGTTGATCAATTACAGAAGCACTTTCTTGACTAGCAACTATCTACGGTCTTCTTTTTCTTTCTAATGAAATTTGCTAAAAAATCCCTCCATTGTTCCTGTGATCCTACATGAACACAAGTATTGTTGATCATTCAAATATTGCAAGACTGTAAAGTATACTAATCCTTACATATTTAAAAATTGTAAAACTAATCCTACATTGAAACCCCTTATACCTACCGCATAAATACCCCTTACTTATAATATAGGTATTTACAGGAAAATATCTCATATGCTGCTTGTAAATAACTCAAACAGTCCTTTATAAAGAGTAAAATATGGTTTAAAAGTATGAAGTTCCTATTATTGAGATGAAATATTGAAGCAACAAAAAATCGGGACGTGGTAATCCAAGAAAAAGCTTTAAAACCAGGAGATAATGTGAACTTTAATGTATTAACTCAGCAATAGAGACATATAAGAGGATTGCAAAAAAGCATCTCTGAGATCCCTGAACATTAAAATCTCACACATGAGAAGACCCCAAATTGAATAAACAACAATTGCGAGTGAAGAAACCAAATCCAATCTAATTTAGACCCTCAATAATCTGATTTAAACCCAAATTGAACAACAACAATTGCAAGTGAAGAAACAAATACATGTATTACTAAGGGGTATATATGCTTACCACATATATGTAAAACATTGTAAATAAACAATAATCATCATGGTGACCATAAACTAACTGAAATCAGAACCCAAATGCCTACCACATCGAAGTCATAATTGCAGAGTTAAATTATAGTATATGTGAGAGTTAAATTACAGTTACATTTGTGTAAGAGAGAAAATTACTTACTAATTCAGAGTTAAATTATAGTTGATTGATGCCCTAATCGCAGAAGAAGAAACCCAAATTGCCAAGGAGAGAAGAGAATTGCCAATTTTTTTTTTTTTAACATGTATTTAAAGTTCCATAACTAACCTTTTTTTTTGTAAAAGTGAGTTCCCCCACTGGTTTTGGAACTATTTTTTTATGAGCTAGAAATATATATAGAGAGAAAGAGAAGTATAAATACCTTTAGATGATTATTTATTTCTTCTCCTTAGCTTTGATTTTAAAGATTAGGGTATTTACACTCTTACTAGTGCTCCTTACTTAATGGGATTTTTTTTTCTTGAAGAAGATAAGTTATTATGTTTTTGCAAAGAGAAGCATGTAAGAGTGACTTAACCCCAAGAGATAACACCGACCTAGCATACTTACCAATCAAAATGATCATGTGCTACTCGGTGTATCGAACTTCATTACAACGTAGCCAACATTCCACATACACACCATTGCCCCATCCTTTGGTCTAAATAAAATGCACCGCATACATGACCAAAAAGATTTTTATAATCCCATTTAGAAATTAATAAAACCAAACTTTTAATAATCCGGTTTTATTGAATAAGTCCTAATGGACCATATTTCTAACAATCTCCCACTTGTCTATAGGACAGTAAAAAAAAGTAAAATGAAATTCAAATTATTTAAGAAAATACTTATGTTTTAAAACCGGGTGGCCACCCATTTTATAAGGTCATTGCTAAAATGGGTTACATGCAATTACTGAATATAAATTAGCTATAAATGTGCGAGTGGTCTCTAAGAATCATTAAATAGGACCACTCACACCCAAACACAGAAGGATAGGTACAATCCGTACACTAACCTGTTTTTGCGCCAAAGTACTGTCAATACCTATTCTCAAAAACAAGTACAAAGGCTACATATATAGTACAGCCTTATGCGGGGGAAATACACATCATCCTCCAGCGGTAATTTAATGATGTTATTTCATAAGTAGTCCAACTTCATGTGTCTGCCGTACATGTTACATGGATATAAAAACGTGTGGCTAAGACACACCACGTGCACAGGAGGCATTATCCAATGTGAAAAGTCTACAGAGGATGGTCTAAGTCCTCAAAAACCCAAGCAATTTAAAAATCTTACTAGTCACTGAGATCCCATTGTGAGCGAACCCGCAGTCATATGATCACCTAGTGACCTAATAGTTTTTAGATAGACCAACATCCCTTCATCTGAGAGATACTCATGTTCTTCATAATGAACATATCAAATGGCCCACCATCTCACGAACCTGCGAGATGAGCATGTGCTATACACATAGGTAAAAAAGAGGGACAATACAATCAGATAACAATGATTATGAAGATTGTGTGAAACAAACCAAAAAACATGGTTAAGAGCTTTGAAACCATTTTATATATGATTTACATAAGAAATCAAAAACAAATGAAGCTCCCACTAATCAAAAAGATTGTTAACATCTTTTACACCCATGTTTTCCACATGATCTTTGAAAACTTTTACTGACAAAACTTTTGTCATTGGATCAGCTAGCATTTGTGTTGTACTAATATTCAAAACAACAATGTCTCTAACTTTTACTCTTTAACTAATATAGTGAAGCTGGACTAAGATGTGTCTGGATTTGTCACTTATACGAGGGTTCTTAATAAGAAACACATCTGCTGCATTATCATAGTATATATGAAGTGGGCGATGGATACTGTCAACAACCTTCATGTCTTGGATGAAGAACTTCAACCATAATATTGCTTGTATAGCTGCCTCAAAACAAGCCACATATTAAGCTTCCATTGTTGATGAAGTCATAAAAGACTGTTTCATACTTCTTCAGGAAACTGCACCTCCTGCTAACATAAAGATGTATCCTGGGGTAGACCTTAATGTATCAACACAGCCTCTAAAGTCAGAATCAGAATCAGAATATCCTATGATTTCCAAGTCTTTAACTGCCCCATAAACCAACATGAATTCCTTGGTCCTTTGTAAGTAGCAAAACACCTTTTCCATTGCCTTCCAGTGATTTATACTAGGATTACTTTGATATCTACCAAGCATTTTGACAATATAGGAAAGATCATGTCTAGTACATATCATTCCATACATGATACTACCACGTTCAAAAGCATAATGTTTATCTTTCATCATGTCCTTCTCAAGTTGATTTTTAGGATATTGATCTTTACTAAACTTATTTCCTTTCACAACAGGAACTTCACCAAGGTTACAAGAGGCATGAAAGAATTTAGATAACACTTTCTCAATGTAACTCTTTTGAGATAAGCCCAACAATTTTATACTTTTATTTCTTTTGATCTATATTTTCAAAACATAAGAGGCTTCACCCATGTCTTTCATTTCAAAAGTTTCTAAAAGCATCTTCTTTGTTTTCAAAAGTATATGCATATATAGAATGCCATCAACATAAAGTATGAGAAACAAAACTTTTGAACCTTCAGTTGTCAAGTAAACACAAGGAGTTGATAGGTTAGCTGTAAACCCAAACTTGACTAAAACTTCATCAAGTTTACTATGCTATTCTCTCGAAGCTTGCTTCAAACCATAAATAGATTGATTGTGTTTACATACCTTCATTTCATAACCCTTTACAGAAAATCCTAATGGTTTTTCCATGTAGATGTTTTTGTCTAACTCACCATTCAAGAACGTTGTTTTAACATCCATCTGATATAATTGATAATCAAAATGTGATGCAAGAGCCATCAGTACCCGAAAAGAATCCTTCTTGGACACATGAGAAAATGTCTCATCATAATCAATCCCTTCTCGCTATGTATAACCTTTAGCTACAATCCCTGACTTAAACTTTTCAACCTCAGCTTTGGTATTCTTCTTATTCTTAAACACCCATTTACATCCAATAGGTTTTACATGAACTGACGGAGTTACCAAATCCCAGACATTGTTTACCTTCATTGATTGTATTTCATCCATCATAGCTTCAACCCAATGCCGAGATTTTCCACAGTGATCTACTTTATCATAATTCCTTGGATAAGAAAATTCATTCACTTCTTCACAACCAGCTTCACTTAAATAAACAATATAATCATCAAGTATGGCAGATTTTTGAATCCTTTTTGGCCTAGAAGATGTCCTCTTTCTAATGATGGAATTAGAGTATCTTGTACTGGTACAACTATATCCTAATCTATTTTCTCATTCAATTCAAATTTTCTCTGACTCCCACTGTTGCTGTAATCCTCAAAAAATTTGACATCTCAGCATTCAATAATAATTTCTTTATTTAAATCATAAACTCTATATCCTTTAGATCTTTCTGGATATCCCACAAAGAAACCACTAAAAATTTTAAAAGCCAATTTTGGAAGAGTAGGATCTGTTATCTTTGTTTCACAATCACATCCTCATATGTGTAAATGATTTAAACTTAGCTTCTTAACAGTCCAAAGTTTATACGGTGTCTTAGGAACTGCTTTTGAAGGTATTCTATTCATAATATATACATTATTATCTTCAATGTTTCACCCCAAAGGTTCTCTAGTAAGGATACATGATTCATCATACTCCTAACCATATCTAATAAAGTATGAAACCTGCGTTCTACAATGGAGTATCTCAAATTGTCTTTTGTGCAACAATCCCATGTTCACGAAGAAATTCCTTAAAAGGTGTATAAGCATACTCACCTCCACGATTTTTCTGAAGAATCTTAATCTTCTTTTCCAATCGATTTTCACCATCTGCCTTGTAAACTTTAAAAGCCTCAAAAGCATCAGACTTGTTTTTCATAAGAAATACATAACCATATCTCGACATATCATCGATAAAAGATATAGCATATTTGTGCCTATCAATAGTTGTAGGAAAAGGTCCACAAAGATCTAAATGAATAACACTTAACAACTCATCGACCTATTACCCTTAGGAAAAAGTTGCCTTGTCATCTTACCCTTTAGACAATCTACACAAGTTTTTAGATCATCCAAATTCACACCAACCTAGAATCCATCCTTGCAAAGCTTATCCATTCTAGATTGACTGATATGCCTCAATCTACGATGCCACAACACACCCGAATTTTCATCTATGGCCTTTCTCTTATTATCTTTCTGCCATGTAGTAACAATATTTGCCATCTCCATTTGTCCTTTTTTCTTGTGTTCCTCATCAATGATACAATGATTCATTAAGTCCTCCATGCTATCTTCAACATTATTATTATTAAAGTACACCAAAACAGTCTCAAAGGATTTGGGTAATTTGGACAAAACCAGATAAATAGCCAATTCATTCTCAAATTTGAGACCAGTATCTCTCAACTTATTAATGAGACTATTAACTTTAATGATAAAGTCTCTAACATTACCCAAATCCTTAAACTTAAGGTTAAAGAGCTCTCCTAATAATACAACCCTCTTAGCTTTAGAGCTTACAACAAACATAGCCTTAAGTTTATCCATCATTTATTTTGCAGTAGGCAATTTAGAAACCATAGACTTGATTAAATCTGATAAAGTCCGTCTAATCAACAACTTAGACATCTTGTTCGCATTTTGCCATTTCTCATACCGATCAACCACAATATTATCATCTTCTAGCTTAGGCTTAGGAGATTCACTCTCCTTCATGGCTAGATCAAAATCATGAAACTCCAACAAGGCATCTAATTGCTCTTTCCATTTCTTAAAGTTAGAATCTGTGAGTGGTTCAACCTTAAAAATATCACCAAAAGTGGTCTTCGAATCCATTTACTGGAAATAACATGTCCACAATATATATGATCGCAAATTTAAGACAAACAATTATATAGCCAATATAATTCATCGAAACAAAATATGCATATTGACTCATATATCAAAATCATTTTGAATGAGCAATAATGAACTAGAGTACTTAATTTAAAATGTAAATTGTAGTCTGAGGATTATCTGCAACCCCTAATAATTTACACCTTTGAGCAAAAATTACCAAGTCCATAAATTTTAAATACCACTAAAAGTTACGACATGGATTACCTGCAACCCTTATCACTCTTTTAGCCTTTAGGCTGAAAAATGTAAGTTCACAAAATCCTATAACATATATGCCATGACAAAATAATGAACTTGTTTAATCTTAAAGGCATCTTTACAATTTTTGCTTACCTTTAGGTAGTGCACAAATTAAACTATACCTTAAGACATATAATTTATTTATCCCATCAAAACCTTACCCAAAACGATTATAAAATTAATGAGTTTTTGAATCAGTAAAATAAAGGTGTATGATCCATAATCCCTAAAAGTAAATTTTAGGATCGTAAGATAAATTATTGCGGAAAAACGAAGTTAAACTTGTAAATCCTCAAGATTTATATAATTGAAATTCATGAGCTAGAAATAAGACCTGTAGATGATTTCTTTTTTCTTCTCCTTACTTTTGATTTTAGAGATTAGGGCTTTCACACCCTTATTAGTGCTCCTTACTTGATGGGATTTTCTTTCTTATTGAAGAAGAGAAGTTGTTGTGTTTTTGCAAAAAAAAACCATGTAAGAGTGACTTAACCCCAAGAGATAACACCGACCTAACACACTTACCCATCAAAATGATCATACACTATTCGGTGTATCGAACTTCGTTGTAACGTAGCCAACACTCCACATACACACCACTAAATAAAACGCACTGTATACATGATCAAAAAGATGTTTATAATCCAATTTAGCAATTAACAAAACCAAACTTTTAATAATCTGATTTTATTTAATAAGTCCTAATAGACCATCTTACTAACACTCTAAAGGTTTAAAGAAAAGAAGAAAACAGAGAACGTGAAATAAAGTTGTTTGGCGACGAAGAAATCAACTTGCGTCTCTGTAAGCTAGGAATTGCGTCACCGTAAACCCACTTACGCCCTCCGTAAGCGACATTTGTTGGCCGTAAGACCACTTGTGATGCCGTAAGTGGTACTTGTAAACCCACATTTACGCTTGCCGTAAGAGGCACTTTAGTTAGTTGGATAATTTTTTCAAACTGCAAATTCATAATTTTTCTTGGGTTTAAATGACATTCACGTAGGGATGTAAAACTTCATCGGATAGATGAGGAAGTTTGAATTTGTTCAGAGGGTTGGAGAGAAAATTCGTCAAAGGTGATGCAAGTAGTGGCCTACGGCAACACAAGTCCCAGCTACAAGTTATTGCTTACGCGCAAGGGGATTGGAGATTGCGTTAAGATGCCGCAAGTGGGCCACTAGTAATAGGAGATTACAAAATAGATAATTGTATCTTTTCTCCCAATTTTTAGGATTTTTTAAGATAAATATATTTTTCTATTATACAGGAGATAGAGTAAAAAAAAGCACAAATAACCACTGTAATCAAACTAAAAATATAGGTTAGATATTTTCTTTTAAAAATTTGGGTGTTGTGTAACTATACCCACCGTAAGTGACAACTTGTGGTTCTAATAAATGCGGCAAAACAATGTTTTAATCCACCGGAAGTCGAAAGTTGCAGTTTATATAAAGGCCAAAAGTAAGTCTCTACCTACAGTAAATATTATGGTCGTAAGGTACCATTTGCAATAAAAACGAAGATGACTAAAAGTTGGGTAAGAAAAAAGTGAGCTCGAGAAGCTTTAATGGCGGATGAAAAGACTATATATATATATATGTATATAAATAAAAGGGAGAGAGAGTCTGCAAGCTTTATTTTCTTCTTCTTTTTCCTTTTTCTATTTTTGTCGAGGTCCCATTTAGCTTTTGAAGCGGAAAAGACCATATTGTCTACCCTTTTATTTTGACATTGAGTTGGCTTTAATTTTCTGGAGTAGCTATTATTTCGACCCGATGAGAAGTGGTTATTGATTACTAAAGCGGTGAAGCCTGAAGGTTACATTATTGCACGATTATAACAGTGGGTACAAGTACAACATGTGAATGGTCTGTACTTTTGTATATAGTACTGATAATAAAGGTTATTCAGTGAGGACATTATCATCATACATGTTGTAGATTGATTGAGGGTTGTCTTATTGCATGGTAGTGAATTCACCCCCTCCATATGATTTTAGTACTTTGATCTTACAAGTTACAATAAGGAGGTTCTCAACTAGGGTACCTGGTACGCTTTTTTTTTTTTTTTTTTTTTTTTTCTCCCGGGCATGCCAAACCCAAAAGGCACGCCTTTTCCTTTTCTTTTTTTTTAGTAATTAAGTTGTTTTTTTTCCTTAACGGGCCAATTTTTATGTACAACATTGAACATGATAACTTTCTCGGCCCAACTTTTAAGACATAGAACGTGGTTCCCCTTTAAGTTTCCTTGGCCAACCCTCAAACACTATACAATCCACATATGAAATTGTAACGGTTGTTGATTACTTTATCTTTGAATTGATAGAAGTGATTCTAATGTAGCACATCCCTAGATAGGCCGTTCCCACCCTTCTCACTTTAGTTATATAAAGATGGACTTTCTTTTATTTTCCACCAGTTAGTTGTGTTTTAGAAAAGTTCTAGTGAAACAAAATTATGATTCTTAAAAGAGCCTAATTTCTACCTCTAATTTGAATGTAATGAGTATTCTTCGTGTTTATCTTGCTTCCGCGTAACCAATTTACACTAAAGTGGTATTAGAGCGACCTTCTGATCTTTCAATTCGATGAGATGGACGAGAGATACGGGTTTTTCTTGGAACTTGTGAGTGCTCAAACCGAGCTACTCAAGACAATCGTGTGAACCTGCGAAGATGGAGATATGCACGATCAGCCCCATTCACACCACACTGTTAAGGAGTTCTCCGACATTCCAAGCGCTATGGATTGACGCGACTCGTGTGATAATTTAGCGGTCACGGCGATCAAAGATCCTAGAAAACTTTCGCCGATGTATGACATGATCGACCAACCAACTAGGTCAGGTCCCTAACAGCCGGAGTCAACGCTGCGATCTCGATGACTAAAATTATTGCGAACGGTAAGATCTCAAAAGTGGTTAGTAACACTAAGGTCATGGGAGAGACGATCCCCATATGGATCCCTTTCGATCCATAGGAGTCGGGCCCAAAACCAGCCTAGCCGAGCAAGACCCGAAACCAACCAAGTATGCCGGAACCCACTTCAACACCAACTTCATGCTAACAGTACGCGACCCCGCCAAAATCAAAACTCGAAACCCAAATTCTTATAAAAGAGGTGGCCCCACCACTATCTCTTCTCCCACCCACAATATCATCGATAGAGGTGGTTCCCTCCCAAACCCTAGAACTGCTCTCTTATCACGACCGACCCCCACAACGACAACGCCGTTACCGACACCACCAACAACGCTGTCTCAACCGACACTAGAACCAAAACAACAAACCTCAACCACGGGAAACAAAGTCCTGACTTCCACAACGCCTTTCACAATCTAACAATATGTGCTTCGGTGAACAAAACATTGAGATTCGACCCGGATAACCCAGATTTTTGGCTCTGTAACAATGTATTCTGTACCCGTTGCTTATCGAAGGGATATGTAAGGTAATCCTTGATTGTGGATCCATAAATAACTTAGTGGCTAAGGAGATAGTAGAAAAACTAAAGTTAGAGACTTTCCTAAGTACGAAACCATTTAATCTATTTGGCTTTCTCCAGGGCAGGGGAAGCGTTTAGAGGATGAGCGTGTTGACATTCACGATGGGTGACACTTATGAGAATGCTATCCACGCTTCGGCTGTTGATATGGACATTTGTCATATCCTACTTGGGAGGCCTTGGATGTTCGACAGGAAGATCAGTTATGATGGGGAGACAAATACCTTTAGCTTCCTATGGTGGACTCAGAGAGTTGTCCTTAAGCCGATGCCTCCTCTAACACTTATTACAGTTGTATGGCGTAAGCATGCTAGTTTTATCGTAGATGCTCGATCTCAAAGTAGGGCTAATGCCCATGTCAATATGTATTCTTCACCCCCTACAACCTGCCCCTTATTGTTTATAGTCAATTATTGCAGAGTTCAGTGATGTATGTGAGGAGCCTCCGAGCAATGGGTTGCCTACTTTGTGTGATATACAACATGATACTGATTTTATCCCGGGATCCCCACTCCAGAACTTACCCCATTACCGGATGGCACTAGCAGAGCACACGAAGTTGTAGCATCATGTTTCCGAGTTATATGACAAAGGACTAGTTAGAGAGAATATGCCACCATGTGTAGTGCCAACCCTTCTGACTCCTAAAAAGGATGACAGCTGGCGGATGTGTGTCGATTGTAGGGCTATTAACAAGATAACATTTAAGTACCGTTTTCTGGTCCCACGGTTAGAGGATACGATTGACAACTTACATGGGGCTCGAGTTTTCTCCAAGCCTATCAAATTCCCTAGCAGGTATCACCAGATTCGTGTAAGGTCAAGTGATGAATAGAAGACGGCGTTCAAGACAAAGGATGGCCTCTTCGAGTGGATGGTCATGCCTTTCGGCCTATCAAATTCCCTATTGACACTTAGGCGGTTAATGACAGAGGCATTGCGAAAGTACATCAACAAATTTATTGTTGTGTACTTCGATGATATTCAATATAGTTTTCGGAGTTTGTGGTGTCAGCTGACGGTATACGGGTTGACGAAAACGAGGTTCAAGCCATTAGGTAATGGCCGGTTCCTACATCAACTTCACAGGTTTGGAGTTTTCACAGGTTATCTACGTTTCAGGGTTTCGATCATGACACCATTGACTGATTTGATGAGAGATGTCCCATTTGTATATAGGCCCGAGGCATCTACAGCTTTTGCGGCGATCAAAGATAGATTGATGTCAGCTCCAGTTCTTGCTCTACCAGACTTTACATAGTTGTTTTATGTGTACACAAATGTATACAAGACGGGTATAGGGGCAGTTTTGTCCCAAGGGGGGAAGCCAGTTGCGTATTTTGCTAAGAAGCTCTCGGGCCCACAATTGCGTTATTCAACCTACAATATTGAGCTTATAGCAGTTGTTCATGCATTAACTCATTGGAGATACTATTTAGAACACATGGAGTTTGTTCTCCACACAGATCATGATGCGCTGCGACATATGCACAGCCAACAGCGGGTCAATTTTGACAGACAGGTTAAGTGGTTCAAATTCCTCCAGGACTATAATTTTAGTACTCAATACGTTAAGGGGAAGGAGAACACTGCAACAAATGTTTTGAGTAGACGCAAGGAGGTTCTGGTTACTCTGCGAGCTTCGATATTTGGGTTTGAGAGATTGAGTGAGTTATATGTTATAGATGAGTTCTTCAGTACTATCTTCAGCGAGTGCCTCGCGCATGAAGAGGTGAGTGGTGAGTACTCTATACATGATAGGTATTTGTTCCGTGATTCTACTCTATGCATCCCTACATCATCAGTTAATGATTTTATTATAACCGAGATACATAGCGGGGGATTAGGATGTCATTTTGGTGTGGCCAAAAAAATGTCGTCTATGCGAGATAGATAGTTTTGGCCTAGCATACGGCGTGATGTTAACTCGTTCATACATCGATGTTATACTTGTTAGACGGCTAAGGGAACTCAACAAAATGTAGGCTTATACACACCCTTACCTATTCATGAATCCCCACTGCTAGACGCCTATATGGATTTTGTGAAAAGGTTACTGTTGACAACAGATGGTCTTGATTCAGTTTTTATCATAGTCGATAGGTTCTCCAAGATGGCACATTTCATTCCTTGTTCTCGTATAAATGATGCATCTCACGTTGCTTACCTGTACTTTTGAGAGATTATTCATTTACATGGTATTCCCCACTCAATTGCATCGGATAGAGATGTCCGATTCGCAGGTCCCTTATAGAGGTCATTGTGGGGTTATCTTTGATGCAAGTTAAAGTCTTCCATAATATTTCATCCTCAGACAGATGGGTAGACTAAGGTAGTAAATTGGAGCTTGGGTAACTGTAGTAACATATTCTCCAGATTCGACAAGAGTAAGCCAACACGGTGTCGTCGAAGAAAGTCCATTATAGTCGAAGATAACTCAACACTCTAGAAGATTCCATGTCCTCGACCTACCAAAAGTAGTCATTGAGCCTGATCAAGAAAGAGTTGCTAGAGATCTACGAAGTTCGTCCACTCCCCCCAGAATAGGAGACTTTTTCTATATTTTTGTAAACTGCCTGTATACCCTATAAAAATAGGCAGAGAGTAGAATACAAAAAAGGGAACTCTATTACCTCTACCTCCTTACTCTACTATGGCCCAAAACCTTGTAATAAACTAACATCATGCTGGATTTTATCTCAAAATTCTCCTCGAGGTCGTGGTTTTACTCAGCTTTTATTGAGTTTTTCATGTAAAATATTGTTTGTTAAGCCTTTATTACATTTTCCTTACGAATAGTATTGGCGAAGGTTTTCCATCTGGAAAATACGCCACTAAAGTAACCTATTATGAGCAACGATTGGGGATAGTTCAGAGGATTGGGTGATTGTTCTTACTTAAGCAAAGTTCATCTTTAATAATTTTGTCAACCGATCAACGAGATTGTCTCCATTTATGATTGTCCAGGGGCGTTCGCCAAATACTGTTCTTGACTTGGCACCTATACCTCCTACGGTCCCAGTTTCGTCATCTGTTGCAGAGTTTTTTTATTTCAACCCAGTGTATACATGAAAGTATACGTACACATTTAGCGGAGACCTATGCACCCTATAAGTCACAGGTAGATATACATCGTCGACAGGCCAATTTTTAGTGTATATTAAAAAGGAGAGTTGTTCTGGCGTGGGCTCCAAATTATCCCTTCGGCGAACGTATCCTTTTTATATTTTCCAACGGATTGGGAAGAACACTTAGGAGCTTGACCACCTACGACATATGCGGCGTTCTCATGTTGTTAATGTGAGTTTTCATTCCCCTTTTGTTAGAGATCGTGCGTTGCCTATTACTTTACCGATCCCTCTTCTACATCAACATGAGTTAGACCGTATTGACACTATCTTAGAGAGGAGTACAAATGAGATGACGAAGAGAGGTGTCTATCATATGTATAAGGTACATTGGTTGGGCAAGCCAGATTAGGATAATTCATGGATTTCATATGCGTATTTTCATCAGAAGGATCCGTTTCTATTTTCTGAATATACCAACCGGTTGAATTCGTGGTCGCATTCTTCCGAAGAGGGAGGGTTTGATGTAGTACATCCCTAGATAGATTGTTTCCCATAGTAGTTAGCCTTTTTCTCTCGATGTAGTACATCCCTAGATAGATCGTTTCCCACAGAGGGGCTCTCTTTTATTTTCCAGGGATCTCTTTTATTTTCCAACAGTTAGTTGTGTTTTAGAAAAGTTCTAGTGAAACAAAATTAGGGTTCTTAAAGGAACTTAATTTATTCCCCTAATTTGAATGTAATTAGTGTTCTTCATGATTATCTTGCTTCCGTGTAATCAGTTTACACTAGATTCCATCTAGCACTTTGAATATTTAGTAGCTTTCAAAATCATAGGGTATTGGTAAATGGCTCATATTTTTGGAAGGATTCACCACAAAATTTATGCAATTCAAACTACCTATTACAAATTAATGTTTATAAGATCAAATATAATTTAACAATAAATAAGCATCAAACTACCTATTATGAGATTCAAAGCCTAAACTAAACAAACCAATTATGAGATTCAAACTATCTCGGTCAAAAGGCATGCTAAATGGCCAAATGGCATGCCGACGACATGCCGCATGGGCATGCCTAGTTTGGCATGTCGGTGCCACGATGCCATGCACCCTATTCTCAACATGATCTAAGTTAATAATACCATCATTTTAATGATGAAAGTTTAAGAGGAATTATATGAGATTACACAGTGACACTTAAATTTAGAAGAAAAACTAAATACTTGTATCGGTTTAAAGCTAGGATTGCAAATCTATACTACTCTATATGAAATACGAAGACTAAATAGTAAGAGTTTGTCGGCTCTGCATGCTTTAATTCATCACGGGTAGTGATTCCCATAGTAAATATTTCTGGTGATTTGAGCATATGTTAACCATTGGATTCATGTGTGAGAGTGAAGCTTATAACTGATGAAATGGTCTGGAATTGCTTCAATCATCGAAAATGTTTACAATGGGAGTTATCCCCCGTGTGACGCCCTAGCGAACGTCAATCAAATCTACCCGAGCGTTCTGAGTTCTGACCTTGGATATATGTTCTTTATATCTTAGTATAGTTACATGCCAAGTTTCATTGAAAACGAAATTGGTTAAGGGGGTGAGAGTGCTAACACGCTTCATCTCCACTTTTGATGTTTCTTTTTGAAAACTAGTTATTTACTTAGTAGCTATATTAAGGAGGAAGTTGGTCCAAATCTCCCCATGACAAAGAAAGCTTTATAGCTTGAACATCTTGGACCACCCCGGTTCATTGGCTATTCACAAGAGATATTCAAGAGTTCTCATTGGCCTAGGAAAGATTAGGAGACATTGCCTTGCAATGCGGGCCATTTTCTAGATAAGGCTTAATAGGGCGCCGCTAGGCCCCACGAGCCAATTGAGATGCACCGCCCCTTATAAATAGACTATGCAACTAGTCCAGGCTCGTCGCCCCTTTATATATACTAGATAATAAGCCCGTGCTTCGCACGGTTGCTTAAGCTCATTAGGGTAATTACAAATATGATGAAGATAATTAGTTCTTTAGAGTCCCTTAACCAAATATTAGAGGGGGACGATCAATAAAATCTAATACATTTGTAAAAATGCCTAGATTTAGGGAAAATCATAATATGTTGAAGAGATTTACATGTAGAAAACCTTGATTCGAAGAAAATCAACACTTGTATGTAAAACCTCTAGAGGGTTATATTTCTTTTGTATATTCTTTGAATAACTCAAAAGCATAACACGATGAGGATTTTCCCATTGACATGTTAATATTAGCTTAACATCAAAGTAAGAAAACAAATAGCGGCAAGCATGATTATGCAAGTCCTTGATTGTCAATTCTATTTCCCTATGATTGATCTACTCAGCCTACTTGGAGCCTCCACCAAAAATCTTCATGTTGTTGGAACAATTATGAGATCTAAAATATCAGATTATACTCTTCGTCAGCAACCTCCATATCAACCCAATATTTACATCATTTTTGGCTCTCAAAAAGTTAACCATAATATTTCTATACTGTTTCGCTTTCATTTTAATCACACAATAGATTTCTACCGTACAAACCATTGATTCATTTTCGAGGTCAGTGGAAGATGCCTCCTGGAAGATATTCTTCTCGCAACATTTTTTTAGTCAAAAATCTGTTGACATTTATCACATCTTGAGACTCCATTAGCATTTTATTGTATAAACTTTTGGAACAAAAACACTATCTTTAGACTTCCTCTAGCAAAAGAGAAAATTGGGGATTTTGAGCAGTATTTCTGCTGCATCATGTGTCCTTAATAAGATTTTGGGTATCTTTTTAGATATGGTTCACCACAAAACCCTGTGTTCTTTCTTTATTAGTCTATCAAAATATATCATGTTTATTTGTAAGAAGTTTTCACTACAGGAGGGTATATAAGTAATAATAGATTTTGATCATAGTTCTGAAGGTCTAATATTATTTGGTGCACTTTTATCAGGAACGGGCCAGCACCAATTCCATAACCATGAAGAGTAGTCAAAATCTAGCTCCCATAAAACATATTTCTCTTACTGTGGCTTTGGCTCGAAGTAATGTAAAAATAACTTTATATAATCCATCTCAGTTATCACCTACTGCCTAAGTATTACGATATTATCTCTAGATAGAGTTAAGAAATTCCTTATTGTTATGAAATCATCAAACCATTCCATCAGTTTCTTAGTATAGTATCACCAAAAATGTTGCAACTGTTCCAATGGGAGTTACACTATCCCCGAGAAAGTGCACCATCAACATTAAAACGTTGCTAAATGAAGTGGTCATGGTCATGGAACGTCATCAATATTAATTTCTCCCATTTGCCTTTGATTTTGTGCATGCCATGAACATGTGGGCATGTGGGCACTGGATTGACTTGATCATGGAAACTACGGAGCACTGAATTTTCTAAGAAACCTGGTTTATTTTAAATTGCAAAAAGAAATATAAAGACAAAATCATGTGCAAATGAAACTTTTAGCGGAAACCCCTTTAGGGATAGTAACATTGGAACACCTTCACATCTACCTGGAAAGAACCCTTATTTTTTATGTTTTAAGCATGAGATATCAGTACTCAAATGATGAAATTTTTTGCGAAGGCAAAGCTAGTAAAGTTAATTGCTCAGAAAAACCCAGAGTTTGTAATTCATTCACGCCAATGGATTGTGTTTGTAAGTAATTACTCAGAACCCTGCCACGCTTATTGAGGAAATATGGCAATAACATTCATACATGTATAAAACTCATAATGGGCAACACTGTAGTTAGTTATTAATAAAATGTGAACAATGTGTGTGACGTTTGATTAAAGGCACGAAACATGCTTTGATGAAAATATATCTCCATCAAAGTCTTACAGTAAATGATGCATGATATTGTCGAATGCTCCTTGTTCATACCATTAAGAGAACTAAGAATTAGCTGAAGACCTTCGAAACACTATATAGTTGGATCTGCCAGGCCATCGTCTTCCTATAATTTCCACACACACACACACACACACACACAAAATAGATATGATAATTTATGTCGGTTCTGTGTAATAAGTGTTCAATGGCAATTAGTATACTGAAAACTGGAAGAAGTTTTTGGTTTGTAAGTTCGTTGCTTTCATGTTTCCAAACTACCCAGTTACATGCGCATAATAGCATCTCCAAGAAGAGCGTCTATCATGACTTCATGAGATCAAAATCATTGTGCCCCACAGTAAGAGTTTCCTTAATTCAAGCAATGGATAATTAGTACTTCATGAAAGGAATGTTAACTTTGTCGGCTTTTTCAACTATTTTGTTATGTTTCAGTGTATATTATCACAAAGAAATCTAGAGTTCTTAGAAGGTTTCAGTGTATATTAAATATATGCAATGCCTTGCGGCTGTTTGAGAGTTACCAATGATTGGTTGCAGTTGATGCACTGGGTTGCGATGCAAACTGCTGCAGTGGATTGAAAATTTCTTAACAAACTGTTGCACCAGGTTGCAACCAAATATTGCCTACACCATCTTACAGTTTTCATTTTCTTATCGAATTCAAATTCTCTCTCGCACAAATCTCTATTTTCTCTTCCTCATGATTCTTCCCAATCTCCTTATCTCCCACCCCACCCTACAAATCTCTCTCTCTATTTATATAATTCACACCCTCACAATAATTCAATTTTTTTAGCCAATCAGTCCTTTGCTCGCTGCCTTGCGACATGGTGCATCGCACCTTGAAATTGCAACTCTTTGCTGGAAGCATCCCATTGTAGTGAACCAAGCACAACCTAAGCTACAGAAATTCACATAGCATGAAGCTTTATTTACAGGAATGCGGTAAAAAAAATCAAGTAAAACTTGCCTAGGAGTATATCATTCATGGTGACTGAAAAATCCTTATCAGTAAAACTTGCCTAATAGTAAAACATTCATGATGTCTGTTCAAACAGGAGTATCCCACAAACGGTACTAAGTTTGAGTACTGGGATGGATTAAACTGTACAATGTATTACATGCTAGAAGAAATCCTAGTTGTAGACTGAGGTTTAAGAAAAAGATCATAATCTTTGCTTAGCCTTGTAAATCTGTGTAAGGATGCTATTAGCAGCCTTTCAAGAAACAGTAGTCCCATTGTGAACAGCCCGAGATAAATGTCCTATACGTCTTCTCCTCTTCATAGCTTTCCATCAACTTTTTTGAGTCGCTTGAGCAGATCCGATCATGTGTCGTTATACAATTTTTGACAATAGCCTTATCAGTGCTACCTCTTAAGCCATTCAACAAAACTCGAACTCCATCAAAACATTTTATCTGCTTAACAGCATCCTCATACATAAATAAGATACGAAGGACATCCCACAACTCATAAATGCATGCTCCATGATCAGAAACCTTCTTCAGAATCACTTTTACTGCCCCATCTTTGATCGTCTTTAGTCTATTCTTATTGATCATACACAGTTTAAAGATTGTTCTAATGGCATACGTCATGGCTGTAATATCGTCCCCAACTTCTATGATATGTAAAAGGGCTTTGAGACCGCCAGAGTCCCCAATAATAACCCTGTTCAGGCTATATGTTAATAAGTTGAAAAGGATATTTGCAGCAGTAATCTTTGTCTTTGCATTTTTGGTATCCAATGCCTTAATTACTGAGAGTATAACATCTGAGTTATTTGCAAATGCTTTGATATTTTCGTCATGAGTTAGGATGTTTAAGACTGCTGCAGTAATATCTTCTTGGAGTTCCGGGTCAGTCTCATCCCTATCCAACACTTTGCATGAACTTAGCAAGACAGAAATGGTAAGTTCTTCCTTGGCAAAATGAGCACGAAATTGAGGCAAGTCCAGGGTCAATTCGCATCTCTTTTGCGGCTTGTTTTTGCTTAGAAATTCTAGATTTTTCGAGCCTGAGCATCAGATCATCAAATTGCTGCCCCTCATTTTTGATAGAAGGGATATCTGAGAGCCTGTATCTAGGCATGGTTGAATATTTTGCCGCTCAAACCTCTGTGTATCAACCAAACATATCAAGTTGTTAATTATCATACTTTACCCTCCCAAATAAATACCTCATTTTACGAATGTTAATCGTCACACCATCTGAGAAAAAAATACATAACCCAGGTACAAAGGAAGGCTAATATATTTATTGAAAAATATAAGAAAATGGGAGTTACTGATGTAAGAATATATCAACCAATAAAATAACATATATGGAATTGAATAGCTAGCAAACCCCACTAATCTTAGATGGGTGAAATGAAAAAGAATAGAAAAGCATATATGATCATGCAACATTTTTGTTACAAAGACAAAGGGTGAAATGAAAAGAATAGAAACTAAGAAATAACAGCATTTTTGTTACAAATTGATTTGCATCAATGAGATTGCTTGTGTGTGTGTGTGTGTGTATGAGGGAACCTGATCATGCAAATGGAAGTTTCCATGCGAGAGCTTCATGGATTTATATAGATGGGTAATTGATGATTTTTGGGTTTAAAAATAATAAGTACGTTTCAGGAGTTTCAGTTTTAGTGTAAAGAAGATAAATTATGGATATGATCATGGTGTTTATGAAGATTTAAATGCATTAATAAACTTTACCAAGGCATTAATGAGTCTTTGGCAGTTGGAAGAAGAAATGGTTTTTTCAATCACTTTTGACCTAAATAGTAAATGTACTCTTCAATAAGTATAAAAGACATAGAACAGTTAGCCATGAACTACCGTGATAGCGATGCTTGGTGCACCGACAAAAATATGCTCTCTTTCTGGCTGGATTTTGCAAGCATATGAAAAAAGGCATCAAATTCGACCTGGGGTTCTTCATTTCTTTCTTGGTATGCAATGTTTCACAGGTTATTGATATTTTTTATATTTCAGCCTTATAGTACTACTCCCCAATCTTGGACTCTTTGTGGAGGTTTTGGTTCCTTATTGATTTCCCCATGGCCTGTATCATTAGCTCATGCCAAAAACTTATCCTAAATAAACTTGGATGAATGGCGTTTAGTCCCAAAGTCGGTACTGCTCCACAAACAAAACTACGGGAATAGCACCCCACAGATAAACCTCCTGAAACCATTGTGGAACCTAAATCTCCATAAGGAGGCCATGTTCTGAAAATGTTACCAGGGATTTGGAAAACATTCCAATCACCTAAAAGTAACTCATTAGGAATAATCGATGGAAACCAAACAATGGTTTTCTTGGTTAATTATAGTATGAGAGCTACACGAATTTCACACCCGGATCTAAAGCAAAGATCTTGGACTGATGTTGCCCATAGACCACAAAATATTTTACTGAAGAACATTGATGTTTTAGTAGCATTTCTAACATTAGTTCATTTCAGAAGTATTAGAAACCGTACCTTAATCTCGATATCTCAATCTGAGAGAACTCCAATGTCGCAAATCTCTCTTCCTCGGGATTCATTATCATTGTCTCCTTAATAGCAAAAATTCTACAATTAAACTCATTTCTTACACTACTTTGAACCATTGCCATCATGTATATAACAAAGGCAAAAAAAATCTAAGTATGGGAAATATGGGGACGCAAACTTAATATCTGGAATTTATGGCTAGGTAATGTTTAAGCAATGAACAATCAAATGGACTTTGGGTAATATGAGAGGAAAACAATTTTGGTTTGGATCCTCTGACAAAACTGAAATGAGCATAACTCCTAGCAAGTTCAATGTATCAAGGAAATAAAGCATGTAGAGCTACCAAAAATACCAAAGCATTGTAAGAACCAAATTAAACTAAATATACCCCATTGACATATTATTTCTTGAACCAACTTTAAATGCTCGAGGCACCCAAAGCGAATCAGGACCCCTCTAAATATAATCCATAATTCAACAACAACAAAAAATTAGAAAAACCAATTAACCAAACATCAAAATATCTAATACCCATTACCCGATATAATTTAGCAATCAAAATGAACATAAATTAGGCACCAAAGATCAAAACATCAGATGCCCATGAGTCATTGTTAGATTATATCAATATGTATGGTCATAAAACCTAATTTTATATGATTTAGTGAGATGGGATCCCCCAAATTAGATCAATTGAACTCCAAATTTAGATAAATCAAGAACTTACGTATTTGCAATTGCCACCAACGAAGAACTTTCTGCCCATTTTGGAGGGGAGATTAGGGTTTTGGATCAAAAAAGCGTTGAAATTAAGAGAAGATTCAGAGTTGTTGGTTGTTTTAGTGTACCCCCAAATCAGAGAAATTCGAATAAAATGCAAAGCTTTGCACCTTTGTTGTGAGAAAGAGACAATGAGATCGCAGGATTCTAAAAAGTAGAGGTTTCAGTTGTTAGAGAGAGAGAGCGTTGGCTTTGTTCGGGGGGGTTTACTTTTTTTCTTTTGGTTTGGGAGAAGAAAGTGTCGGGGAAGAGAAGTTTAGTGTGGGATTAGTTTGTTTATCTTTTGGGCTAAAGACTTGAAATCCCAAAATTGTCTCTCCATGTGCAATTCTCGAGGAACCCAAAGCGAATCAGGACCCCTCTTTGTCTCTGGACATAAGGGTAGACTTGTTATTTATCAACGAACACGTCATCTTGTCCCAGTCAGATCTGGCACGCCACGTAGGATATTCGTTGAGATTTATAATATAGATATATATCATATATCTGGAACCCAACATATTGAGCTACCGTGATCCGCTGATAGGACAGGTGTGCTACTCGTACCTCGTGCCCAGTTCGCGAGTGATTACGCTGTAGGGATTATTGAGGGAACCTTCAGCGTTGCCGCCTATTCCGAATACATATTCGATGACCCCTCACGGGTATCTAAGATTATCTGGATGTCACTCTAGAATCCGTGAGTATATTCTACTGGCGCCGTCGTGCCCAGTGAAGAAGGCTTGTACATGCCGGCCGCACGTGCATGTACGCCGCATGGCCTCATATTCCGCTGTGCTTCGAAGAGTGTAGTTCCGCCCCCGAGCCGGTCCGTAACACCCGTGTACGAAACAGAGCCTACATATGTTGCACACGTGCCATGTTCATTCTAGTTGGGTTAAATCTTATAGAGTATGGTTGGCCAACAAATTACATCGAGAATGGAAATCACTTATGACAGTTAATACATAAAAAATAAGCAAAAGAAAACATCAATCAAATGGTGAAGAAACTATCACAAAGCACACAAAAAGGATAAAACAATGCACATGGATACCTAGCTAATGGGAGAACCCCGATTGAATAAGTCCTCATAATCTACTTGATGGGCGTCGATGGCGTTCAAACTCATCCATATCTTCTTCCGATATTGTCAATAATGCCTGAATTCCATCATTAGGGGTATCCATTAACACAACAAGATTCTTCAAGTACTGAGAAGCGTCATTTATGCGAGTTGGTTTTCCCCAACCTAAGTCTTGATAGAAAGGTTGTTTACACCAACTAGTGAACCTTAAAACCTCGACAGGATGATCATCGCTATTCACGGCTGGCATGATAAATGGTGGGCGCCAATCACCACATTGTAGGTTTTTTACGTTGTCATCATCAATGGCCTTTATCGCCTGTCTAATTCGGCCAACGGAGTCCACGTCCTTCTCATCAATCTCCACCACGGTTAACGGAACACTAACAACCGCACTGAAAACATTTCCAAAAGTGTTTTTTGGTATGCCTATCATCCCCCTTATATTTACTACATGGGAAGCTGCGTATGTTGCACTACCATCTTGTCCTCAGTTTGCTCGTGCAGCCTTAATAAAATTTTCCCAAATAAAAACAGAAAGGGCTTCAACGTGCGTCAAATATATCCCCCTTCCACCCCAACTTGGTTTATAATGGGCTCTGAGGGATGCTATTTTGGAGGCATCAAACACAAACTTCTTTGTTACAGATTTCTCTCTTGAGACCTTGGACATTGGCCTACTCATGATAGAGTTCTCGGCCTTGCAAGGAAAGTATGACGCTGCATTAAACAGTGGTAGAACGATTTTGTTGGATTTGACAATCCCGCGTGTAGCAGAAGCCCAACTACTGATGAACATAGAGTAGGAAGAAGCGTCTAATATTTTATGCGAAATGGTCAGGACAATGGCCATTCCACCACAATCGAAAACATTGACTTGGATCAAAAGGAGAACTGATCTGGCTTTAGTCCCCTCTACCACACGGCAGCATCAGGTCGAGTACATCTTTTGCCTGATCTTGCATAACATCTGAGAGTCGAGCATGAACTCTAGCTTCAGCGTAATGAACTCCCGCGTCATTTCAATCAATGGACATACCATCTGTTTTCATTCTTCCCGCTAATGGGTAGAAGCTAGTAAGAATTTGGGACAGGGATATCTTTAACCTAGAACGTCTCTCAATGATCTTTGCGTTATTAATGATGTCCCCAAAATGATAGAGGTCGTTGATATAGAAGAAGCTGAGAGGGACATAAGATGCTGGAGCAATTTGATCGAGAAAAGAGAGCTTTGTCGTCCGAAGATGATTCGGAGTTGGAAATAAAGGTTTGATAGTCTCTCTTGAGATGATTTCAACCTTCATCTTCCTCGGCATTTCTCTAGAGAGAAACAGAAGTGCAAAGTTTGGAGTGGGAGTAATAGAATGAGGACGACAAGCAAATCGTATCGGCACTTTCTACACTATCAGGAATTTAGACTTTCCGCATTTTAAAAAATCACATTTTCCACGGGAATTATTTTGATACAAGGGCATGCCATTAAATATCGAATTAGCTGGCTAAGTCATATAATTATAAGAGACATTAGCGCAACATTATTTGATTTGGGACTTGTATTATCCTCACGCCATTAGTGATTCATAACATATTATAGCAAATAACACCAAATGCCACTATGTTAATTTACTAGTAGTTTGTGGAGATCTCTTGTACTCGTGGATCACGACATATTATACAAATAACACCAAATAAAACGATCCTTAGAGTTAGGGATTTCTTAGTTTGTGGGTATCGGCTGTACCATGTGATCCACGACGTATTGTACAGAATAAATATACAAGTCTTATCCCATTAAACATGTATATGTGTGGGTCAGGCTTATGCTAGGAAACTCGATAAGAGCACAACTTTATATTTACTTATTTACTGTTTCACAGGATCCTTTATATTCATTGATCACGATGTACTTAGTAGTTCTTTGGTATTGTTTGTATCTCATGATCCACGACTGGACCATCATCGGTTCTTCCAGTCTACGATAGGACGATGCTCAAGGACCCTAATGGGATCAAAACATTCTTGGAGAAGATTAAAATAACGCGACAATGTTTGATGGTACATGGGAATCATGATTAAATTCTAACTGACCTTGTTCAAGCAACTTTCCTTATTGGCCAACAGGAGATTGAAAGGATCAAGAGATGGATCTTAACTTGAATCCTCGAGAAGGACACCCAACTCAAAGAAGATCATTTAATCTATCATCATTTGTAGTAACATGCGGTTATATATGGGTTCGCTTTGTTAAAACTCTAGGAGGTCATTATGATGACAATGTGAGAGAACACTTTTTTTTTTGCTGTGGAATTCAGAAGTCACCATAACGCCGCTTTACCCGAAAACTATTTCTGTAATTGCCTTGTTCCTTGCCTAACTTTCGCTAATAAGGAGGACTTACTTGGAAAAGATAGGATTGTTGTTGCAGCAGAGGTAATTGGGAAAGGGATTCAGATGAGTATTAAAGGAATCTCGGAAGGGTT
Organism: Kingdonia uniflora; assembly: GCA_014058105.1. NCBI lineage: Eukaryota > Viridiplantae > Streptophyta > Magnoliopsida > Ranunculales > Circaeasteraceae > Kingdonia > Kingdonia uniflora. The sequence continues at coordinate 1,500,895 of JACGCM010000792.1, forward strand.
TCAAGGTGATCTAGCTAAATGTTCCTCGACAGCACTAGAGTATGTATCTGGAATTGCAGGTTCACCCAAGTGGAAATTTTATGAGACGGATTTTGGATGGGGAAGGCCGAAAAAAGTCAAACTGTGTTCAACTAACCATGCCAAAGGTGTCTTTTAACAAACACAGTGATGGAGAAGCGAGCATCGAGATAGGAGTGCTTCTCAACAAGATTGATTTGGATTCATTTGAAATTAACTTTGCAAATACTTTCAAGAACTATCGGTATTGATCAATATTATGATGCGATGCGAGCTCATGTTTTATAATTCACTTCCAGTATTATGAAAATAACATGTTTTGCACTATTTCCTCTCTTTTTTCCCCAAAAATATATATAGCTTTTTGGTCTATTAAAACTCAAAATAAGTGTTTTGTAATGACCTAATTCCGTAAGCTCGAGATGGCTCGGAATTAGCTCAATGTTCCTGTGACAAAAACTAATGTGAAATAAGAAATGACAGAGGTGATTTAGCGTAGAAAACTTCTGAATAGCTAAAAAACCACGACCTCGAGTTAAGGATTTTAGTAATAGTGATTTTTATTGCTTGAGGCTGATATCTTATTACAAGTGATCTCTTGAACTAGAAATTCTTGATTTTGTAAATAAGAAGTTTGGTGTTTGAAAATCTAGAAAATATAGTTTTCTTGGTGATTTCTCATATAATTTTTTTGTCCTTGTCTCTTCTAGAACTTTTTCTTAATATATGCATTGTCCGCAGTTCTCTATCGTGCTGAAACACGTTCTCCGAACAACGTGGTAAGTGGTGCTTGGCTGGGTAACTGTTGAGTTCATGAGAGACAGGTGTGTTTGACTTGTTCATGCTTTTCTGTTATGCTCGACCCACGTTCTTCATCAGTTCATGGACTAGGTGGCAATACTGACTATATATGCCATGTGTAGAATGCGTAAGCCTGACGTTGAGGTAGATCGAGCTTGAATAGCCGGAATTGGGTTAGGTTGAGGGATGGGTCTCTACAATCGCTCTCTCGCATCTGAAGTCACGAGTGGCTTTAGTTGGGAAAAAATCTGTGGGTATTTAATTTTGGAAGTTGAAGAAGAAGGAAGTATTAATGTGGATTTGACTGTATGGAAAATATGTATATTTTTATGAGGGGATGTTTGTGCATTGAATGTGGATGGGAAGTATGATGTACGTGATGCTTGAGGTTCTGAGAGTGGTGTCGTTTGAATGATGAATTCTTTAGAAACGTACATGCGCATTAAATATGAGGGTTATATAAATAGTACATGTACTGAGGATTGTGGCAAAGTACGCTGTTTGTTACAAAATTCTCTGGAAGTTTAGATTGACAATGGTAAAGACCCAGAGAATAGTTTACGAAGAGAGTTTTTGTTGAGATGCAGAAGTTGAAGTTGAGATATTTCGGTGATTAGCCCTTGGAGATGCCCACCCCCGTTCCCGTTCCTCCGACGTATCAGGGTATGTCGGAAGAAGAAGCGGCTGAAGCTGAAGAAGATTTTTACTGTATGTAAAGATTTTATTACGTTGTCTTGACAGGTGAGCAACGTTGGAGGTGTCACCGCATCCTTACGGAAGATAAGGTTGAGGAAGCAGATGCGGGGATTGGCATAACTACGGGGCGGTTTCGCCGATGTCTTGCATAGGATTAGATTCTATGGTTGGGCCCTCATAATCTCCACCAACTCAGTGATGGTGGTGGTTATAGAGGAGGTGATGGTGGTAGTGGAGGAGGTAGATGGAGAACGAAAATCTGCTTCTGTACCATCATCGTTTCTTGGCTCTAAGAAGACCTTCTGTTTGATGAGTTGGTTCAAGCACTGACTCTTTTTGCTTTCATGTCTGGACTTCCTCCAAACCCTATTTTTGGTCAGAGTAATCTGGTGTGAGGGCAGAAGGACGTCTTGTAACTTCCAATGTCTGCTATGCTTTAGAAGATTCTTTGAGTAAAGCATCACTAAAGTCAGATGAACTGAAGGATTTAATATTTTCAGAGTACCTGAAAGATTTGTTATCTGTAAAGTACTTGAAAGAAGCAATGATACAGTCAAAGAATTCAAGCTATAAATGCCTACTTCTCAATTTGAGAATTTTCGAATGAGAGAATATAAACCCTTTGATGAGTTTTATGTGAGACTAAGTAACATTGTTAGCACTAGTATCGCATTAAGAGTGATGGGTATGTAAAATGCCCATTTCATCTTTCATATTTAAAGCTTTTAAATTCATTTTATTATTAAATAAAACCAATTAGTTGTTTATCCATAATTTCAGGATTTTAAAACCTAAGTGTACAAAAAGAAGGATTTAGTACTCCAAAATGAAGTTGTAAACTACTGGAGAAGATTAAGTAGTGGTGAAAAAAATCTAATTTACCAAGAAACAAGCTCCAGCTGTCAAGAAAACTTTCTCCTCTAAAAATCTAAAAAATATATATTATATATTCAATATATTATCTTTAGATTTGATTTTCTTAGATATATTTTAAAGATTGCAGAAGAATATTAAGAATATTTGGACATCCCGAGAACAGAATAACAATATTTGAAGAATATTCATGATAAGACACCAAAGGAATATTAAAATATATTTGACAGCAAAGATATATAGAGATAAATTATTCTCAATATTTTTCTAGGTAATTGATTTGAATGTAATATTCTTTGTTCATTTTTGAAGATTTGGTTCCTTTCTCTATAAAAGGAACAATCACACATTGTAATGGATCATCCAATTTTGAGAGTTTAAGAGCATAGCTTTGAGAGAAATAATTATTGGAGAAGCTTGGTGCTTGGTTGTAATTCTAAGAGTATCTTTCTGTAAGTCCTTTCGCAGTTAATAAATTATTTTTATCTTTCTCTCCTTGTGTTTTTATTCATCTTTTCTAATTGCTTGTGTTATAATAGTCATGGTAGGCTAAATCCCCATACTACAGTGGGAATGAAACTATCAATACATGTTTGATATGTAACGAAGTATTTTCTCCATAACATGAGCCTAACGAGCATAATCCATCTCTATGTGAGCGGATATAATACATTATCAACTTATAATCCCTTTTAGGAGAGTTATTGATCGAGTTTTACATATATACACTTACATAGTTCGAGACGATATTTATAAAATTATATTCTAATATTACATTCTTTTAAGTGTTGTGGTAATTAACATTTCATGTTTAGTAAATATTTAATGAAATGTATTTTTGGCATATGTTTAATCTATGTAATATGTTTAAAATGATTTTACCAATAAAAAATGGGTTGATCCAACAGAAGGTTGAGATGATTTTAGTTGTAATGGAGAATAATTACGACATTATTTGTTTGATATATATTTGTGGTGGTGGAATTCCCAAATTTTAGTTCCTATTTTTATTCATTTCAACTAGTTATTTTACCTAAATTTTCTAGTTAATTTTACACAACAAAAATGATTTTTAGTTACCATCGGAAAGTGAACGACAAACCCTTAAGTTTCACAACCCGATTTGATACGGTCTTATCAAATGGCTCCATTAGCACTTTTGAATAGTAATTGAAGATCATTTTTAATTGTGTTCTCTTCATATATATATATTTTTCTTCTTCTTTTTCTTAGTAGTGTTCATTTTCTTAGGTTTAATTCTTCCCTTTTCGTTTCCACTTCATTCACGCTTCACCTTTTTATTTTATTTTATTTTTATTTAGCTATGGTCCATTTTATTGTTTGATGTATTTTGCTTGCTTGTGTGCTTCGTAGGTGATTAACGAAAAAACTAGGCTCAGACTCTATTGCCTATGTGTGCTCCAAAAGAATGGGACCATTTCCCATATTTGTGCAACAAAAATTGCTACTGTGTTTGAACTAGAGAGATGTGCTTGAACTATGCAGCAAGCAAGCAAGACCTAAATGTTATCAATGTATGTAGTAAACAGTAAAGATTAATCGATAGGGAATAAAAGTAATTTAGAAAGAACTTATCGTTTCCGAGGCTCGTCAAAAGGAGATGATGTCCGTAAGAGATTTTGCCACTAATTCGCTGAATAACGATCATGCTATGGCTACAACAATACTCTTACAGGATACAACGGATAAAAGGCTTCGCAATGCACAGAGTGAAGCAATTTTCAGAATCTACAGCAAGAACTCCATGCTTGATAAACGAGAGGAATGTTGGAAAAAGAATACTAGTTGTTTGATTCGATGGATCATGTAAAGCTTAACCCTCTCCACAATATATAAATATATTTTTGAACTTCGTGGAGTCCAAAATGGAGAGAATTCAGCCACAACGAAGGAGAAGAAGTTACTCCTTCATCAGTCCACAATCTGGTTGTATGCCTATAATGAGGCAACAGTTATAGACTGAACAGGTCTCCTTATCCAACCCCAAGCCCAACTGACTGAAAGCAGAATCAAGCCCAACTTCTACAACCCACAACCCCTAACCCATGTTTATGAGTTTCATAAATCACAACAATCCCCCACATTGTATGAAACTTAAAAGATCATCCTGGAGTTCCAGTTAAGACTAGTGTTTAGTAGTGGTGTTCGTAAACTTGAACCACCGCCTTGTAGAAGTAATCGGGGGCACTAGCTGATCAGTGAACTGAATTCTTGAACTGGTCAGCTTTATAGATGTGCACCTCGTTAATATACTTCAACCACTATTCTTTCGTAAAGATTCAGCTATTGTGCTCGTTACGGCCGTGAGCTGTCCCAGATTCATAAGTGCTCTAAAGAACTAGTCAAGCTCTCATGGGAAGCCGCCAAACCTCCACACTTATATAGGTGTTTTCTATCAAGAGTGTTTATTACCAAAACGCTCCTTGGATCAAATCCATACTTAAATAACATTAAGAGTTTAACTCAACCTTATTTTGTCTTTGGTACTATCACATCATAGGGATGAGTTTGGAGTGAAATCCAATCAAATTATAGTACCCCCATAATCACTCTCACAACTTGTCTTTCCCATTGAACCTAGTTTTTGGGATCTCCAGTCACTTAGGTTGGGCTGCCATTGCCGGTGATTGTTCTTGATAAAGCTTTTATCCCCATCCCTTATGATGTACTTGCAATTAACTCTCTGGTTAATCCTTTCGTGAGTGGATCTGCCAAGTTATTTTGAGATCTCACATAATCAATGGCGATCACTCCATCCTTTAAAAGTTTTCATACAGTTTTATGTCTACGACGTATGTGCTGAGACTTACCATTATAAGAATGGTTCAACACTCTCTGTATAGCTGCTTGGCTATCACAATGTACGTACACAGCAGGAACTGGTTTCGTCGATAAGGGAATGTCCATTAAAAAAATTCTTAACCATTCTGCTTCATCACCAACTGTGTCCAAAGCCACAAACTAGGATTCCATAGTGGAATGAGCAATGCACGTCTTCTTGGTAGATTTCCAAGACACTGCACCACCTCCTAGGGTGAAAATATAACCGCCGGTGGATTTGGATTCGTTTGAGTCCGAGATCCAGTTTGCATCGCAATATCCTTCTAAAATGGATAGATATCTAAAATAATGAAGTCCATAGTTTAAAGTAAACTTCAGGTAACGTAAAACTCTAATGAGAGCAACCCAATGTTCTTGGTTTGGGTTTATCGTATATCGACTCAATCTCCCAATAGCTAGTGCTATATCAGGTTTTGTACAGTTCATGACATACATCAAACTGCCTAATACTCTAGAGTATTCAAGTTGAGATACACTATTACCTTAGTTCTACTTTAAGTTGCTATGAGGATCATAAGGAGTTCTAATAGGAGTACAGTCAAATTGTTCAAATTTTCTCGACACTTTTTCAATGTAATGGGATTATGATAAAATAATTTTCTCAGAGTCTCTTATAATCTTTATTCCGAGAATCACATCAGCAACTCCCAAATCTTTCATATCGAAGTTTCTTTTCAAAATTTTTTTAGTGTTGTCTATCATCTCCATACTAGTTTCAAATATCAACATATATATAAATATATAATTACTCCATTTGATCCATCAAATTTGTAGTAAATACATTTATCGACTTCATTAATCATATACCCATTGGATGTAAGAACAATATCAAATTTCTCATTCCATTGCTTTGGTGCTTGTTTAAGGCCATAAAGAGATTTCTTAAATCGACAGACTTTCTTTCCAGTTACCCTAGTCTCGAACCCTTCAGGTTGGTCCATATAAATCTCATCTTCCAAGTCACCATTCAAAAAAGCTGTCTTAACATCCATTTGATGTATAATTAGGTTATGTATAGAAGCTAAAGCAATTAGCATTCTAATCGCGGTTATTCGAGTAACAGGGGAAAATGTGCTAAAAAAGTCAACCCCTTCCTTTTGTCTATAACCTTTTGCCACTAGTCTTGCCTTGAATTTTTTTATTGTACCATCAGCTCTCAGTTTCTTTTTGAAAATCCATTTACACCCAACAGTTTTACAACCTGGGGGTAGATCAACTAGCTCCCAAGTGTTGTTGTGCATAATCGAGTCATATTCACTGTTGATAGCTTCCTTCCAAGAGGAGGCATTCGTTGATTACATCGCTTGATTGAGAGTGACAGGGTCATTTTCCACAAGAAATGTCAAGAAATCAGAACCAAAACTAGAAGTTGTTCTAGCCCTCTTTCTACTTCTGGGTTCTATCTTGTCTAAATCGCGTTCAGCAAATTTCTTAGAAGATTGTAGAGATAGTTCATTATGAACTTCAACTCTATCTTTCTTAGGAAAAATATCTTCAAAAAATTCCGCTTCTTGAGATTCAATAATGATGTTAAAATCCATTTGATTATTCCCAGATCTTATAATCACAAATCTGTAAGCATTGCTATTATTAGCGTAGCCAATAAATATGCAGTCTGCAATTTTGGGGCCAAGCTTAGTCCTTTTTGGGGCAGGTATTCCAACCTTAGCTAAGCACTCCCACACTTTAAGATATTTATAGGAAAGTCTTCTATTCTTCCACAATTCATAGGGGGTCTTACCAGAATCCTTAAATGGAATCAAGTTAAGTATATGACAAGCAGATAACAAAGCTTTCCCCCACATTGATAAGTTCCTTAAAAGGAACTTATCAATATTGCATTTATCATATCTTTAAGTATACGGTTTTTTCTCACGGCTTTCCAATTTGATTGAGGCGAATAGGGAGCCGTCGTTTGATGTATTATTCTGTTGTCCACGCAATATTTTCTAAAGGGTTCAGACTCATATTTTCCACCTCGATCGGATCTTAAAACCTTTATCTTTTTCCTAATTGATTTTCAGCTTTAGTTTTGAAAATTATAAAATTTTCTAAAGCTTCGTCTTTACCTTTTATAACATAAACTTTACAAATCGGAAGAAATCATCTATAAAGGTTATAAAGAATTTATTACCGCCCCGAGTTGTGTAACCCTTTAGATCACATAAATCAGTATGTATAAGACCAGGTAATACAGATTCCTGATCTACATTTTTAAAGAATTTCTTAGCATATTTGGATTCTATACATATTTCGCATTTTATACCACTTAGTATATCAGATTTGAAAATGTAACCTAACTTCATAAGTTTCTTAATAGATCCTAGGTTTACATGACCTAACCTCATATGCCAAATAAAATTTGAGTCAACCAAATAAGCAGAAGAAGCTTTATTAATGTCTTCAACGGTTACATTCAACATAAAAAGACCTTCATTTAAATATCCCTTCCCCACAAATGACCCACCCTTAGTAAGAATAAATCTTTCAACCTCGAACACGATTTTGAATCCTTTCTTGCTTAGTAGTGAGCCGGATACCAGATTCTTGTGAATATCAGGTACGTACAAAACCTCTTTAAAAGTTAGGACATTCCCAGAGGTGAATTTCAGCGTAACTGTACCACTGCCCATAATCTTGGGTGCAGAGGAGTTACCCATAAGGAGTTGTTAACCATCCTTCACAGGATTATAGGTACTAAAAATATTTCTGTTTGCACAGATGTGCTTAGTTGCACCGGTGCCTATCAACCACTCTTTCAAATCAGTCACAAGATTCACTTCTGCCACAACAACAGAGAAGTTACCACCTTCAGTCAAAATAGCCTGATCAGGTTTGTTTTTCTTTCCCTTGGAATCGTTTTTGTGAATTTTTTTTTGGCCAAATGGCCATGTTTTCCACATGAAAAACAGTTCCCTAATTTCTTGAAAACAGGGTTAGAACCCTTGTTTTTCTCAAATATAGGCTTCTTTGATTTATGGTACTTTCTAAGCTTTCCTTCAACTAGGTTGGCCATGGATCGATCGGAGTTTAGCTCCTTGGTCTCGTTTCCTCTATTATCCTCTTCAATACGAAGGCGGATAATGAGATCTTCAAGGGTCATTTCATTGCGCTTATGTTTCAGGTTGTTCTTATAATCCTTCAATGAGGGAGGTAGTTTCTCTATTATAGAGGCCACCTGGAATCCCTCGCAGATCTTGTACCCCTCAATAATAATAATCTAATGGATTATTAATTAGAGTTCTTCAACCTGAGACACTACTAGCTTGGAATGATCCATCTTAAATTCCAGGAACCTCCCTACAATAAACTTCTTTGAACCGGCATCTTCAGTTATATATTTCTTTTCAAGAGTGACCCAAAGATCCTTCGCAGTCATAAAATGTATATAAACATCATACAATGCAGGGGTAAGACTATTTAAAATATAGTTCCTACACATGTAATCATGGTGAATCCAATCAGCAACAGCATCAGTCCCAGCTGGTTCAAATTCTTCTGGGTTTGAATTAGGAACAATTTCATGAAAAAAAGTGGCCAATTGCAGAGCATGAAGATAAAACATCATCTTCTGCTGCCATCTTTTAAAATTTGTTCCGTCAAATGATTCAGGTTTCTCAAAATGTTTAGAGATTCCCATATCGATAAATCAAGCACACTAATTTGAAAAAATCTCTTACGATTGTTATCAATGTATGCAATAAATAGTAAAGATTAATCGATAGGGAATAAAATAATTTAGAAAGAACTTATCATTTCCGAGGCTCATCAGAAGGAGACGGTGTCCGTAAGAGATTTTGCTCCACTAATTCACTGAATAACGATCATGCTATGGCTACAACAATACTCTTCCAGGATACAACGGATAAAAAGCTTCGCGATGCACAGAGAGAAGCAATTTTCAGAATCTACAGTAAGAACTCCATGCTTGATAAACGAGAGGAATGTTGGAAAAAGAATACTAGTTGTTTGATTTGATGGATCATGTAAAGCTTAATCCTCTCCACAATATATAGATATATTTTGGAACCTCGTAGAGTCCAAAACGAAGAAAATTCAGCCACAGCGAAGGAGAAGAAGTTACTCCTTCATTAGTCCACGATCTGGTTGTATGCCTATAATGAGGCAGGAGTTGTAGACTGAACCAGTCTCCTTATCCAAGCCCAATCCCAGCTGACTGAAAATAAAATCAAGCCCAACTTCTACAACCCACAACCCCTAACCCATGTTTATGAGTTTCATAAATCACAACACTAAATGCATACTGAAATGCCAGATCACATTTACAAATAGTGACAACACTTAATTGCACAAGTAAGAAGAAAGTGTTGGAGCCAAGGAGTTGGTTGTTTGGTCATTGCATCATCAACAAAAACAAAGCAGCAAGTTGGTGGAGTTGTTCCTTTGTACAATAACTAATAATTAATTGAAGGACAAGGACAAACACATTGCGACTTTCAAACTTTGTGACCAGAAAAGCTTAAGTCAGAGTGGAACAAAGAGGAACTGTGTCGATAAGTTGTATTGGTAGTTTGTGTCTTCAATTTTTTTCGGTTCTCTTTTAGTTTCATCTTATAAAAAATATAAAAAATAAAATATAATTTGTTCTCCTCTTTTTACTTCCCCCTTTGAGTGACCTGCAGTGAAGAAAAATACTTGTTATTCTTGAATGAGAATTTGTAAGTAAGGTGAGGATAGAAAGTATAATTTTTCTGCTGTGGCTATATTGGAACTCACATCCGTGGATGACCTCTCTGCAATGCCTACTTGAGCCAGAGAGCCCGAGTGCACCATCTTAACGGCATCACCAGGGTAAACAATGAGCTTTTAAAATGGCCACCCCGCGGGTACTTTCTTAATCCACCACACCCTCCTACGAAGTGGTCATTCTTTATTCATGTGCCTTGTAATGGCCTAATTCGGCATCTTGAAATAGCTCGAAATTAGATCTTATACCATATGTATATGTGACAAAAATTAATGTAATACAAGAAATGACAAAGGTGATTTAGCATAAAAACCTTTGAGTAGGTAAAAAAACTACGACCTCGAGTTGAGGGTTTTAGTAGCTGAAACTTTATTGCTTAAGGCTGATATCTTATTACAAGTGATCTCTTGAACTAGAAATGTTTGATCTTGAAATAAGAAGTTTTGTGGTGTTTTGAATCTAGAAATTCCTATGTTAAAAAATGGTTTTTCTGGTTCTTATCTCCTCTAATTTTTTTTCCTTATATAGACCTTACTCGTAGCTCGTTATCGTATAGAAGCTCGTTATCTGAATAATGAGGTAAGTGGTGGTTGAATATGTAACTGTTTAGTTCATGGGAGACAGGTGTCTTTTACTTATTCATATTTTACTATAATGCTCAATCTACATTCTTTATCAGTTCGTGGTCTAGGTGGCAATGCTGATTGTTCATGTCGCGTGTGTAATGCGTGAGTCAGATATTGAGGTAGTTCGAGTTTAGACTAGGTCGATGGATAAGTCCCTACAATCGCCCCCTCGCATCTGAAGGCTCGGGTGGCTTTGGTTGAGAAAGAACTTATTGACTGTTGGTGTTGTTAGTTGAAAAGATTTGATGTAGTAATGGTAAATTGGACTGGTTGGGTATTCGGTATTTATTTATAGAAGACTGTATCTGCATTTATAACGATGGAAAGGATTGATGTACTTGACGTTTGGGGTTTCCGGATTGGCGTTATTTTGAATGATGACTGCTTTGGAAACGTACCTACGCATTGAATGTGAGTTTAATATAAATAGTACCTGTACTGTAGTGTTCGTTATCACTGCGAAACATCTTGTTATTGCAAATTCTTCTGTTGTACTCTGTATTACAGTGGTTAATACCAGACGAATGGTGTATGAAGAGAGAGTGGCTATGGAGTTTTAGAGGTTGAAGTTACGATATTTAAGGGACCAAACGCTGGAGATGCCCACGCCTATTCCCGTACCGTTGACTTACCATGGGATGTCAAAAAAAGAAGCGACTAAAGCTGAAGATGACTTTTACCATATGTGGTGATTTCATTATGTGGTCCTGTCCGAGGAGCAGCGCCGGAGATGCCTTCGTATCTTGGCGGAGGACAATGTTGAGGAGACAGATGTGGAGGCCGGCGTATATGTGAGGCATTACTTCCGGTATTTTGCGAGGGACTAGGTTCTAAGGTAGGACTCTTTTTAATCTCTACCAACTCTCAGTTGGTAGGGGCTATAGAGGAGGAGACGACTATGGTAGAGAAGGGAGACGGAGAATGGAAGTCTTTCTTCTGCCCAATCATCTTTTCTTGTCGTGAAGAAGGTCCTCATGCTGAGTGTTAGCTCAAGCATGGACACCTTTGCTTCCCCAACTTCTTGTGGAAGTAAATGACGTGAAAAAGTGATCAAGATCAGTGATTTCCAGTTCTTGGATTTTGCTTAAGAAGATTTTCTGATTAAGATAGTGTTAAAAACTGACATGTAACCTGCAGAACAATCTGTAACAATATCTGAAAGACTTGTTAAGTATTCTGTAATTGATATTCGAGCTAATAAAAAAGATACTTTGTGAAAATTGTGTTGATATATCTAATAAGCTATTTTTTTTAAATCGAGCTGAAAGAAATATATTTATGTTGGAGTGTAAAAATGTAATTTTTAGAAAGTGAATTAAGAAATGGAATTTGATTAGTCAAACTGTTGAAAATATACGTGAAGATGCAGTGTTAGATATACTCGAAAATGTGTATCGAGCTGATTAGATTTCAAGAATCGTGCCAGGAGGATTTTTTTTTACTAAGAATAAAACATGCAGGAATTGAAATATCAAGCTAGGGAGGCATTGTTGGAAATGTTGTACATTGGGGGAGACAGTGAGAATTATTTCGAGACGTATATGGACAAAATGTAATGGGGTTGAATTGGAAAGATAAGCTCGAATAACTTTTTATCATGATCTTAGGGTTTTCAGTTATGGAAAAACATATTATATTATATGCGGAATGTTGGAGATTTGAAGTTATCTCGAAGAGGTGTATAAATATAATTGAGAGGCAATGTACAGAGGAGGAAGAAAAGAAAAAATGGTGAGGACTCGTTCTGAAAGAGCTCGTCATGCCTTAGAGGGACGTCTAGGGATAAAGAATGCATAAGTACGAGAGCGGATCTTTGGGTTGTTAGATTATGATTCTGACTTGTCTAAATCTGAAATCCAGTTCGAAGGCTTGGATTTGAGGGCGAGGGAACTTGAGATTGGGCGTCATTTCTACTCAGAGATATTTCATGAAATGATTTTGGAGCTTGCAGCTCGAAAAGCGGCAGTGAGGCAAATTACTGCTGAAGAAATTACTGAGGATGATATGAGGATCGCTGGGGGTGAACTGATTAGGTGTGGCTCTTCTGGGCATCTGGGATGTTTTATGTGTAATTATATTTGAGGGAGCGAACTGAATTAAGTCGAATAATTATAATCTGAATGTAGGTAGAATGTTTCTCTTGAATATGTTCCTGTTTTGTTGTAAATGTTATTGTGAATAAAGAATTTGAATTTGAAATGTGATTGTATTGGAAATGACGCCAGTAGTTCTATAAGTATGAGAAGTAGAAATGGAAAAAGTAGATTAACTTTGATTTTTGTCTTTTGTGTAAGGGTAGGAAAAGTTTAATTGTGTTTGAGTATTGAGTCATCATGAGTATGGGAAGGCTAGAGAGAGATTTGGGCAGGAGATATGAGAGTATACTAAAATATAGGAATTGGGGTAATGATGGGAAGACATTTTCAAAAAAAAGGTATGAAACGTACATTAATTGTGGATGGGACATTTCGATTTCAAAATAGAGGGCGGCTCGTGCGAGGCCCAATAACTGCCAGTAGTTAGAGAAAGAAAGCATAAATAATAATTCTTTTTCCTCATTCAAACGTTTATCAAACTCTGAAAAACAAATGGACAGTGGGAGAGAAAAGAGAAAATTTTGGAGAGAGTCAAGTGAGAGATTGGATGAAGGTGATCATCGCAGAAGGCAAGAGAAATCTGTAGAGGAAGAGTCCAAACGTTGGTTGCACAGTGCCATTGTGAAAAAAAGATCAAATGCTGCTTCTGATTCATACTCAAACGTTGAAGGTTAGTGATTGAGTTTTTGATTTAGTGTATGTGAAGTTTGAAAATATATGTGGGTTTTCAAAATTTTGAAAAATTATTATTTATAGAAATCTATAAAAATCTGTTTGATATGTATGTAAAAAGGTATATTTTTGCATATGTATAATAGAGATATAGTATATGCATGTATGGATGTGTATAGACAAAAGATAATGATAATGTGAATTGACAGAATACCTGGACCTCTATGTAGGTTGGGGCGTGAGAAGAATCTATTATAGAAATAAATCCTCATCTTTAGCCTATATTTGTAATGGAGGTTTCATCTGATACGGAGACGTTGTCCTCTGGTCCCATGGTTGAGTCCGAAAATATATAAACCATAGATATAGATTCTGAGGGGGAGGAAGAAGTACAATTTCCAGATTTCCCTGGTATTTTGTGCTCTTACCCTCCGAACTCTGATATATTTAGAGAGTTATGTGGTTTAACAATTTGTTGTGTTATGTTGGAGGTCCTTGATCTAAGGTGAGAAGAAAAGAATCACTGCTGGATACTATAGCTCAAGACAGTTTTGAAAGAGCTTGGTATCAACATAAACAAACACCAATAAAAAAAGGCTTTCCTCGACAGTTTTTAGCTATCGCAAAAGCCATTTAGCGACGGGTTTTAAACATCAAAATGTTGTCGTTGATGGTGGGGTCAGCAAAAGTTTGGCGTCGGACAAACCCGTCGCCAAAGAGGCCAAGTTCCGCGACAATTATTTTTTATTGTTGTTTGTCTCTTATTTGTGACGGTAACTTTTGTCGCTGAATTTTTTGCGACGCATTCTATTGTGACTATCACTTTCGTCGTTAAATCCTTTTGCGTCGCCATCTATTGTGACGGTCATTTTCATCACTAAATATTTTGATTCGCCATCTATTGTGATGATAATATTTGTCGTTAATTTTTTTGCATCGCCATTTATTGTGACAGTAACTTTTGCCGCCAAACTGTTTGCGTCGTCCACAATTGAGATAATAACTTTTGTCGCTAAATTTTTTACGCCGTCGTCTATGGGGACAAAAAAATTTGTCGCTTAATGTCGCCGAAAACAATCACGACACATGCATATGCTTAAAATAGACATTGTAACAAAAATAATCTTGCAAATAAATGCAAAATATACTTCTATTATAAAAGGGAAATCCAAGCCATACTTGTATAAAAAATTTACATAACATTTGTCTCATGGAACTCTAAAGCACTAATCCTGAATCTTTCCTTATTTGCATTTTACATCTATCTTCCAATAGTCCTATGCTCGTGCATTGTTTCCCAATAGTCCTTGCTGTATCTACCATGTACAAAGTTGATAAATAATCATCGAGGTAAAGAGAATTACTTGATGAAATATCTTATAATTGTGCTCATCTCTCAATAATGCGTTCTGTCCAAGCTGCAATAAAGGCATTATGAAGCAGAGGTGGATGTCGTAAAATCTTTACATATACCTTCATTATTCGCACCATGCAGTATACATATGAGAATGACAATGATCATAACAATGACAAGGGAAGTCCTAGAAGTATGTATGTTTATGAAAAATAACATACAATTGTGTCCTTGAAGAAGATGTTCTTGCAGATAAATTAGCAACCAATGGGAAGAGCTCTACAAATGTTTACAAACTGACAAGGAAAGCATAATACTATGTTAGTCCAAGAGCATACAAGAAACTAAGGAGAACCTGTAATCTAGCCTAGCAATTTCCCATTAATAAAAATCTAGCGCAAATAAAAGCTATACCTGCGTCACCTACTGCCATAACATCGCCTGCTGACATCTCGAAGGCAACTTGATTCTCTGTTAATCCTTGGGCAGTCCAATGCAGTCTGGCCGATTTCATGACACTCGTAACATACACCTTTTCTAGTATCGTGGGTTTTACATCTCTTCCAATTGAGGCAGTCATTTTTGCTCAGTTCTGGACAACAATTTGCTTTGTGATCCAATCCTCGATAATAGAAACAATTGAGAATTTTTGCCTCTTGCTGGCAACTAATGAAATTCACGACCGTACTGTGGACCATACCCTCGTGTGTACATCCTACAAGATTTTGACTCAGTCAAGCCTCTGTAGCCATCGTTGAAATAGTTTCTTCAATTATTCTAGCTCTAGCTACATGCTCTAAAAAATCACAACTCGGTAAACTAGACATAATGTATGCCTGTATATTCCTTCTCAATCCCTCGAAGAAACACTTCTCCCATATTCCTACCAGAGGAATCGTTTCCCGTGTGTTCCCAACCATGGCAAGAAATTCATTTTCATATTCTATAACTGTCATAGTTCCTTGTAAGAGGGCCACGCATAAGATGTTCCGAGAAAATACTGATTTTCAATATAGATGAAATGTTGCGTTGATCTAATTGCCTGGATGTACGCTGTCTGAATGCTCTTGTCTATCACCAGATCTTTTTCGCAGACAAGGTTCTGCATTGAAGAATTTCACAAGTTATTACCATTATCACTTCATCAAGAAAAAACTGTGAAGTTTGCTATGGTGGTAACTAAAACATATTTACACTAGAAAATGACATATAGGTGGGTTGGAGTTTTATATGGCACCCCTTACTAGCCATGTGCTCAAAATTTGAAGTAGCTGAAAATTGCATGTTTTAGTTGAAATAAATTGCACCCACTGCAATATGTTCAGGCTAGTAATCAATTTAGATGAAAAAACCATTAAAACAGTAATACCAAAAGTAAAATTATATCGAGTATGGACTCTTTAATATACCTTGCCCATCCGTGGTCAACATCCGATGCATTATAGGTAACGAAGTGAGCTCAATGTCGAAAAAGAGATGTAGCAGCTGACTTACAGATTCAAGAAGAGTGCTAATAGCACGTAAACAACCATTAACTGCTAGAGCATTGGGAACAACGGCTTTGTTATAAGCTTTTGCAGTGTTCATACATTTCCAAGTATCGGCAAAATGACTAAGATGACTAACATCCAGAATACAACCAGGATATGTAGTCCAATAAAATTTCTATGCGCCAAAGAATTCCTCAAGGGCAAGAATCTTCAACCCAATGGCCTTTGCAAATTTGATATCTACATCACTGAGACATCAGTTTCCCTCCCAGCTGCACTGCCAACATAAAAGGATTACTTCATGTCAACAGCGACTTTAAAGTTAAAGTCTTGTGTCATCAAACTCCACATCCCAAGTTCAGGTTTGCGATTAAATCTTCAGTATTACTTTCAACCTTATCTACTCCACAAGCTACAAGGACCTGAATAGGGACGTTAACGTAGTTAATGAAATAGATGAGGCACCCAATCTTAGAGTCAATAGCTGCTTGCCTTTCATTGTACTTGAAACGGTCGATATTGGAGTTGGGGTTTTCGATTAGAATCTTCAGTATTACTTTCAACCTTATCTACTCCACAAGCTACAAGGAACTGAATGGGGACGTTAACGTACTTAATGAAATTGTTGAAGCGCCCAATCTTAGAGTCATTAGCTGCTTGCCTTTCATTGTACTTGAAACGGTCATTCGTAAAAATTACCATCTTGTATCCATTATTGTATTTTCCTTTCAGCTTCGCCGGTATCGACAGATATATAAGTGACCATGCATCTGAACCATCTCCTTCAGAAGATGTATTTACAAGGCAGCCATCAAAATCAAATGCAACAATTTTTTCCGAATCCTTAAGACCTTCATCCTCTTTTACGTAAATGACTGTTTGGAAAGCCTTCCATTTTGGCAATAACAGAGAATCCTTATACTTGTTCCTGACATCAGAACTACAAAACACACTTCTCAGCTCGATGTCCATTCCAAACAACTTAAACTTCTTTGAATCACCTTCTTCTAGTTCCTCTGCCAAATTTTGCTCTCTTTTACGAACTCTGAAAATCCCCAAACCCTTATCCTCGCTTCCTTCAGCCCCCTTTGTCTCTCCATCCAAGCCCTTGTTCAGACATTGTTAATATTTCACCACAAAAGTTTTCAGAGCTTCCTGATTACTACTCTCGAGCGAATTATAACCAGATATATTCTCCATGCCAGCAAGCATTAGAAACTTCTTAGAGAAGCAAGAATGGTGATACTAGAAGACATATTATCAACTAATATTTCATATACTAGAGTGAATGGAAACCACGTTATAAACTATGGAAAGTGAAAACATATCAAGAGATTTTGCATCTTCAATGTGAAAGATAAAAATCAAAGGCTTCAATTAAAAAGACCAAGTAATATCATAGAAACGAAAGCTAAGTAGTGAAAAACATATATAAGATGGTTGTAGGTACATTACCTTTAAGTAAATGTCAATAGCTTTGTATAGGTCATCATGCTCGATCCTAGCAAAATCTGGTATAGCTTCTGTAAGAACAATCAACTTCGCTAAAGGCAGATTAACATCTCGAGCAATCTCCTGAAGATATCCATCCACAAGTTTTTCCACCCTTAGTTTTGAGCTATGTGATGCAGAAGATGATCTCCTACTCTCTTGAAACTCAAAATCAATAGTCTTTGCAGATCTAGACCTTCTTCTTTCAAACCCTCGTTTGATTCTTGGAGGGCTTGTCGGGGGACTTATCACACCTACCCTTACCGATTTGTGCTCAGATTATCAACAAATCGGCTACTTATAATTACCAACCCATTCACCATTTATTAATATGGTTTAGCAAAGAAATCCTACTTTTTAGACACACACAAGGTCCTCAACTTTAAACATACGAACGACATTATGATTTCTGCAGTTCTTTCGGAGACGCATAGATGTCAATACTGCCTCTACAAACTTTTTTCAGTGGTTTTGAAGCAATTTTTTTTTACCTCATATGTTACATATAACTTGTTTAGTTACAGATATATCAGTATTTTAAATGATCATAGTATAACAAATCTAAAACTACCTATAAACAAAATGCATATTTTTAGGTAAAGTGAGGGTGGAGGAGACATACATGAATCGTAAGGGAAGCAAGAATCGCCATTTGAAGTCAGCGCCTCAGGCAGATAACACTGGTGAAAATCAAGACAATGATGATAGCCAAATCCTATAGTTTACATGCCTCCAAAACCTGTAGCAAAGTTTTTCAGTCTTGTCCACAAGAATGTTTAACGTTTTCCCTCGATCAAAGATCCTAAAAATACAAATGAAAGCTTCTTAATCAATTTATGTCATAAGTTAGTTAGTTTAATAAAAAATACAAGAAAAACAACATTACCTTTTCAACAATGTCCATCATCATCCCTTTGAATTCAAAAACCTGCGCCTTCACCTTTACAAGCATACTGATCTCCACAGATGATCCACATAATATTGCATATGTTCTTTCAGCTTTTATCTAAATAATCAATAACAATAACAATAACTTAACGCTAAATGGAAGAAGTTAAAAGCAACAAATGGATAAAAGAGTAGAAAAGAAATATACTCGTATTTCTTGTTCAGATTGCTATCTATAACCGTTACAGCTTTTCCTCCTCCTGTTGAAATCATCTTTCATTCGGTCCAGAAAGGCATTGGGAATTCATCACCGAGCATATTCAACTACGACGACCCACTGAGCCACAATAACAAATAAAAGATAATAACAACTTTCAAAAATGAGTACAAGTAGATATCAATTTCATCAAAGCACCATATAATAATAATCATCATGCAAGTATATGCCAGCAATATATATGACATACAATTTTAACTCAAGAACATATCTAACTTTGCAGAAAATCACATAACCATTAAATTAAGTAGAACACATGTCCATTAAGAAAGTTAATTAATAACTAATAATCAAGTATAAGTCCATAGTAAGAATGCATGCAAAGTCTTCCGAAATAAAATTAATTTCCGATACCAAAATAAACATTTGATGATCAATCATCAAACTGAAGTAACCACTTGGGCCAAGCAACATAACCTCCTACATCAACCTCTCCAAGGGTGTCCACATACCTATCAGGCTTGATCAATGGACAAGTAGGACTGAAAATTTGGGACAATAGAATTTTATAAAACCAGTCTCCCAACACAACCCCATGGATGAGAACTGTAGGATTGATAGAAACCACCTCACCGCGAACAACTTTAACCTCAATAATGCCATTCAAGGTACATTTTTTGTTGAGATGTGGGTTAGGTGGCTGTAAATAAGATTACACAAATTTTTTTATTTTATCAATAACATAAGATATATGTTAAACTTAAATGAGTATAAAAGTCTTAAAATTTAATACCGAGAGAGGAACCTCACATGGAACCGAAGTTGGTTGTGAAGAACTGTAACTCGCTCCCTGAGACATGCTCTATAGGTGGATAATGTCAAAACCCAACTAAAATATAACTATATGATATATTTTTTCGCATAACTAAAAAGATATTTAATATAAGAAATAGTAATTACCATAAGCAATTTTAGGTTGTCCTTGACTTCTTTTAGATCTTTGTGAAACATATTCACCTCATCGGTCACTTCCAAATTCGTGTTACGCAAATCCCCATTTTGCTTTTTTCAGTATAATCGGACAAACACCGGCACAAAGTGCAATCATACGTCATTTACGATCTTTATCAATTGTCTGTATGAAATTAAATTAAGTATAAGAAATATAAAATATACCATTTGATAAATTAAACAACCTTTGCAACATAATCATCCACACTTTTTGTTTTAGTTTTAGGATCCAAACCTTCACACTGCCTTATCTTTTCCTAGACAAATCAAAGGAAACATTAGTACCTCATCATTATACTAGTAACAAAATTAACTACTTTTGTAATAGCTAAAGTGAAAAGACTGAGTAGTTCACTAACAACAAATATTGGGCACTGCACAGTTTTATCTTTCTCAGTATGTGCTTTAATGATTAGGTCTTGGCACCAGGGCTTCAGACTTCAATTTCTTCTCTTGGGCCTACGCATGCAAACATTTATAAACTAGATGCATGGACATTAGTAGATAAATTAACAAGTCAAGCCAAAGTATATTAGATTAAATAGATTAACAAGTAAGGTCAAAGTAATTAAATAAAGCAACTAACCCAAGTTATTAGAAAGTTAAACCAGCAACTAAAAAGAGATTAGACAACAACTATTGCTTCAACTAACCCATTGATGGAGTATTCAAACATTATGTCTTTTTATGGGAAAAACAACCATCTTATGTCATGAATTATAATTCGTCTTTAAGTATAGAGGGGTTTTATGTTAATCTCTAACCCATAAAATTATCATGCATGAACTACATGGCATCATTCAAGGTGTAAAGTTGGCTTCTACTTAGGGTATTTAAAAAAATCATGGTAGACGCTAACTCTGCAATGATATATAGCATTAAAGGATTCACAACTCTCCCATTAGGAGAACAAAGGGCATACTTGTAAACTACACACCTTTACCTGCTCGTGCAGAATATGATGATTTTGGGGATTATAAAGTTCCCAAAACAAGGACTGCCTTCATTAAGATAAAAGAACCAAATTTGAAAAAAAGAAAGCCAAGCTACAACAGTATGGTAGTTGGAAGGTACACTTCAGATAACTATCAAAACTTCAGAAGGATTTTGGATGAGAATATAAGCAATAGATCAAGTTGTTAATGAAATTTTTTTTTTTCTGTGTATCTATTTAGATGATCCAAGCAAAGGCCATCAGGTGCTTGAGAAGATTATGTTGTAGTGGCATTAAGGAATGTAAGTAACAGAGGAGAACCAAGTCTATGCAGATCAGTCTCATTAACTGCATATTCTGATAGGAGGCAAACTGAAAATTTGACAGAATGTGGAAAGGAACATGAGTTCGATAACAATGATTATCACCCAGGAAGGATTCTTGATGATTATAAAGAGGCACCACATATTCCATCCCAGAATCATGTCCTTGTACCAGAAATAGGCTCAAGTGAAGTGGATCTTTCAGAAAGAGTACTGAACCCTTTGATATCAGATCAAGATAAGGAGGATTACAAGAACGAGAATGGTGATGATGTTCCTTATTTTTCTGACATTGAAGCATTGATATTATATGGATTTGGATCCTTTCTTCGTGCTTCAATAGCGAAGCATCGAGGTATTAACATGAGGATACTAAGAGAACAATCATAAGGCTGGAACAGGGTGCACATTCTTATATCAAAAGAGCTATTGCATCTCATAGTTCATTTGCAGTATTATATGGCTGCCACTTGAAGTATTATATTAAGAAAACTGAGGTCTTTCTTGGGAAGGTAGCAAATGACTTTAGTGTTGATATTAATTTGGGAAGAGAAGGGCATGCGAACAAAATATCTCGACGCCAGGCAATTCTAAAGATGGAGGAAGATAGATCTTTTTGGTTGAAAAATCTTGGCAAATTTGCGATCTTAATAAGTAGCACAGAAGTTATAACTGGACAATGTGTGGGACTTAGCTCAAGTTGTTTGATTGAAATAAAGGGAATGCATTTCCTGTTCAAAACAAATCAGAAGACTGTGAAGCAGTGGTTAGCTACCAATGCCAAGAAGAGGAAGGGAAACAAGAATGGCAACTTTGATTGGACTCCCAAAGGTGTTTTATGATGACATGCTACCTTCAAAAATATTTTTATGTACCACGTCCTGTGATTTTGTGTATCCGGGTATGTAAATTAAGTATAGCTCGCCTGAGGGAGGTATCGAACTCTGCCCCCCTATTTTTTATTGTACATATCCCTATTTTAAATTTATAAAAAATCCAATTGCTTGTATCAAAAAAAGATCAAGTTATGGCTCAGCCATTTCCTACTCTGAGAGCTGTACACAATTTGGGAATATAGATGCAAGTTCAACTCAATATGTTGTGTGGGATACACTAGTGCCATCCTAAAAGAGGACCTTCTTTAATCACCTAAAACAGTCATCTAACAAGAAGTTTAGGAAAGACATGTGTTTTATTTTATATGAGCAACAATCGTCTTACTTTTCTGGATCTTCGGAAGAGGATTTAATTTATGGAAGTAAAAGCTCAATTATATCTGACGAGATTGACCATGGGAGCTTTCTCATTAAAAATCCCAACTCAAAAGCTATGGAGTTGGAATCAGAAGATAGCTCCCTTGCACTAGATTACAAGCTAAACAATATGCACAAGTTCAAGACTATTGAACTTATATATGTTAGTTTTTTCCTTGAAAATAAACTTAAGGTAGGGGTTTATGTAAATTATGAAATACTACTGTTGGGTTGATGAATATAAAAAAACAAAGCATACATGGCATCAACTCTAATACTAGGAAAGCTTATGGTGGAATTTTGTGGAACTGCTATAGTGAATGCATCTTGGCCTTTGGTGGTAGAATTGGGAAAGACTCATAGCTTTAGGAACTGGTTGCTCTAGCTAAGGGTCTCAAACTAGCCAATCATATGGGATCTACCAAGCTCACTATCAATGTTGATTGTGCGAGTATTATGTTCTATGTTGTTGACAACAAGACTCCTCCATAGCACTGCCTTTTGACCCTATAATCCATAAGGAGGAATACTAATAGTATTTGTACTTTCAATGTTAATCACGTGTAAAGATTGTAATAGCTTTGTCTATTTTTAATCTAAAGTTTATAACTCCTTAGAGAAATAGTTATGTTCCCTAGCTCCATGCATTCAGTATTTTTTTACAAGAGGATGCTAGAGTTAGCAGTCCTACAGGCCATAATTGTTTTGGTTTGCTTATTTAAACTCTGGTTCGGGGTCTGTGCCTAAACCCCACGATTCCCTACCAAAAAAAAGCAAGTAGCTTTTGCAATTTCTAGATAACTTCAAAGCAAAAATAAAAAGTCACAATACTATGGCGAATAACAGCCAAGCTGTTTCTACTCACGCATGTAGGTGCTTCCAGTTTCTTCCGATTGGCATTATTCTACTCACATAAAGCCTACAATCCAAAATATATTAGTAAAAAACTAGTTAAATAATAATTCTTATAAATCATTATTTTTCTATTTAGGACAAACCTGGAACTCAGCAGAATTATAATAGTTCTACATACGTACGCCAATCATCAATATTAACAAATTTAGGGGCAATGTCGGCTTTCACCACTCTGGGATTTTTGCCCTTCACATACTTTGTATAAAAATCACTCTTAAAATTTCTCCAAACTGCTACGATACTATCTCTCAAGTACTCATGAGAGACATCCGGCATATCAAAACTCCCCTGGGAAAGATTACAAAGAAAAAACCCCCAGAATAAAGCATATAATAAAGCAGCAAAATTCATTCAATGCAAAGTATATAGAAATAAATTGGATTTTACCGCTAAATGTTTCATTATATTTTTTATGTTATCACGTGCACTGCTTTAATGTCAGCATAGATGATTGGGATGTGTGTACGAGTTTGAACGCCAAGGTTGTAACCAAATCATGATGATTTTGATCTCCCTTATTTGGCTAGCCCAAATAATTTGTGCTTACAAATTTTTTATCGCCATTGAGCAACATAGTTGGACCATGAAAATGACCCCTTTTCCTCCTACAGTTGGAGGAGATGATAACGAGTCACCTAAATTGAGAACAGTACTTTCATTTTTTGCAAAAAATATGTTAGTCGTAGATAGCGAATATTAAATACCACTAATAAATTAAACCTATATTACCATCACCCCCAGTGACCATCATATTACTCTCGTGCGTCTTTTTGGCATCCATTAATCTATAAGAAACCCGAGGGGAAACAACTGATAAAACAATAATAATTGCATTTTACAAGAACAAAATTATACTAGAAAAATAAAGTACAACAAGGAATTTTTAAATACCTGATGTTGAGACCTCAAAGTGCATAACCTATTACAGAGTGGTTGAAGAGAGGTGAATTTATGATTTTGAATTGAAAAAACTAGATTATAAGGAAATATAGGGATGGGTATCCACAAACATACTTTCTAAGGAAAATTACATATGGCATTACTCGATTTAAAAAGAAAAAAAATCATATTTTTGTAGTTATCCAAAGAAACACAAGCTTGTTAGTTTAGAACCAACTGAAGAATTTTAATTGACCCCATATTGCTTTAAATTTCTAATTATAGAGAGAGGTTTAGTACCTGATGTTGATTTCCAAGTTTCTTAAATTCCTTTTATCTCCTGCAACTCTTAAAAAATTAGGTAAAGCATGACATCTGTATGGTATAAATTGAGAAAAGGAGAAGTTGCAAAAATATAGGGGAAGAAGGGGAAAATTGCCACCAAAATTCAACAAAAATATGTGGAGAGAATCCCAAATACAAAGACCATAACTGTAAGATGGTGATGGTCGTGATTGGTTCTTTTCACACCAATTTAAGGCGGGCAGATCGTGGTGAAATATCTTCGTAAGTAATCTGCAATACGATGAAGAAGCTCTAGTTAGCTGAAAAGTCTGAAGAACACAAATTCGATGGGAAAAATAAGCTTCAATTGCTTAAAAAAATGAGCTTAACCTAGATCTAACCTTGCCTAGTCTTGCCCTTCATCGAAGGTTACAAATCTCTCAGATCTAAAGGAAACTCTAAACAATGATCTACGTCTAGATAATTAACTCTAGCCTAGGCTTGCCCTTTTATTGAGGTTACAAGTCCTAGTTACAATCCAACTCGAAATCCAACTTTAATCCAACTCTAAAAGGTATTTAGAACTCTTAAACTAGAACTAAAATTACGATAGTTATTCGAACAAACCCATAGGTCATTCGAACGACTGAGCACCTCCCCTGGAACTTTGGCCCAAGGGTTCAAGTCGTTCGAACGACTCTCAACCTCGTTCGAACGACTTTGGTAAAAACTCCAGTTTCTCCTAGATCCTCCTGGATCATGGCTCCCCCACTTAGGAACCTTGAGCTCCTGTTCAAGCCAGAACTGTAGATGTGAAAATGCTGCGATGCCCAATTCCCCGTTGTACCACTTTGACGTACTAAATAGCAAAAAAAATGGCTCAAATAGCTTCTTGTCACCCACCCCATCTTGGAAAACATACTCACTGGCCTTACTTTGCCGCAACATCTGGCAAACCACACGAAGCCCATGATGATCATCAAATCCTGTAACATCCAATGGAACAACAGGCTGACTCTGAAAAAGTACCAACATAGCAGAAATAGTTGGTACCATAACCTCCTATTGCAACTTCCCCATCTTGGTTTGCTGCATAGAAGACATTGTCATCGTAGACAATGCTATAGACGATATACCCTCTTAAATCGGTAATACAGGCTTGCTACTCTCAATAACCAACCTCTTCATCGGAGTCGCCGTTACTAAATTTACAGCATCCTCGTCGTCATCCACCTCCAAAACCCTTTTCTTTTTCAAACGGCCTCGCTGACTCACCTAAAGAGAACCTAATGCGAGGTTTGTGAGACGAAATTGTGTATTTAACTGCTTTACAGTAGCAGATAATTTGGAAACTTTCGTTTCTCAAACCGTGAGTCTATCGCTGAAATCGCCCATCTCCAAATCGTCCTTATTCGTCGATTTAGGTCTATGATAGATCGTCAAACGGACTCACAAAAATTCCTAAAATTTGTGAAGATCTAAAAATCACTGTAGCAGCCGTGAAATCATTGTAGTAGACGCCAAAAAAAACTCTGTAGCATCCCCAAATTCACTGTAGCAGTCGCCAAAAACACTGTAGCAGTAGCTGAATTCACTACAGCAGTTGCAAAATCACTGTACCAGATGTTAGAAATTCACAAAACTTCCCCTTCGTTTGCTTGAGACGGTCACGTGTATAGACCATAAACAACAATCAAAACCCGAGAATCTTAACAAGAATCTGATACCACTTAATCCACAATACGATGAAGAAGCTCTAGTTAGCTGAAAAGTCCGAAGAACACAATTTCGATGGAAAAAATAAGCTTCAATTACTTAAAAAAATGATCTTAACCATGATCCAACCTTGCCTAGTCTTGCCCTTCATCGAAGGTTACAAACCCTAGTTACAAATCTCTCAGATCTAAAGGAAACTCTAAATAATGATCTACGTCTAGATAATTAACTCTAGCCTAGGCTTGCCCTTTTATAGAGGTTACAAGTCCTAGTTACAATCCAACTTGAAATCTAACTCTAAAAGGTATTTAAAACTCTTAAACTAGAACTAGAATTACAATAGTCAGTCGAACGAGCCCATAGGTTGTTCGAATGACCGAACACCTCCCCTGGAACTTTGGCCCAAGGGTTCAAGTCATTCGAACGACTTTCAACCTCGTTCGAATGACTTTGGTAAAAGCTCTAGTTTCTCCTAGATCCTCCTGGATCAGTAAGAGAGGAGGAAAAATGGAATCGTGAGAGAAAAGGAGAGAGATGAGGAGTGAAAAAGTAAAGTACAATTATTTTGAGAGTAAAGACGACAAGAAATTAAGAAGATGCAAAAGACAATGGAAACCGTATCCATATAAATTGTTACAGGCCAACCACAATAAACATCGTGTGTTGCTAATTCCCTATGAAAAAAATAGCATAAAATAATATATTAATAAAACCAATAGCGACACTTAAATTTTTTGTTGACAACAAAAGAACGTCGTAAATTACTGACAGTAATAACCTGTCTCTAAAAGTTAAGGTAGTCTATTCCCAAAAGCCCTTATTTTGGTGGTAAAAAGAGCTAATAGTAGGTCAGAGAAGGTGCAAAAGTCTCAGGCAGAGAGACCGATGACGGGAGTTGGAGGTAACAAGAAAAGAGGAGCGTCCGGTACTGCCGAGGGCTACAAAAATATCATTGGAAGATGTTTCTGTTGGGACAACTTCGAGTAAGTTAACTCTAAAGCACCCGAAAAAGAAAGTTGTGAAGGGTAGCATGGCCTCCGATGCAACTGTGAGTGGTGAGGTCGACGGGAATGTGAAAAAGAAGAGAGTTGATCTTCCTACTACTGTGATAGGAGCGAAGGTCGTGAAGAGACGACCTGATGAGGAAGACAAGCTACGGACTATGGAGAACCGGTTGAGGCTTGCCGCTCAAAGAGGTACACAGTCAGAGTTGAGCAAGATGGAAAGTTGATGTCATATAATTTCTTTAATTTATATTTGTGCTCGAGCTAAAAATATGATGTTTTGTTGTAGACTGCTCGCATGTTGAAGGAAATCTACCTCAGGCATGAAGAAGGAAGAACTGAGCTCAAGAATGGGAGAACCGATCTCGAGAAGAAGGTAGCTCGACTTGAGTCTGATTTGGCTCTGGAGAGGAAGCATTTGGTTGTTGTGAAGGCCTCACAGAAGGTGTTGATAAGCGAGCTAACTGAGGAGGTGTAGAAGAATGTGGATAAAGTTACAGTTGTTCGCGACAGACTCGGGCGCCAACTCCTCACAGTGGGGTATACAATTGTTGATTTCAAAGCCATTATGGCAGGTACATACATCGAAGAGGAGGAGGTATTGATTGATGGGGGTGTGGCAACAGGGTTGGACTCGGTTTCTGCTATGGCAGATCTAGTGAACCGTGGGGGTAAAAATGATAAGGTAGAGTAAAGTGGTTGAAGTTTGTTTGTGTGTTTTCTGTGTTGGGTAAAAACCGTAATTGTATAGAATATTGTTTTGTAGGATAAATTGAATAGGCTAAGAGATGTTTGTAAATATTAATTTGTAGAAACGTTGAGACATGCGCCTCAGATTTGAGGAATTAAAGAGAGAGCTAGCTAAGGAGAAAAATACCTCAGCGTCCCTGTTGACTTCGCAAGCGGAGCTACAGGTTAGAAAAGAGCAATAAATATTTGATTTGTATGCAGCATTACTCTAGAGCTACAAAGTAAAGCTAAGAGACAGATATAGATCGCAAATGTGTTAACAGATTAGGAGAGATGGTAATCAAGTATGTTAAGATAATTTTAAAGTGTTAGAAAATCAGAAGTTAGAAAATGTGTACCTTGAAAGTGGATGTAGATGTTATTGCCAACGAACTGAGGCCATACTTCGATCTTAAGTTAAGAAGCAGTCTCACAACAATGCAATGTCAAAAAATAGAAATCTATTAGAAGTTTGTAAAATTATATGTATTATGCTTTGATTATATATGTGAAGTATTGTTGAATCGAGTTTGATATATTACATCTATGATGTATGTCAAATTAGAGACTGTGCGCTTGAGCGAGCAACAAATGCTTTAATACAATCATGAGTTTGTGGTGGAATTTAATAACATTAAAGAGGCATTGGAAGATAGGGAGCTTCAATGCAAACGGAGCTATAGGTTAGAAAAGAGCAAGAAATATTTGATTTGTATGCTGCATTACTCTAGAGCTACAAAGTAGAGCTAGAAAATAGATATAGATCGCAAATGTGTTAACAGATTAGGAGCGATTGTAATCAAGTATGTTAAGATAATTTCAAAGTGTTAGAAAATCAGAAGTTAAAAAATGTGTACCTTGAAAGTGGATATAGATGTTATTGCCAACGAACTGAGACCATACTTTGATCTTAAGTTAAGAAGCAGTCCCACAACAATGGCATGTCAGAAAATATAAATCTGTTAGAATTTTGTTAAGTCATCTGTATTATGCTTTGATTATATCTGTGAAGTATTGTTGAATTGAGCTTGATATATTATATCTGTGATGTAGGCTGAATTAGAGACTGTGCGCTTGAGCGAGCAATAGACTCTTCAATATAATCATGAGTTTGGGGTAGAATTTAATAGTATTTATGAGGCATCGGAAGATAGGGAGGATCGAATGTTAAACTACAGCTCCAGTTCGCTAAGGCGACAGAAACTATTGACAACCTGACCTGAAAGTTGAAGGTAAAGATATTGAGATAAAAAATGTATGAAGGGAGCTCGCGGAGGTGCGAATAGAGGTGGCAAAGTTAAAAGGTAGGATAGATTCATTGACGGGGAAAGGTAAAGAGGCGAATGTTGCTCAGTACCGGATCAAGTCGTTAGATGTGATAGAAAAAGAGTTACAGGACTTTGTGGCTATTTTGAAGGGTCAAATGATCAGGAAAGTAGATGAGCTTGAGAAGGCTCAAGCTGATCTGGAACGTTCCAAAAGTGCGCTTGAGCAATCAAAAAGTGAAATGATATGGAAAGACAACGAGCTTGAGAAAGTTTGAGTTGACCTGGCCCATTTTGAAAGTGTTGTTGATCAATTGAGTGTGGCTTTGCTTGCTAAAGATATTGATTTTTGGATAGCTAAAAAATGATGTAATAAATTAAATGAGAGGGTGGCCGAATTAAAGGCGGATTTGGTTATGGCTAATTTACGATTTAAGAAGGCTGAGGCTGGAGAGTGGTCGAAGAAGAAAAAGATGATGTTTGGATCTCGATTGCCAAAGGTGATGTGGTTGACCTATCAGCTCGAATTAAAGAGTTGGAGGTGGATGTAACTCGTGTTTAGGCTCACGTTCAGAGAGGAAATGAACGTTTAAGGGAGAGCCAGTATAAGTTAGATATTGTTCTTCGTAGAGAGCTAGAATTAGAGGGGGTGATTAAGAGGAAGGATGAGTTATTGAAGAAGGCTTCTGCTGAGGGGCGTGATAGAAATGACTGAGAGCTGGTGGAACTTTGTGCTCAATTGGCAGAGTTGAGGATGATGAATAAAGCTGAGTTAGATAAAGTAATAGAGCAGATAGCATAGCGTAATGTGGTGATGATACGCGCAGAGCAACACATGGCGTTGAAAAATGGAATACACAAAGACTTGAAAGAGCTTCACCTGAGATTACAAAAGCATTATTCCAAGGTAGTTATGCTCGATCGAAATACGTCTATTCAAGAAATAATGCACTCACTGGTGCTAATGGTTGTTATTGCCTACTTTGTGAAGGAAGTAAAATGGCTTGAGCTTGAGGGGGATACCTTGCACAACTATATGTCTTTCTGAGGATGTATTTGTAAATCTGACATAGATCAAGGAAATTGTCTGAATGCCATGGAAACAAAGTTAGGTTCCCGACATGATGAATTGGTAGAGCAAGGCAAGATTATTGTAACTGCTCAAGCTCTAGAATTTATGACAGAGCATCCTCCTGTGTAGAGGAAGGCGTAGCTGACCTCCCATAAGAATAGAAGAACCCTTAGAAGTAACCTGTAGTTGTAGACATATAGAGAGATAAAAGCTAGTTTTATCTTTACTTAATCTTATGTCTGATAGAGATCTTTAATTGAAAACTAGTATTACCTTTGTTTTAATCACAAATATATGTATAGATGGTCGATTAAAAGCTAGTATGACCTTTGCTTTAATCTTTGTATAGATGATAGATTAAAAGCTAATATTACCTTTGCTTTAATCTATGTATAGAGGGTCGATTGAGAACTAGTATTACCTTTGCTTTAATCTATGTATAGTATTACCTTTTCTTTAATCTATATATCGAGGGTCGATTGAAAGTTCGTATTACCTTTGCTTCAATCTATGTATAGAGGTCGATTGAAAGTTAACATTACCTTTGCTTCAATCTATGAGATTTAGTAGAGTCTATGTAAGTAGAGAGTAATGTGGGAAAAACTTGGAAGTTTACATTGAGTAGAATATAATGTACATTATTGGAGATTGAAATCTTACTTTTGGAATGTAAAGAATGAGAATAGTGAAAATATAAAAATTAGGGACTTAACGATAATATCGTTTCAATCGCTTAGAATTTCATGGATTGGGGATTCAGATTCCTTGTTCTATCATGAGATAGCATGATCCTAGACCAGCTCGGCCAATGATAAGGAATGGACCTTCCCAATTTTCTGTGAGTTTCCCAGCATGTGCTTCTTTTCTGTGTTGTGGGATCTCTCTGAGGATGAGATCATCGACTTGGAACTCACGACTTCAGACTCTTCTGTTGTATGAACTGGCTAACATATAGTGATATTGACCTAGATTGGCAATGACGCGTTCTCTAGTTTCATCAATCCAATTGATATTGCAAGCCAACTCGAACTCATTTTCTTCGTCTGTAAGCTTATGATCTCTGACAGGATGGTATTACTCTGTTGGAATGATGGCCTCTGTACCATAAGCTAGGAGGATGGGGGAGCAACCAGTTGATTATCGTGGATTAGTACGGTATGCCCATAAGATGTGAGGGAGCTCCCGTACCTAGTTTCTATTCTTCTATAATTAAGTCTTTTCTTGAGTCTATCCACTATGGTTTTGTTGGTAATTTTGGCTTGGCCATTGCTTTAGGGGTAGTATGGATTGGATAGAGAATAGATGATGTTGTGTTTGTTGAGTAAAGCTACAACCATTTCTCCAATGAACTGCGGCCCGTTATCAATTCGAATCTGGTGGGGGCAATCGAACCGCATGATAATATATTCCCAGATAAAAGAGATGACCTATTATTTTTTAGTTTGATAGAGAGGAATTGCTTCTACCTATTTCTTAAAATAATCGGTTGCTACGAGTAAGAAACATGAGTTACCTGAAGTATTAGGAAATTCTCTGACGAGATCGAGCGCCCACTGCTTGAATGTCCAGAATTCCTTTCTTACATGGAGTTCAAGTGTAGGGGCGCGGATCATGTGTCCATGTTGTTGACATGTATTACATTTGCATGAGTACTCTTCTGATTATTTACGTATTCTTGGACAGAATACTCCTTATGTGATTGCTCTGTTAGCAAGTAATTGACCTGCGGCGTGGGAGCTACAAGTTCCTTCATGTAATTCTTTGAGCAATCCATCTGCTTTCTTCTTTGAGAGGCACTTAAGATAAGGCCCTGTGACTGGGTGGCGATATATAGACGACCATTCTGAACTGTGCAATGCTTTAAATTTTCGATTAACTGTCGGTGCTCTTTCGGATCAGTCGGAAGGGACCCGTCGCATTTGTTCTCCAGGCCGAGGTAGGCAATTAAGGGCTTTTGCCAATCGTTATCTTCCTCTTCATCGCCCCCAGTGTTGATCGTGCATATAGAATGGAGATTAATACTTGAGGTAGATATCACTTCGATCTATAGATATCGTACTTCTGTACCCAAGACCCTAGCTAAATAATTCAAGGAATCGGTATGTCTATTTTCACCTCGAAGTAGATAGTCAAGAGTTGCTTTCATGAATCTGATCATCCTATCGGCAATGAGGGCTACATACTCTATCATCTTTCCATTTTTCTTGTATTATTCTAAATAGCAGTGGACGATGAGTATAAAATCTATATAGACTAAGAGCCCGGGGATGCCAAAATCGAGTACGAGGTCGAGTCCATGAATCAGAGCTTCGTATTCTATGACATTGTCAGAGGCTTCAAAATCCAAGCGGATTGATTTCTTGATTCTGTCCCTAGAAGGGGTAATCAATACCATTCTAATTCCTGACCCTACAGGTCCTGCTGAACCATCTGAAAGAAGTCTCCACCCTTTCCTTATAATCCATTCAGCTAGTTCGTTGAAAGGTTTGGTGGGTGGAGCTTCTGTAATATCTTCTGTAAGGTTAGTATTGTGCTTCTTCCAATTGTGATCTTCCACAGGAAAATCCATGAGAAATCGGTTACGGCCTGATATTTTTTGGAATAGCATTGTTCGAACTTGATATCATGTTCTCCCAAACTGACTGACCATTGCTTCACTCTTTATGATTTTTCTTTTTTGAACAAAATTTCCTGGAGTTTGTAGTTTGTCATGATTTTGACTGAATGAGCTTATAAGTAGTACTTAAGTTTCTGCAAAGTGTAAGCAAGAGTTAAAAGGAATCTCTTGATTTTAGAATACCTTGTTTCTGCAAGAGTGAGGATTTTACTGATGAAATTGCCTAACATTTTGATTTTTCCCTCAAGTCGACTGAGAACTGAGCTAATAGAAGTGTCTGTAACTATGAGGTAGATGATCAGTTCCTCATTGTCTACCAGGGTATTCATGATAGGAGACTTTCCCAAATAGGTTTTGAGTTCCTGAAAAGCTACCTCACAATCTTTTGTCCATTGGATTTCTTCGTTGGGCTGAACCTTTCTTTGTTTGGTATAACCTTGAAGTAGTAGGAACAACCAACGACAGTAATATGAGGACTTTAAAGTGAATTGGTTGATAGAAGTAATCTTGCCTACGATCTTCTGTACGTCCTTCATTGTTCTTAGAGAGGGCATATGGAGGAGAGCCTGAATTTAATTTGGATTGGCCTCAATCCCTTTCTTGCTAATGAGATGGCCGAAGAACTTGCCTGAATATACTTTGAATTGACATTTATTTGGATTGATCCGCATCCTGGAAGAACGTAGAATGCTAAATATTGTGGAGAGATCTGTGATATGGTCCTTTGACAATAAGCTCTTGCACAAGAGATCATCGATGTAGACTTCAACGATTTTCCCCAGGTGTGCTTTGAACATTGTTTTCATTAACCGTTGATAAGTTGTGCCCACATTTTTTAGCCCAAAAGGCATGACTTTGTAGCAGTAAAGTCCTCTTTCAATGATAAATGTGGCCTTTTCCTGATCGGCCTCTAAGAAAGGTATCTAATTGTATCTCGAAGCAACATCCTTCATAGAGAAGAGCTCGTGACCTACTGTGAAATCAAGGATTTGATTATTGATTGAAAGAGGGAAACTATCTTTTGGAGTGTGTTTGTTTTGATCTGTAAATCTACGTAAACTCGGACCTTCCCATTTTTCTTTGGAACTGCGACAGTGTTGGAGATCCCATCCGGGTACTTGGTTTCTCGAATAAATCCTACTTTGATTAACTTATCGATCTTAATGTTGACTTCATCTCGTAGACGTGGTGAGAATCGTCGTTATTTCTATTTGATCGTCGTGGTATTATTGTTGATGCTCAATATATGACATGCCTTGGATGGATTGACCCCTGACATTTCTTCAAAAGTCCAAGCGAAGATGTCTCGATTATTTCATAAGAAGTGAACATTCTTGTATGATTCCAGATCGACAATGTATTCGTACATTCTCCCATCTTTAAAAATATCTTCCAACAACCTCTGCAAAACATAGCAGTTGTCAGCTTCATGATGATTTACCTTGTGATGCATGCAGTACGACCTGCCTTCAATCGGTTCCAGTGGTTGAGAAAGATGGTAGAACTTGTCATTTGATAGAATTGGAAAAATTATGGAGATTCGGACATTCATCTTGGGGAGGGCAGGTGTAGGTAACAAATTGCACTTCTAAGGTTTGCCAGTGTTTACCTTGGAACCTTTTTGATCACCCTGCTTCTCTTTTAGTTCACTGTTGTGTTTTGTATTTGGACCTTTAGGGGATAGGAAGGATTTAGTAGATTCATGCCTTTCGATCATCATCCTTTCCAGGTCGACATACCAATTGACTTTGGTGATCATATCCTCTAAGGTTGCGTGTTTGTTAAAGAAGAGATGCTCATTGGCTTTGCAATCGAGCTGGAGCGCATTGGTAAAAGTAGTAACAGCCATTTTCTGATCCAGGTTATCAACTTTTCTTGCGAACTCCAGAAACTTCTTTGCAATGACCTTGAGATTTTCTCCTTGTGATTGTTTGAGACTAATTAGAGAATATAAATTCACCTCTTTGTCATTATTGTGAGCATATGTCTTGATAAAATACTTCTATAGTTTATCGAATGTAAGGATGAAATCTTCAGGCATAGAGTGGAACCACCAGAGCGGTTCTTCCTACAGACTTGTTGCGAATAGACGGCATTAAATGTGGTTGAGATTTGAGTTCAGTCCCAGCGAATCACAAAATTGCTGAATGTGCTTTTTTAGATTAGTACCTTTATATTTACGTATTTTTGGAGTACGAAAACCTTTCAGTACTTCTATATCTAATAACTCTTTGGCAATCAAACTACCTTGTAACTTGGTGAAATCATCCTTACTGCCGAGAGCTTGAGCTTATATCAACTCCTTTATACATTGATCTATGTGTTCCTGTGCAACGTACTGACGTGTTGCCTGAGTGGTTTGGTGGGCTGGTCGAGGATTATGAGTATATGTGCCTTCAATCATGCAATAACGTACTGGGATCTGAGGTTGAGGCCATTGTTCTTCCACTTGACGCTTGAAAGATCGGAGACCTCTGCTGATATCAGACTGAACTTTACCGCTCAAATGAATGAAAGGCTGAAGCTCGTGTTGAATATTTTTGGAAATGGCTTTTCTGATAGCCCCTCGAGAGCCTAATCTTTATCGTACAGAAACTCAGGAGTTTGCTGGAACTTGATCACGATCTCTGGTATGGGGAGCCTGTTGAGTATCCTACAAAGCTTGTAAAACAGTGTGCGTGGTTGTAATCAATTCTTCATGTCACTTAAATGCTGTCAAATGAGCTTGTCGATCATTTTTTAGCTCTTTGCCACGGTACTCTCGGTCATGAGTTAACTGACGCTAGAGCTCATTATGCTTCTCTATTTCGACGTGGAGATTCACCTGTAGTTCAGTAAGCTGTTCCAGTTCAACTGAAAAAATCGAGCTGAACTCTTATTGTCGGTCGCTTAGAAGTAACCATGATTGGAAATGGATAGTAGAGTGAATGTATGCCTCAGGATATCATAGAAATGTTTTCTTTCCCACAGATGGTGCCAAATACAATGGCCTAATTCCGCAGTTCAAAATAGCTCAAAATTATATCTTACACCAAATGTACCTATGAAAAATATTAATGCAATACAAGAAATGGCACAAGTGATTTAGGGTGGAAAATATTTGAGTAGGTAAAAAAACCAGTTGAGGGTTTTAGTAACTGTAACTTTTATTGCTTGAGGCTGATATCTTATCGTAAGTGATCTCTTGAACTAGAAATGTTTGATCTTGAAATAAGAAGTTTTGTGGTGCTTTGAATTTAGAAATTCCCGTGTCAGAGTCTTAAAAATCTAGTTTTTTTTGTCCATATCTCCTTTGGAACCTTTTCTTTATATAGACCTTACTCGCAGCTCATGGAAGACAGGTGTATTTGACTTATTCATATCTTGACTTATATAGACCTTACACGTTCTCTAAATAATAAGGTAAATGGTGGTTAAATGTGTAACTATTTAGTTCATGGAAGACAGGTGTATTTGACTTATTCATATTTTGATGTAGTGCTCGATCCACATTCTTTATCAGTTCGTGGTCTAAGTGGGAATGGTGACTGTTCATGTCACGTGTGTAATGCATAAGTCTGATATTGAGGTCCCTACATACCTGATGTTTGCGCACTTTTAAATTTTAACATTAGATGTAGGCAAACAAAAAGTAGGATTTCATCACCCGTGCATGCCACCATACACTAGGACTCTGGGAGGTCACGACCCGGTTTAACATTTTAGAATGGGACATTGATTAAAAGAAACCATGATTAAGCCATAAAATAAATGGTTAATCAAAAAGGCTTATAGAATTTGGACCTGGAGTACAGCAACACGCTCATTAAGACCCATGATAGTGGCTACGTTTGTTTGGAGGAAGTACATTCCATAGCATAACTAGTGAAGAAAGGTAATTTTAAGGGGTTTGCCCCACCTTCTAGCTAGCACATATGCTTCTAAATGACTAAAACTGCATGCAAATTATTACTAAAGTGAACAAAAATAACTCAACGTGCGAACCGATCCACTACCACGGGATAAGCTTATCAAGTCTATAAGTAATTGAATTCTTGTAATTCCCTTTAATAGTAGATTTTTAGTTGTCGGGCGATTCGATAGTGACCTATGGGTTTTTTTCACGAGAAAGGTTTCTCACAGGGTTAAACCGGCAGTTAATGTGCATGTTTGATTCAAAGTTTACTATTTCTAGTTACCAGATAATTGAATCAACTTAAATTAGGCTAGGGTAAGACCATTAATTCAAGGTTTATCAGGTCTATACTTTTTTTTACCTAAATTAAGCAAAATCGATTAATCTTAAGTGGTTAGAAATTTCAATTGGTATTAGAATAGTCATGCTCTAAGGCTTAGCAACCTGAGCGTTGATCCTGACTCATTTACTTGAGGATAATAGATTCTGAGAAATTTGGAGGTCCCGTAAATTGTCCTTCATTCTTTGACGACAAAGACTATCCCTACTGGAAAGTCCAAATTATTGTATTCTTACAATCACTCGGAGAAGAGGTTTGGATTTCCATTGAGGATGGATGGAAGCACCCTACAGGGATGCATGGTCTGGTGTGTAGTGCTATAGAGGTCCCTAAACCTAGAAATGAATGGCCTAAGGAAAAAATGGCGTTGCCGGTTATACCTCTAAGGGTCGTATTGCTATCTTTATGGCTGTAAGTAAAAGTGAGCTTTTAAGTCATCATCTTCCTCTTCATCTTCTAAGGGTACCAAAGAAACTGATAACTCATATTGTTTGGGGAATGATGAGGGGTTGGATATTGAGTCACAAATTGCCTCTATAAGTCAATATCTTAAAAAACTTGGGAAAAAACGTCAATTTCAAATACAAGGGCAATCGGTAAATTATAAATCGCAAACTTGTTATCAAGTTAAATCAAGAAACCAGCAGACCAACAATAACACTAACCTGAGTCAAGTTGAATATTATAAGTATTATAGGTTTGGTCA
Source organism: Kingdonia uniflora (assembly GCA_014058105.1). NCBI lineage: Eukaryota > Viridiplantae > Streptophyta > Magnoliopsida > Ranunculales > Circaeasteraceae > Kingdonia > Kingdonia uniflora. The sequence continues at coordinate 1,538,631 of JACGCM010000792.1, forward strand.
TTATGCACACAGTTATCCAATAAGAAATTTAGAAATAATCACAAGGCTGTGAATATTAGTGTTACTTGGGATGATAGTGATGATAAAAATAATAATAATAACGATCATCACCAAGTAGGTGATAATAGACAATATTGTGCATCTCCTGCCTTTCTACATCTTAGTAATGATTACTCTAATACTTTCAAACTCGAGAATCCTTTTTAAAAGTCAAAGTGATCACAAAAATGATGAGTTTGAGGACCTGAATCTTAAAGAGTTGCATGCTCATACATTTGCAAAGTATGTTAAACTTAGCAATGTCTTGGAAGATCAAGTTAATACAATCATACTTGAACTTAAATAAAAGGCTGAGAATACAAGTCTTGAGATAGAAATGATTGAAGGTGAGAAACAAGGCCTCCATAACAAAATCATAATCTTAGAAAAGAAAGTTCACAATGCTGAGGAGAAAATGAAATCAACCTTAGGCAAATTTGATAAGGCTAAGCTTAACTTACTTTCATCTCAAGACAAACTTGAAATGTTTTTTTATGGAGCGAAAAAGATTGATAAGATGTTATGTCTGGGGAAAATTGATTGTGACAAAAAGGATCTAGGATATGAACCACGTGATATGCTTGCCGACACACCTCAAGTCACAAAATTTGTCAAAGCAATTACTACTACGTCATTGCCCAAACATAATGTATTATGCACCACTTACAATCAAGCCAAAATGTTTTCTTACTCTTGGATTTATTATTGTGGAACATGTGGTCGGAAGGGTTATATTATGTCGTATTGCAGATTTGTTGTACCCTATCAATCATTTGCTCGACCATCGAATTCGAGAAGATATAACACAAACATGATGTCTAATAATGCTCAACTTGAAGGATTATTCAAACCATTTGGGTGTGAAAGAATGATTTGGCAACTCAGATAAGGTACAATGTTGCGCTAACTACTTTGAATGCCTTCAAGTGTGTACAGTGGTATATGGAGAGTGAATGTTCTCCTGAAATGGTCGATCAGTGCCTATTCCATTAATTAGGTATGTTTATTACTCCCTGTTTACACTATACACATTTTAAATAATCACTATGATATACTATTATTAGATTTGATTTGTGCTTCTGTGTTATGCTAATTCAGTATGGTCTTACTTGGTACATGCTTTTATCACGACAATAAACTAGTATTAGGTTTAAACGGATTGGTAATCATTGACAAAAATACTTGAGGATAATTAAATATACTTTGTACCTAACGCTATAATAGGATATGGTCTTTATTATAACCTTCGAGTGTTATGACATTAATTCTTTCTAGCAAATCTCATCTTATTTTATGATCTCATTTTATTTGTATTACTTAATTAATGACGCTGACATCAAATTCAAGTTATTCTAATAAAACATTTCCTATACTTGATTCACGATGAAAAAGAGACTGTGTGAGACTGAAGATATGATAATAGGAATTTTTATTATTACACCTTTTTTGGCCTTTGTGCTTACCCTAAGTTTTATCCATTTACAATCCTTTGTGCCTTCAAATATGCCATTCGTTTTCTACCCAACTTCTTTTAACCCATTTATTCTGAGACTTTTCTGTGAAAAATAAAGGAATGAGTGAAACCATGCAGTTTTAATGGTGAAGATGAATATAAGTGGAGAGCATTCTCAATGCTTTGATAGTATATCTATAATATTATGTCTAGAATATTAAAAAAGATGAAAGATAGAGGAGGAAACATGTTATTCTATATGTACTCAATAAAGGGAAAGAGGAGAAGTAAATATAACTGTTAGTCTCATAATGCCAGCAAAACACCTTCTCCCCTATGTGCCTACCCTCACCTATATTATAACCTTTCAAAGACCTGTTTGATCTTTAGTTTACACAGTTAGTTTAGTAAAGATGAGAGATAGGGAGTCTATATTGGTTAACTTGACACCATTAATGACAATTAATTTCCTGTTCATGAGATTTTACAGTTTACAATGCATAGTTTATTTGATGAAATATAATTTTTTTACTGTATATACTCATATTCATATTTCCACATAGTGTTTTCTAGTCAATTGACAGTAATTTCGAGTGACCGACCATGAGAGGCCTAAGTTAAAAAAACTTTCTAATATAGTAATTTTCTTTTGATTGCTTACTTGTTGACTGCATATGTATTTGTTTGAGTGCACACATACACACACACACACACTCACAGTAGGATTTTATAATGACTTGCTATAACACTGAGGAGGTTTCTTATTTAACATTCGTATATACTGTGTTTTGTCTCTATCTGTGCTGTATAAGGGGGAGTCATTTTTTGTTATTGTTTTTTGTGCAATTTCATTTTTTCTTCTATTGAAAAAAAAAGGCTACTCTTTTTTTTTTGCTGATTTTCTCCCAGAACCCTTAATATTCGAATATACCCTTGGGTGTGTTCGGATAGAACACTTTAGAATTTTTTTTTTCTTTTAGGGGAGTTCTCAGACGGCTTTGTATTCGAATATACCCTTGGGCATGTTCGAATACAACACTTCAATTTATTTATTTTCTTTTTTTTCAGGGGCTAATAGATGCATGTATATTTGAATACACCCTCGGGTCTATTCGAATACACCTCGACAGTTTTGTTCCTACTTAAGACGTTTGAGGAGTTTTCATCTCTTCCAACTATTCTTTTTTCTCCACCATAAAATGACCTCCACCTATAGAACTTCAAATCATTGAAATATCCACTTATAATTGATCATTATCACAGGGTTTTATGAAGGTTCACAGTTTTCTTCATTGATTCACTTGTCTACGAGGATTTTGTGTTGAGTTTTGTGAATTCTTCATCCAATTCTAGGGTTCTTCTTTCGTTTGCCTAGTATAATCTAAAAATTATAATATTAGGTCTTCGATTGTGGCGACTACTTGGCTGTTTGTGAATGATTCATTGGGTATTTATGCTCAAGTATGGGTATTTAATGATAGTGATTGTGTTGTGATTGAACTGGGTTTGGCGGTTGTATTTGCTCTTAGAATTCATTATTATATCTCTATCATATATTATGTATTTTTTCATTGATTGTCATACTTGTAGTAGCCTACTAGCAACCTTTGACAGTCGAGGCCCACTTCGCAGCCTACTCAAATATATCAAAGCCTACTCAATCCCTAAAATAGACTTTCCAGAGACCCCTGAAGACAAGGCTTCAACACCAGACAAAACCTCGAGGACAGAATATCGCATCATAACAGGTACCCTTCGACTATATTGTACATGTTCGAAATACAATGGGATATGCAGCCAGCTCACCAGACAAGCCGGCATAATGATTGGTCTTTACAGCTACAGTGACAGGTCGACCACTGCGCCACAGTGCCAAAGTATAGAGACACATCTGACAGCTGACACACTAACAGTACAGACATGACCGGCGCCCATACTCTGCCGGGATTTCCTGACAGTAATCATGTAAACCTAACCCACACTTGGTGACTCAACTTCCTATACTTCTATAAATAGAGGAGGTGGAAAACCAAAAGGGGGCTAAAAATATCATCTCCAGCCCCTTATATTTTACCTTCGACCTCCCTGTATAACCCTATATTCGAACCCTCAAATTACTCATCAGTAATATAATCTTTCTTAAAAATCCTCATCAGAGGTCATAAAGTGTCATATTAGGGCCTCTACGCAAGTATTTGTCTCTAGTTTGTTCTTACTTTAGATTATTTGCTTGTATTCCTTTGATAGAAGATTGATTCCACGTTGAAAAAGCCAACTTCTTCTCTAAAAGAAGTTAGGTCCCTACAATTGGCGTCGTCTGTGCTTCCTACCCCACCAATCCTTTTTTATATTTCTCCCCTCTTTATTTTCACCATCTACTGTTTTCATCAATGGCACCCACACGCCGTTCCAAATCAACCCAGGAAGGCAACTCTATTAATGGAGTTGCTGCCCAAATAACCTAATTATCCCAACAAGTCGCTCAAGCAGAGGAGCGCCACCAGGCCCAACTAAACCAGGAGCGTGAAAGCCACTATTTGGCGTTGGAAACTGAATGGAATCGCCGCTTGGATGATGAAAATAGGCAGAATAGAGCAATTGATGAGCTGCGAAACGCCATTCAAGAGCTTTAGAGATTACTACCTTTGGAAGCTGCTCGCCCATCCCAAGCACGAGACCCATCACGCGTATCTGCCCGCGCCCGTTAAGGACCCTCACCAAACCTCAAGATAACCCCAGTTCACATCGGTGTTGAAGGCGCCCCCTGTATTATTCCCCTGACTAGCCCTATCCACCTCGGGATTTACCCTACAAAAGACTCTTCTGACTCCACCCACTGCTCCTCCCGACACCCTAGGCGTCGTCCCGCTCGAGAGCGACTTGGGGAACGTAGTGCTGAATATATTCCACATGTTTGACCTCGCAACCTTCGAATTCCCCAATCTCCCCCTCATTCTGCATATGTTGTACAGCAGGACTTCAACCATAAAATACAACCAGTCATTCGTGTCAGCGCGAGCCCAGCCACCAACTCTTAGAGCCGCCTCAATAACCCGATTTGCCCTAAAGTTTTGGCTATCAAAATACCCTCCAACTTTCATGCTCCCAAACTCAACAAATACCGTAGCACAGACCCTAACCCAATTCTAAAATGCTCTGAGCCTCTACTCTATGGCTGACTACCTGTTATGTCGCCTTTTTCCAACTAGCCTTACTGACAACCCCTTTCGATGGTACCACAGCCTCCCAAATAGCTCGATACGAAGCTTCGAGCAACTATCACAGCTTTCATCGCCCAGTTTGACTTCAACAAGGACAGAGAAGTCAGTGTTGACGCTCTGTTCAATTTTAGATAATCCAGTAATGAGACCCTCGAAGTCTTTACAAGGAGATTCCTCGACGAATCCTGGAAAATAGAGAATCTCGACTGCGCGAATGCTATTCTGGCATATTCAAATGCTCTGCCCGATCACAGTTGAGTAAAATAGCACCTAGTCCTCCACAAACCTCAAACACTCGAAGAGATGCTCTCGAAGGTCAATGGCTATATCGATCTCGAGAGCCTTCAAGACTCCCGCAAACAGAGCCAGCCTTCGTACACCACAAACTTCAATAAACCTTGGCAATACTCCCATTCTACTCCTACACCCCTGATCACTTCCGTCTCATAGAAAACTGAGAGCCGAAAATGCCCTAGCTTTGATAACAGTGCCAAAGCTCGTAAGAAGTAACCAAAGCCTATTTTGCCTATACTAACTGCCCCCCTCAGTACCCTTCTACCACACATACAAGCAAACCCCATTTGGCTTATCCCTTTACCAATCGAAGTCAGACCAGGTGAGTCTTATTGCGCCAATCACAAATGCAACTGTCACCATACAAATAAAGGCTTCGCCCTTCAGCGCTCTCTCAAACTCATCTTCAGACCAGGACGTTTGCACCAGTATATTGCTGATCATCCAAGCTACCTCGACGGGTCTTACCTCAAGCCTCTATCCACCCCTACTGCTGACCCAGCCGAGGTGCACATTTACAGAATCAATTTCATCAAAGTCAATAACATAGATAGTGGACATTCTAAGAGCAAACAAAAGCGCATCGGCGAATGTTACAAGCTCACCTATCAGGAGAAATTCCCTACCCTCTTGTCATAATCAAGCCATCACCCTCATCTCGAAGGTATTTATTTCATTGACTGTGACACTTTACACGTTCATTTCCCCCATTTTGATCCATTAGTCATCATAATTAAGATCGAGAACCTCGTCCTCCATACAATGCTCATAGACACAGGGAGCACTGCGGATGTCCTCTTTCTCCAAACAATTCAAACCATGAAGAAAACAAACCTCATAACCGCAGCCAACATTGAATTGAAAGGTTTCAATGGAGCAACCGAAGTCGTTGTTGGTCGTATCAGCCTACCTGTCACCACAATCCCCGTTACCCATCAAACCAGCTTCCTTGTCATCGATAAGAAGTCCGAATACCTCGGTATACTCGGACGCGATTGGCTCCACGCCATGCGAGCCATACCTTTAACCTACCATCAGACCCTTCGTTTCTGCACTCATGAAGGTACTTAGAATTTAAAAGGCTCTCAATGCCTTTCCCGCTCATGTGAGCACCCGAAGATCGACCAGACCAAAAAAACTTGCCAGCCGCCCATAGCAATTACTGCATCATTCTATCCCTTCGACTTCGCCTGTATATATCTGTGGCAAAAGGGTTTTTTCCACTGCTTTTACCGTGGCTAGGGTCATGGGCGTTGATGGGGTGGCTAAAGCTTTGGCACTGATTTTACCATGGCAAAAAGTTATTTTTTCCAGTGAAAAATCCGTGGCAAAAGCCTACTTTAAGCACTACAAAATCCATGGCAAAAGCCTTCTTTCCCCACTACAAATTCCGTGGCAAAAACATACTTTCACAACTACAGAATTTGTGGCAAAAGCCTGCTTTCCACACTACAAAATCTGTGGCAACAACATACTTTCACCACTATAAAATCCGTGGTAAAAACATATAATAAATAATAATAAAAATTATAATTTATTTGCCAGGGAAAAATCCATGGCAAAAGCCTACTTTCACCACTACAAAATCCGTGGCAAAAACATATAATTAAAAAAAATAATTTCAAAGAAATATATTTTATTTCAAAAATATACAGAAAAAGAAGATATGTTTCCAAATGAATATGGGACAGACTCAAAGCACACCCCTACTAGAGAATTTGTTATGTAGCAGAGCATCACAAGAAATAATGAATAGTACTCAAAGATGAATCATAGATAGCTAGAGAGAGAGAGAAAGTGAGAGTATTCAAGCAAAATAAAGCAACAAACTTACACCAGCATATTCGAGCTATCCAGAAAATGGATGGAAAAGAATGCAGAGGCAGTTATCTCAAGCGATTATCTTTGTTTAGAAAATGGATAGGGAAAAATTTGAAGTTGCTGCCCAACTGATCCGTGCCTCTAATAGCTGGCAGATTCAAGTTCAACAAAATTACAAAAGCATGTTCAGAACCTCAACAAAAATTAAGCAAAAGCAAACAACAAAACAGCTACCTACCAACACTTCAAGTTTGTTCAGAAAATGGTTGGGATGGCCACCTTAAATACAATGACATTCTTTTTTGAATCATGCTCTCCAGGCATTCTCAAAGCAGTTAAAGATGCAACTAAACACTTTCACAAAATAGTTAAATATGCTTATATAGGCATTCTCAGAGCCTGTTGCTTTTGCAAGTCATATAAGCATAATAACCGCCATGAGATGCAAGGTAAGGACAATGTGATCCCCCACCCCCACCCCCGTCATCCTTGTTCTTTTGTATTGGTCTCTATATCCTAAATGGGGTCGTATTATTGAACATATAATAAATAATAAATAATAAATATTTATTTCAAAATATACAGAAAAATGAGATTGTTCTTAACAAAAGTCTACTTTCACCGCAATTTTAGTGCATATGATTTCACATATGAAAGTTTTGAATATTTAGGATTGCTCTTAGCAAGTTTATACTTGTAATACAAATGATAGTTTTGCTTTAGCTTATTATAGTGAGCAGTGATTAAATTGCGATTCAATTTAACGGGTAAATCTTGATAAACACGTGCATAGCTTGTTCTAATATATATGCGTAATAACCTTATCACAGTATGGTTCAATAAAGTCCTGAGAGATATACCAAGAACCCAACAGCTTGCCGAATGTGCTTAAGTTCATCCCATGATGAACCTGCATACTGCAGAAATGGAAAATTTTGTAACTAAATGTATAAAAATAAAGATCAAGTACAAAGTAAACCTAAAAAATATATAGCAGAGAAGTTCACGATTACTCCCTTTAGTTATTATAGAGGCGAGGGTTACAAATACATACAGACCCCAAAAAATTTAGGAAAAAAGAAACCCAGATAAAAGTAATCAACCTTCAGTTGAGAAGATATGATTGAGAAAAGGTTAGTATGGACAGTATTATACTAGCATAGAGAGGTTATATGGTGATGAAGTAGGAAGTTACTGTACCTCTTCTTTCGCTTGAACACACCATAATTCTAGTTCAGCTAGTCCAGCTTTTACATATTCACCATTGCTGAAAGTACAGTACTCTCGGCGTAGGAGGAGACTGCGGCAATATAAAACCATTTGTTGAGGTCAACATCTTTTCTACAGCAATAAATCCAAAACAACCAAAATGATGTTTGCCACTCCCTACAGACATATGGAACTCATTCTTTCCAATAAACATGTAGCATGCACAACACAAGTTCAGATCGACTAATAAATGAATTGGTACATAATGCTAAAACACATCAATTAAACATAAATTACCTATTAAAAAGTTGGATGTTTATATAAGAGAAAATTTGGGTACAAATTTTTTGAACGAGAACTGGAGGTACCTGAAATGAAGCCATCATTAAATAAAACACCAACAGCCATGTTGAGAATTATATGGCTTCTATAAATTTTTCAATAAGGTAAATAATCGCATACAAAGTTTTGCTTCAATGTAGCAATGAGTTTATTGAGGGTCTCAATGATGCCCTGCCAATGGCCATTAGGAGAATTGGTACCAAAGGACCTCCCTGATGTTCTCAACCCACTTCCCCTTAACGTTCTTGGTGCCTGGGATTCAAGTATAGCACATTGGAATCACAATTTTACAACCCCTAAATTATTACCAACTATGTTTTTCAGTAGACATATATACTATACTTGCTTTAAGAACTACACAAAATGGAAATAGAACTCAGATGAGTTTGTAGACAAAATTTTAACAGTTATAGGCAGCATTGAGATGATTTCTACAAGATGTCTAATAACAAGTTTCCTGGGAAGATGAAAAGCTAAATGTTACACAAGCCCCTACATACTTCAATGCCATTCACATTATTCTTGACTTCCATGTAATTAGTATAAGAAACACGTACCTCAATTGCAGAACCGATCATCTGGATAAGACGTTCAAAGATACTAGTTCTTTCAGCTTTAAACGATTTCCAGTGGAGAAGACATTTGTAAATGGTAAATGCTGCAACTGGTTTTCCTTGACTGAAAGCAATTTCTTGCATCACACATTTTATAAGAGCATCCACACTCTCCTGCACACGTAATACCCAATAAAGCTCCACAACAAGAAAGAATTAAGACAACCCAATAAAAGAACTTGCATATTAAATTGCAGTTCTATGTCACATACATGGTGTCTTTCAATATGGAATCTCCTTGACATGTTTTCTGATTCTGGCCCAAGCTTATTAGTGGGTGTAACGCTATGAGATTCCTGCAGAGACAACTACATCACATAAATGTTTAGAATATAGAAGTAAACAATATAGACCCAAGTCAGAAAAAAGATAACAACTAAAAGGCTATAGTTCCAAATTACATTGACTTTAAGCTCTTCAATGTCATGATGACCATTCGCCAAACTCAACTGTCAAAGTAATAATAAGTCCAGACCTTGTCAAAGTGAAGGCTAAAGTCGCGATGGACTCATCAGATTGAAGAACTCAACTACACAGCACACTGATTTTTGCCAGAATGTTGTCAACTGGAGACTTTAAAGAGGCACCTTTTGCAATTTCTGCCCAGAAGAACCACTTGATCATAAGAAAAATACCATAAGATTTGAGGACATGATATACTACTGCAAGAAGTCAGGCAGATTATCAGCAAAAAGTTTATCAAATCAATATCGCATTAATAGATTTGTTATACTAAGAACTGCAAGTTAATGGAGAAAAATGAAACAAAGCAAAAAGGTGACGATAACGTAAACATATTTGATAGCAAAAGATTACAAGGTTAGGGAAACATATCAACAAAATTGATATCTATTAGTCAGTTTTAGCATCTTGAAATATATAGGCAGAGCAACAAAGTGGCTGACCACCCGTCTAAGCCGAAACTGGATCATAGGGCATGAAAAAAAAAAAGAATAATTACGGAAATACAACATCAGTTCCTATATTAAGTATCCCTAAAAAATCACTGCATCAATATGGAAAGAGCCAAGTAAGTGGAGTCGTGGACGAAAAGAAAAAAAATAATGAGTATCTATTAGTACATAAAAGATATGTATGTTTCTACCTGGAAAAAAAATTAGTTCCAACAATAAGATTCGATGCTAGAACTGCGAGATAGTATATATATGTTAGCTAGTTTTTCTCTTTCTTTATTTTTTTGAAGTTGTTTGTGATGAAATTGATCCCAGAACCTTACTGAATTAAAACAGTTTAAGCCAAATTAAAAATCTAAAGATCAAACAAAACCATATAGTTGTGCCATCTTGATAATACAAAGGTTGTAGAAAATTATGATTAGCTCCCTTAACACTTTAGAAAGGTCATCCAATAGATGGACGTAAATGTTGTCATTCTTTACACCCTTTTGAAAAGGCATAACAAACATCTACGCAGAATTTAGCAAGCGGGAGTAGGGAGTAGTCAGCCACTGATGTTCTAAGTGAACCAAATAACTTCAACTCTAATATATTAGATCAACCTTAACTTCTCTTTAATCAAATGATCCATCATATCTATTACATTACACTATTTGTCCCCTATTGCAAAATGTAAACTTTTAGTAGTTCACCAAAAAACAATTGTCACTTTGTATAATAACATTAATCATAAACGCACCTTTGAGTTCCTTTTTGCATAATGGAGATGAAAAATGTTGACACAAAAAAGTAAAGAATGTTGAGAAGTAGGGAAAAAAATGATATTGCTATCAAAATCTCAGGAGTCATAGCCAATTGAAGTACCTCCATTTCCATAGATGATGAATAAATCTTAGGAGAGCAAGCTCTATGTCCATTCAAACATCCTGCTATCAAAATCATCCAGAACTTTTGGCACTTTTTCCTTTACAAAGCATCAAATATGTAAGAACACAATAGGAAACAGGCTATTCACAATGCCAACAATCGTCTGAGATCAAAGACCTGGTAATGTAATATTGACTCAATCATCTTTTAAGTTTTAACCAAAAAGAAAACACTTAAATGAAAAGTCTTACAGTAAGATCAATACCATTTTGCAACTCTGCACGCAAAAAGAAGCACTTCGACTATTGTTACTAATGGTTGTAGTTTCTTTGCCAAGGATACAACCTTGATAGCCTACATTAACAATATAAGTAATTAGATATGTGCTAAGGATTCAACCTTCTTCACAGTCTCGCGTTCTTTTACCAGCATCGCTTTAGTTTCTTTAAACTGAAGTTGCATCTCTTCAAGAGCGGATTGTATCTTTGCATTTTCTTGTATTTTGGCTTCCTCTGCGTCAGACTGAAAATATAGTAGACCACGTGAACGAAGTTATGAGATCTCACACAATTAAAAATATTTATTCATGCTTTAGATATTTTTCCTGATAAAAAGTGATTTGCAAGTTCTAATAATATATTTTTTGTTTATTACATATACACTAAAGAAAGTCAAACATAAGAAGTCAGAGTCTTCCTTTCTCTTCTTCAATCCCCCAGCTTTCTCATGTTATGCATTAGAAATCCATTTCAAAAAGCTATCCCAATATATCAAATAAAGTAGGCACTTTGTATCTTGCAATGCAAAAGCTATGTCATAAATTAAGTATTAACACCTTTATCAAAAAAAAAGTATTAACAAAGATAACATCACAACAAGCAAGAGTGCTAACAGACATAATATAAGATGTGTATACTACACATGTATAGTCATTGTAAATGTAAGGAAGATATACAATGCACAACGAACTAAACAAAATTGGTGCTGCACTAGTCCACTTAGACAAAGCTGTCATGACATGTGAAACTACGTCGTAAATAGTACATCAAAAGATAAGTATCAGATTTATCCGTACCTCGATTGCTAAAGACGTTAACCATTGCTTAGGAAGATGTCTTGTCAAATGTTCATCAACAATAGCGAGATGTGGTGAGAACAACCAAAAAACATTCTCAATCGCCACAACCCTCGACGGAAATACAATGACATTCTAGAGCACCAGTTAAAAGAATGTGAGATAAATAGTACTTGGAATGCAAGCTTATAATAAATAGTACGGAAACCATATTTCTCTTGATGAACATTTAAATTCTAAGCTTCACTTCGATTTCAGATTTGATCATGTTCTTTCTAGCAAAACTCTCAAAGATGGCAGCCTTGACTGGGGCAGGCACCGAAAGAAAACTTTGATCAACATCCATGTAATGAAGAGTTATATGCCTCACTAGTAGAAAACTCGGCGCCATTAAGGACTGAAATAGTAGAGCTTGAGAACCCAATCATCTCAGTGGATTTAGCATTTGTACATTCTCTCTGTGCAGGTGCGATGGCGGTCAGCAATGAAAGGCTCGAAGCTCATGGAAAAGATAGCCATAATAATATTGGCAAAACAAAACAATATTTCCCTCTAATAGATCAAGTACCTCTTGTGATGCACAAAAACTCTCTAACTTGTTACTTGTAAACACTTTAGTTAGCTTCAAGGTTACCCTGCCATATGTCACACCAATAAAATATCACTCAGTAACAGGTCTAATACATTAATCTCGGAGTTTTGGAAAATTATCAAGCCTAGAGAAGCCAAAAGGTTAAAGAAGCTTGCACATGTTTTCTCTTGTTAGTTCCTCCTATCTCTAAGAAGTAACCAAAAGCCCCATAATTGTCTTGCATCTGCATGTTTGAAGCATATAATTTACCAAAGATTACATGTGAAGTAACCATGTACTTATATGTTTGAAGCATATAATCTCACCTATTTCCCTCCTCCTTTACCCGGGCTTGGAACCGGCTATGCAAAACTATAACAACTTTGCATAGGCGGAGTTAAAAAAGGTTTACCTAATTGCGTAAAATAGGTAATTTTATATATTTTAATACTTGACATTCATATCTTTCAATAGAAAAGAAACTAAAAAACATGATTATAAGCATCAAAAGCTAGTTACGTCTATACAAAAGTAACTAACACTATCCCATGTTTACAAAAAAGAAAACTAACAAGATCTAATTAACTAAAAAAATTATTATTTTAAAAAGTAATCATGCTTTTGGGCCATGCAATAAGGCTTCCGATGCCCACATCTAAGAGTCGTTTAATATTACTGTTGGGCCTGAACAAGAAAGCATTACCATCAACAATATCATAGATTGCGACTTTATAAAATTCGTCGCCCAAGGCAACTGAATGACACATGTCAGTTGGATCAGCACCAACGATGACACCATGCTCAACTATCCTCCAAGGGCAACCCACCAACCTACATTCTTTGTCAATATGTTGGTGTTTTTCTGCCGTTTAAAAGTTTCATAGAGTGAGCTTTAAGTCCCAATTTACTAGTACTCTATATCAGCTAAAACTAATTTAATACCTATTCATGTTGCGATAATGAAGTTGCTTGTTGAGAAGGCAAGCTATCCGTCGGTGATATAACCTGAGTACAAAAATATTAGAAAGTTAGTATAAAGTAGCATACTATAAAGTGGCACTATTCGAAGATTTGTATGAAGTATTGCATCTCTTAGGCTGGTATATTCTAACCCTGCACTTATTAAAACACAGAGGATGAACGTGAAGAAGAAAATAAAAAAAGTCGAACGTATGGAAAGACAAAGAGAAAGTTGCAGGCTAATTGATAAATAGTTGACTACAAGGCTATGTCGAAAGGTGGAGAGGGGCAGCGTAGAATAACCATTCATCATGTCTAAAATAATGGTTTGGAATGTTAGAGGCCTCCATAATTCTTGTGAGGGTCTGCCAAAACCCTAGCTTCCTCTTTTAAGAAAAAAAAAGCTCAAAGAAATATAGAACTTATAGGGATGTTTCCAATATATTTGGCCAGTGCATCCAAATCCTTTCTTAACTTCCCAGTGGAAAACTTCAATTCATTTTTCGTAGATCGCAGTTCTTCATTCTTGTTGACAATGTGACCAACTTTTCTACCAATGATATGCTCATTCCCGCACCCATACCCCTAGTTCTACCTTTTCTCTCTTTGCCAAATTTCTGCGTAGATATGAATATAATTATAAATTGACAAATAGTAGTACATTTCTATAATTAATTCAATCACATTAAAAACCTGAGCAATGGAATCATTGGGTCCCGTTTGAATGCTTTTAGGGTCTTTTCGCATAGTATTTTACAGTTCTACCTATAAATGTTTTTGTTCGTTAAATAATAACAAAGTTAACAATACATGCATTTCTAATTAAGCTATATTTTTAGAGTATTTAAGAGTTAAAAAGAGATATACTTACAATAACATCAGGGCATTGAATGGTCTTATCTGGTATGAGCTAGTATGTACAGTTTAACCCTACCAATCTCCTCATCTGTAACACCTCTTTCCTCAGCCAATCCATTTAAAGCGTATTTAATTATTGCTTTAAAAAAAAGTAGAAAATGTAAATACATAAACATGTGTGTCTTACCAATTTATGACGAATAATTGGCATACTAGTTCTATCAAGAGTGCACGACGCTATTAGTTTTGCCCAATTTTCTTTGTTCCTTTTACTTTTAGCCTGAAATTACTTAAATATAACTGAAGTATAAATATCACGATAATCGCTCAAATGAGAAAAAAAAAACTCTTACGCAAGGATAAGTATATATAACATAAACATATACCAGAAACTTCTCTGAATTGCAGTAATCAACAAACTTCACCCAATCCTCCCTTGGAACAAATTCAGTGGTCGGAGAAGCTTTCACATCTCCTGGATTATTTCCTACGATCAATATGGCATTTAAATGACACTTATATCTTTTCCAAGCATCTCTAATTTTTTCTTTTAAATCAAACCAGGCAACATGAGAGATATCGTAACATTCCTACAAATACAAGAAAAACAAACAATCAAATTAACTAAAATGTGAAGATCTTGGTAACCATTTCGAAAATTATAACATTGAACTTTTAAAAGTTTACCTCCAGCCCATTTACTACTAATATAATATGATCATTAGGGACATCCTTAAAGCTTTCTTAAATAATAGGGAGGTGCATGCGAACTTGGAATCCTATATCTGAAGAATAGGTATTCGCTTCCAGTTTTGCTTGAATCGGTTGACCCCATGAATTTACGCCACTTTTTTTCTTCTTTCCATTTGGTCGGGGTTTTGAACCTCGTGATAATCCTCTTTTCTTTTTGGAAGATGCATTAGATGAAGAATTATTTCCTGAAAAATAAAATAAATCTCAACATTGAGTAATATTATTAACAAAATATGAATTGATTTTAAAATGATAAGAAATAATAAATCTAACATGTATCTACAGTCATCACCCGATAATTGCAAGTTATCAAAAGGATTGTAATGATCCATGCATCTAACTATTGTATTAAGAACTGCAAAATATCATAAGCATTTACAAAATGGATACGACTGAATTATATGGCATATTACTTCATTCTAAACAAATTAATAAACATGAACAATTAAAACACTTTATAATGATTAAAGTTTCATTACTATAACAATTGGCGACTACTTATAATAATGAAAATCAAAATATTGAAATAACGATTTCTACAAAAGAATAAATACTAAAAGACTTTATTGGAGCATGACAACTTTTTTTTTTGATACGTAAACTCTTCATTTCTGATGCAACTGTGCAAAACCAATACAAATATACCAACAATTACAACTTATACATTCTGATATTTGGAATGTCAGACCGACAGTTTTAATCAATGGAAGACGGAATACATTATAAATCACATTCTTGCTGGAGCCGATGTAAATTCTAAATAGCACCTCACCAGCAACCGTATAATGGAGTTCGTCGCGCCAGAAACACGACAGGATCAACTGAGGCAACTTAAGAGTTTTAATGTTGGTGATGATTGTCCTGTATTTGATGGACTATACAATTTCTGCCAGACTTATACTGGTGGGTCAGTTGGTGGTGCTGTGGAGTTAAAATATGGCCTTTGTGATATTGCAATCAATTGGGCTGGTGGTCTCCATCATGCTAAGAAGTTCAAGGCATCTGGATTTTGTTACGTGAATGATATCGTGCTTACAATTTTGGAACTTCTCAAACAACATGAGAGAGTTCTATACGTCGACATTGATATCCACCATGGAGATGGTGTAGAGGAGGCTTTCTACACAACTGATAGAGTAATGACCGTTTCATTTCACAAATTTGGCGATTACTTTCCAGTTTCATCGTCTGAAATTCATGCCATTCTCATGAGACTTATTTCTGCACTATGTTCCCTGATTCCATACTGCATTTAGTTCACCGTGATCATCATTAGAGCTGGAAGTACTCTGCAGAAAACTGTTGTCCCTGTCAGCACTCTTCATAAGATGCCCCGCGTCTGAATTTTAAGCACCTGGGAAAAGATTGTGCTGCCCTCCAATAATTGAATCATTCAGAACACCTCTGCTAAAATTAGTAAAAATGGCGTTATTAAATAATGGACCCTGAGAACCGATAAATCTGGTAGAGCTCCAAAAATATTTGGATTCTCTATGTAATCAAGTAGTTGAGAGTTACTTTGGTTTGCTCCATTATTTGCATTATAACCCAAAACGTTAGACGAGCTATCTGCATAATAGTCCATAAATCTGGATCTTTGAGTAAATGATTAGTTTTTTGGCCCATTTAGTTGTGATTGGTGAAAATGATTCCTTGTCCTTAGAGAATTGGAAGCGACATCCCCAATCCCAGGAATTGATCTGCTTCAATAGTTTTGATCCAATCCTTCATGAAACCTTGGAAGTTATTGATTTATAATTCCGTGACACAGATATATAGAAACTGAGAGTGGATTTGGATTAACAAAAGAATTTGAAATTGTAGTGCGGTTTTGAGCATGATGAGTAAATGGAATCATTCCAGGAGTAGGATAGCCACTAAAAGCATTTACAAAATTTAACCCATTTCGACCTTGTTCTCCAAAAAATATAAGGGGAGTACTTAATGTATATCCATTTACTCCATTTGAAACACTGCTCATGTTGCTCAGGTCACCATCCTTCTTCTTGATAGCACTTCTAAATTTCTGATGATGACTAGTAACATTTTCGCGCATAATTCCACGGACATTCATATATTTTAGTATCTTTAAAGGAACTGCCTCCGTTCCTAACTTTTTGACGGCCTCGAGAAACTTGTCGTATAGCGGCTGTGATCAAGAGACCCTTGTTTTTTTAGATGTATAATGTTCTTCAGAGTTATCTTCTGACTCATCTTCTCTCTCAGTACTATACCTTTTTTGCCCTTTCTTTGATTTTTCTATCTGGTTTGCTTCAGACTTTGCAACATTGAGATCATTTGAATTAAACTGATTTTTCCTAATAACGTGTTGCCATATATTTTTTAACTCCTTCAACATAACCGGCTTCACTAGGTAGTCACATGCCCCATGTTTAACACCCTTCATTATTGTGTTCTTGCCATCACTAGAGGACATCATAATTATAGGAATGTCCATTTCGAGGCCGATGATCTCCATAAGCTTGAAACCATCCATTTGAGGCATCTAAAAATCGGTAATCACAATATCGTAGTTCATATTGTTATTTCTCAAAAACTCGAGTGCAGCATATGGATCTCTGGTTGTTGTAACATTATATCCAAACTTCTTAAGACCTACTTTATCTATAAGCAAGCAAGTAGGATCGTTGTCGATAACAAGAACCCGCAATCCTTCTGGAAACCTGTCATCCGAGCTTCCCGCTGCCACAATCTGACCCCCATCATCCTTCATTTCTAATTATCCGATGCCCAACAATACTTTGCGATAAAAAGACCAATGGAACACCCTTTGGTTCTAGTCTCCCAAAACTCCAAATCCCCTCATAAACCCAGATTGATTGACTTTAATCATTCAATTAAACACAGAATGGATAAACCCCACCAAGAGAGGGCTTACCTTGAGAAATATGGTAAGGACCCAAACTCTCTTTAGGGGGCCTTTTCCAACTTAAATGATGCTCAGCTGAAGTCTCTAGTAACTCTCTCCTAGCCAAAAATCTGGCATATTTAACTCAACTTGGTGGCAACAATTTGAAAGACGAAGGTCTTATATCATTTAACACAATTTGTTGAGAGTGGGCATGATTCACTACCTCCAGAATCTGTCTAAATATATACGAAGGTCTCATAAAATACCTCAGACACAATCGAATAAGAATAGAATGCCAATCACAACAGAAACTGGCATTCGACAACAACATTCTCTGACCTATCAAAATCCATAATACCACCTTTCATTAAATGTAACTTATTATATATACATAATCACACCAAACCCATTATCCAGATCTCAAATCCTATTATTTTGTTCTCTTCAAAATCCCAAATTTGGAAGAAAAAAAAGGGTGCCTAAATGTCAAACCCCATTACAAGGGTACATGATGAAAGATCAAAAGGTACTACACAAAGGGGATCAAATGAGGTTCATATGATCTTTGTTCTAATTTTTCACTCAAAATTGGATAAATCAACCGAAGTAAAAATCAAATAAAGCCACCAAGATAGATGAAAATCATCATTAAAGACTTGAATCAATCAAATACAAGAAGTACCTGAGCTTCAATTGATTTTGCACAAAACCTAGTCTTTCAAAAAAAGATTTGAACTCCAATTACACTGTCAAAAGACCAACTAAAAATAAATTAGAGTCCTAATTACATCACAAAACTTCAATAAATTTATCATCAAGCACATTGGGTCTGGAAAAAATTTATCATCAAACCTAATCCCCACCCTAATCTCTTCAACCAGAGAGAGAGAAAAAAAAAGAGATGTGTACCTGGGAATCACCTAGAGCAAAGAATTGGTGAAGGAGAACTTGAATTGGTTGATTGGAATTGGTAACCTAAACAATAACCAAATCATAATTACTGAAATCATACACACTAGTTTCTAAATACCCAAATTAACTTAAACAAATAATAACCAAATCATAAATATCTCAATTTTGAAGTTTCAATTCCGATAAGCATGTCCTGGCGTCAATAAAATTCGTGGTTCAGAATTGATGAAGTAAACTCAGAATTTAAGTAGAGAGAAGAGGTGATGAAGTAATCTCAGAGTGAAGTTTACTCAGATTTAGGTGATAAAGTTTCAATTTCTCTAAATCATAAAATTGATTTAGAGAAATCAATTTTAGTGAAGGAACTCAGAATTGATGAAGTAAATTCAGAATTGAGGAAGTAAAATCAATTTTAGTGATGAAGAAAAATCAATCAAACTCATAGTGAAGTTTTAATGTCCTAGCGTCAAAGGAGAACTCAGGATTTAATGAAGAAAATTGGTAAAGGAAAGAAGAGGTGAAGGAGAGAAGGATGAGCAGAGAGAGGAGCGGAAAAATCAATTTAAGATTAACGGGAAACAGAGGCGGGAGCAAAAACATTAGATTTTAGTTTTCCCCAAACATTTTGCCACTACTAAGGATTTTTAGTCACAATAAACGTTGTTGTTTGCCTGTCTCTGATAAAACAGTGGCAAAAACTAAAAGCCATCAGTGGCAACTATCCATTTTTCTTGTAGTACCACGACTTCAAGAAGCAGTGAATCTTGAAGTGGACAAGCTCATAGCCGCAGGCTTTATCAGAGAAGTAAAGTTCGTGAACTGGATATCAAACATTGTGGCAGTTCCTAAGAAAAATGGAAAGATCATAATTTGCGTCGACTTCACAGACCTCAACAAGCACACACAAAAGGACAGTTTCCCCCTCCTGATTATTTCAGTACTCCTCAATGCCACTGCTGGACACGAGCACCTATAAATGATGGACGCGGCTTCGGGTTACAATTAGGTACCCCTCCTCCCTAAAGATCAACTTAAAACTTCCTTTATAGCTGAACAATGCCTTTTTTGTTTCAAAGTTATGCCCTTTGGCCTTAAAAATGCGGGAGCCACCTACCAACGCCTTGTTACAACCATGTTTAAACCTTTGTTTGGCAAGTCTGTCGAAGTTTACATCGACGGCATGTTATGCAAAAGCCTTCTGAAAAAACCCATATCCAAGACCTAACAGAAATCTTCTCAATACTTCGCACGTATAACATGAAACTCAACCCAAATAAGTGCTAATTTGGCGTGTCATCCGGAAAATTCTTGGGTCACCTTATCTGTAAACATGGTATAGAGATTGACCCCATCCACATTTGAGCCCTCCTAGACATGCCTTCGCCCCAAACCAAAAAAGATGTCCAAAAAGTGGCTGGCAGGGTAGCAGCTCTGAATCGTTTCATTTCTAAATCATCAGGCCGGTATGTTTGGCTCTTTTCCCTTTTACGCGATCAGGGTGTCCACAAAGAAAAAAAGAAAAAAAATCCCGAGATCAACTGAACACCTGAGTGCGAACAAGCCTTTCTCGTGCTTAAAATATATCTTGGCCGTCCACTCATTATCAGCACCCCTATCGAAGGCGAAACACCCTCTTTATACCTCGCTGCCACAGAAACTTCTATTAGTTCAATGCTCATTCGACTTGATTCTAACATCAAAAAACTTTTATACTTCATTAACAAAACTATAACCCCCGCAAAAACTCGATATTCAAAACTTGAGCGTTTGCTCCTCACACTTGTTTATTTAGCCCGCAAGCTCAAACCATATTTTCAAGCACACCCCATCCATGTTATCACAAGTTATCCCCTTCGAGAAGTACTCAGCATAAAAGAAAATTCCAGACCAGTGTAACAGTGGTCTGTATACCTTGGCGAACACGATATTACCTTCGAGAAGCAGATATCCCATAAAGGCCAAGAAGTAGCAGACTTTCTAGCTGACTTCCCGGTCGAAGATGTCGATTGGGAAAAACACGAAGATGACTTATCAGAAGACCAACCTGAAATAACAGATCCCAGGGACCCTCTCACTGTCTGGCGTTTATTCACAGATGGATCCGCATGACCTAATGGCTCTGGAATTGGGTTTGCCTTGGTAACACCCATTAATGACCGCATAGAGAAAGCTGTCAAACTTACCTTTGAATGTTCCAATAATGAAGTAGAGTATGAAGCCTTGATCCACGGCCTCGACCTCCCTCTCGACCTCGACATTCCCAAACTTGCCGTCTTTACAGATTCTCAACTTGTTCAGAGACATTACACAGGAGAAAATCAAGCTAACGGTCGCATGGCTGACTACGCTCTCTTTGTGCGATAGTACATGGACCGATTCCCCAAAAATCTACAATCACTCATTACTCTCAAGGAGAAAATAGACATGCAGATTCCCTCACCTACATAACAGCTATGCTCGGGCAATCAGAATCTTGGACCCTCCATATCAAAGTACTCGAACGCCCAAGTATCGACCAGATGGGAGTCAATGCCATCAATACTGGGGGCGAGAGTCACGATCCAGACAATTGGAGAACACCGTTCCTCCATTATCTCAGCAATACTACCCTCCCAGATGATCCCAAAGCTAAACAATCGTTGTTAGAAAATTTCCGCAGATACACTGTCCACAAAAATGAATTACATCACAAATCCCCAAATGGCATCCTCCTTTGATACATATCCCAAGCCAAAGACTCTACAATTTTAGCCAAACTTCGAGAATGAACCTGTAGTGCTCATATTATTGGTCGCTCTATGGCCCTTTGAGCTGTCACCCAAGGATTATTTTGGCCATAAATGAAAAAACAAGCTTCAGAATATGCAAAATACTGTGACAAATGTCAGTGCCACGCTCATGACATCCATTGCCCCTCTCAAGACCTCCATTTCAGTCAAGTTTCCTGGCCATTCAAAGGATGGGTCATCGATCTTATCGGTCCCTTCCAAAAAGCCTCAGGTAGTAGAGATGCAACCAATTACTTCACCAAATGGGTCGAAGCTGTACCTCTATACCGAACCAGAAAAGAAGTTATCAAATTTTAAAGGGAAAACATCATCACTCGCTTTGGCTACTCTCATATGATTTGATGCGACAATGGTCCCCAATTAGTTGGCAGCAGAGTTATAAACTTCCTCAAAAAACATAGCTTCATTTTCTCACCCTCTACACCTTACTATCCCCAGAGCAATGGTCAAGTCAAAGCAATCAATAAAACCATCATCGACGGTATTAAGAAGAGAGTTAATGCAAAGAAAGGATGATGGGCCTATTGAACAACCCCAAGAAAATCTATAGAATGCACCCCCTTCCTCCTAACATATGGTACCGAAGTTGTACTCCCTACTCAATTCGAAGTACCTTCACGAGAACCTAACCTCCCAGACGAAGATAATGAGTTTGAGCTCGCATGTAACATGTTATAGATCGACGAAACCAGAGACCGAGCTATCACCATCCTTAGCCGCTACTACACATTACTTCAGAAATCTTACAATAAGAGAGTTCGACCATGGAGTTTCAACATTGGAGATCTCGTACTTCGACGTGTTAATCAATCTTCTAAACCTCAGAATACCGACAAGTTAACCAAATCTTGGGAAGGCCCATATTTCGTATACGATAAAATAGACAAGGATTCTTACTACTTAATGACAAAAGATGAAGAACCTTTACCGAACCCCTGAAACACAATACAGCTAGTCTCCTATAATAAGCCATATCCCCAACATTGTACACCTGATGTAATCCAGAAAAATCTATAAACAAATTTTTTTCCACTCATACTTCGTCTCCTGTTCCTTATTGAATTTCTTGGTTTAACTTAGGTATTATGCCAACTTTCGACCCGACTGATACTTGGGGGTAACCTCGAGATTTCTCAAGCTCCCAATTTCGAACAAACTCGAGGGATAAGGATGCTCGAAAGACCGGACCCTCGGGGATGCATTAGGGGCGAACACATATTGCTTCGCTGTGGCAAAGGCCTTCGAAGTCCAGTCGATTTTTGGGTTTCTTCTAAGTATCACGTCAACCCTTCGACTCGACGGATACTTGGGGGCGACCTTAAAAATTTTAGGTCTCCAATTTTGAGAAACTCTAGTGGCAAGGATGGTCGAAAGACCGAACCCTTGGGGATGTATTGGGGGCGAACAGATATGCTTCGATCAGGATCTGAAACCGTCGTAGTCCAATCGATTTCTTGGTTTACCCTGGGTATCATGTCTACCCTTCTCCCCGACTGATACTTGGGGGCGACCTTGAATATTTTAAGTTTCCAACATTCGAGCAAACTCGAGGGGCACGAATGGTCGACAGACCGGACCCTCGAGAATGCGTTGGAGGCGAACACATATTGCTTCATTGTGGCTTAGGCCTTTGGAGTCCAGTAAATTTTCAGGCTTCCTCTTGGTATCACGTTCCCTTGGCCCGACTGATACTCAGAGGCGACCTGGAAAATTTTCAAAATTCCAACATCGTTGTGGCTTTGACCTTCGATGTCCAGCAGATCATACAGGGATTGATTTAAATATACTCGCTACTCGTTAGGAGTCGATCACACTACAGTTATTTAAACAACAACAATATACGCCAGTACTATCTATAATTTTATCAAGTGCAGAGAACATTCAACGTATTACCCATCAGAAGAACGGTTGTAGTACAATTCAAAGATTAATCATCAGCCGTTCAAAGCAAGCAAAATCAACAGAATACGCATCAATATTTCAACAATTCAAGGTCAGAGCAAGATAACACAATAATCAGAAAATCAGATATCAAATCAAAAGTTCAGAAGTAGTATGTTCAGAATGAGTGTGTATTTTAAAAAATACGCATCAATATGTTTAGCATCAATTTCAGAAGTTTAACAGTTAACAATAGCTCAAAAACTTACCGAGTTTAGAGACCAACGAAAAACAACATAGTTTAAAATATTACAACTCAACATCATATCAACAAAGGAAAACATGAACCCCAATTCCAAATACCTCATATCGGCGTGGTTACGCCTTCTTGCTCCACAGACCCCCCAGCAGCAACACCCTCAGCGGCCTCATTCGAACCTTCGACAACCAAACCATCAACAGTTCCACCACTGGGTGCTTGAATAAGAGAAGTCACTACACCACCTCCAGTACTTCCAGCTTCTTCATCAACAATATTCGCCTCTCTTTCCTTCATCTGTAACTCATCTCCTTCAACAAGTTCTGGAGACACAGGGTAAGGTTCCAACGTATCGGGATTATACCCCTTATCATCTATAAAGCTTTTCAACCTAACATTCACCTTACATTCGCCATCATACTGCCACTGGAAAATCGCCCTCTGTTCTGCTTTCTCCCTCTTACTTGTCGCAAGCTTTGCAGACCACTCCCGCTCCTGCCTAGACCGCTGAAGCTTGAGCCTCCCATCATACGAGTTAGTAAGCACCTCCAGATCTTGCTTCAAATTCTTGAGTTTGGACAACAATGACGCCTCAGTTCCCTGAGAAAGATCCATACTTTCCTCTGTTTGCTGCAATTTCCCTTTTACATGCTTCATCGCCTTATTGTACGCTCGTACCCAAGCCTCCATCTGCTAAAATATTCAAGCAGTCAATACACCTCAAAACTCAAAGAATTTGAAAGAAACCTCAGAATATCACAACAAAATGCCATATATAGTTACCTGAAACATAGGCCTCCTTATTTCTTTCAAGGCCTTGTCTGGGTCGTCTTCGCAGAGCTCGACCATCGAAGCCTTTTAGCTACAGTCTGCTCCTATCGTTCAACCTCCGTCATCTCTTCATCCTCCTCCAGTGTATCATCCTCCCCCAATGCCCTACGCCTCTTGCTGACCAGCCTTCGATTGATGCACCTTCGGGGCTTCGGGGGCCACCCGGCATTTTTCCCCTTCTCAGTTTGAGTTGTTACCGGCCTTGGCCTCAACCGTGAAGTATCGCCAGCAACTTTGAGCACTGGCGCTGTTTGCTTCAATCCCCTTCACGATCTCGACATATATTGGTAATTCCTTGGCAACTCTTCCCCTCCTATTTTTTTTGACCCTTCGAAACACCTTTGCCTCTTTTTCTCTTCGACGGCTTCGGCGTAACGGGTACACTTCGAAGCAGGGAATCCGCCTTCTTCCTCCTTTGCCTCTTGATTCCAAGACAGTCAAACACAGAATTTACCCAGTCCTCACTAGCTTCGAGCAAAGTATCGATATAATTTTTCGGATTGTTCCACGACGAACTCTTCAGACCTGCAGAACAAAACAAGAAAACAATTATCACCTATTCCAGATATACGTCAACAATAACCCTTCGACAATAAACTTACTTTCATTATATACCCTATGATACAATTTATAAGGATCATCATTCTCTACATTCTCGTAGTTGCCCCTTGCAATCAATAAATCTTTATTCTACCCTCGACCCGTCGAACACAGATTAAAGAACCAAGGCTTCTCTGGGTGACATTGGATGTGATAGGTCCCCAGGTTCTTACTTGCCTTCTTTGAGTAAAAGGTAATTATATCAAACCACTTAATCAAACCTCGACCCTTACTAGTCAATTTTGCATTCATCCCCTCTATAACCCTTATCATCTCATAAAAATTCCCGTTCATTTGCACTGGGGTCCCCCCCCCCCAGAAATTTAGTACTTCTTTCACTAGCCCTCAAAGAGGAAGTTCCATTCCCAATCGAATCTGGCCTCTATAAGCCATTATCCCTTCTCCAGGATTTGATTTGAAGGTTAACCTTGCCCCCGCCACACTCAAATACACCCCCACCCCCGCCTTTGATAGTTCTAATTTGGCGGCAAACTGATCTAACCTAATCCTATCTTTAGCCGAAACGGCACCTTCGACCCTATCCAACTCAGTCAAATACCCACTATCGTCATAGCCTTTTCTGTAATACGAGTAAATCATCATGATTACTTTGCGACACACTGCCCCAGGAGCACGTACCAGTCTGACAGACTAGCTGTCTGGGTTATCAAAACGGCCAGTCAAATCAAGCATAACCTTCGACACACTCCCCGAACATGAGTACTCGACCATTCTACATCTTGAAGATTCCTCATCAGATAGCCTCAAATTCACTTATCTAATATATCAACCTTCAACATACAATACATCCCTCAATTAAAAAACTCATGCCACCCTTATTTCAGCAAAATATCTTTTATGCTTTCCTTTGAGAGATAACTTCGACCGAATACAATCATGCATTTCGACCATTAAAAAATTCATGCTTACAGAAATGCTTTTAGCTTCAACAAAATATATCTTTCGCTTCGACAAATTCAGCTTCATCTTTGAATAACACAAACAATACACTTCGACAGTCGTACAATCAATTCAATGGCTCAAGATACTATGTCCAGAATTCATATTATATTACTACTACTTACAGTTTGACAAAGCAAGTTATTCCAAGAAACCATTTTTATTCAGAAAGACAAAAACATTACAAGCCTCGTACAAAGAAAACAAAAAAGAAATTGAGCAAAGGAGAGCAACAACAAGACAACATAAGACAGAGGACCCTATTTATTAGCAGGATGCTCTCTTCAACCATGGCCGCTGCATCTTCATCCTTCTGGTCTACTATATCCTCTGCAAAGCCTACGAGAAGAGACAGCCGATGGCCGAGTAACGGCCCCATCATCTGTACTATTCCCCACCAGTATGCGAAGGGCATGCCAAGGATTGGTGCCCCAGGTTCTGCCTCAAAAGATCTGGCATATCAGCATCAATATCCTCCTCGATACCAAACCTCCGTTGAAGACCCAACAAGGCTTTTTAGATTTTCCTGACTCACACTACCGCTTGATCTTCCTGAACGGGTACGTTTTTAGCCATGCTGATCAAAGCAATTTAAAGAGAAAGATAAGGATAATGTTTTAAGAAAGATGAAGAAATCCCCTCCACCCTACCCCCTTTTATACCTACAAACCCACTACAACTTTCCCTCTTCCCTAGCCGAATTAATGGCGAGCTTCAATTTCCCACCTCGAAAAGTCAACAAACAACCTTTCTAACTTCCTAGAAGTAACCGATTCGTCTGTACCTGCATTCAAACCTCATTCCCAAGGACTTCTACTCGAGCATACCTCTAACATCGAGCATTCAACCATTACAACCCTCAATCATCACAACCACAGCTCATCGTACTTTTGGCCGTAATAACCTTCGATCATCATTACCATCGATCATATCACTATACCTCGATACCACTAACAATTCGATGACATACATGTGTTAAGCGCACCTATAACAATACTCATCTGCATTCGCCTACATTTTCAACGAGACACAGTAAAACAAGTTTTCAAAAGTTAGCATTTCCATTCCAATATCCAATCGAACATACAAATTACATTCCTACTACCACCCCCAAGGAAAAGAAAAAAAAACATACAAAAATACAAATATTCACCACATCAACCAGTAGCCCTACTCCCAGAAGGTCCAGCACCGCTTGCCGCGCTCTGTTCCTCTTCCTCCTCTTCTGCACAAATAAGACACTCGGCCAACGCTGACAGAAAGAGATAGCATTTTTCCACAATAGTAAAATCATACTTTAGACGGTCCCAAAGATAGGCATATGGCTCCCCATTGATGAATTCTCCAGCCCCTACCTCTCCCAGTTTGGGCATATCCCAGTCCAGATCATGATGCCCAAAGAATTTTATATGAATCTCACCAGTCTTCCGCCCTACACGACGGCCCTGGGCAAATCCCATCATCTTTTGATATCGGGTGTTGGGCGTAGTATCCATGAAGATTTCAAGGTCTGTAGCACAAAAAGAGAAGAATGAAAAGAAGCAAGTTACTCACATCCCTACATAATAACCCATACTTATAGCCTTCACTTCATTTATTACCCTGTAACCACCTATACCCTTAATTACCCTCTTTTGTTATTTACCCAAAATCCAATAGTCAAACCGCTCAGATTCCAAGACCAAACAATTTTCTCAGTGAACATCTCCCTACCTGGCTTCGACACCCTCGTTGAGAGGGGGCAAATGTAGTAGCCTACTCACAACCTTCGACTGTCGAAGCCTAGTTTGTAGGCTACTCGAATATAACGAAGCCTACTCAATCCCTAAAACAGACTTTCCAGAGGCCCCCTGAAGAAAAGGCTTTGACACCAGACAAAGCCCCGAGGATAGAATATCGTACCGTATCATGTACCCTTCGAGCATATCTGTACATGGTCGAAATACGGCGGGACAGGCAACCAGCTCACCAGACAAGCTGGCGTAATGATTGGTCTTTACAACTAGTGTGACAGGCCGACCACTACGCCACAGTGCCGAAGTACAGAGACACATCCGACAGCTGTCATAGTGACAGTATAGACATAACTAGCGCCTATACTCCACTGGGATTTCCTGACAGTAATCATGTAAACCTGACTCAAACTTGGTGACTCAGCTTCCTATACTTCTATAAATATAGGAGGTGGGAAACCAAGAGGGGGTTAGAAAAATCATCTCCAACCCCTTACATTTTACCTTCTACCTCCCTGCATAACCATGTATTTGAACCCTCGAATTACTCATCAGTAATATAATCTTTCTTTAAAATCCACATCAGAGGTCGTAGAGTGTCACATTCGGGCCTCTACGCAAGTATTTGTCTCTAGTTTATTCTTACTTTAGACTATTTGCTTGTATTCCTTTGATAGAAGATTGATTCCACGCTGTAAGAGCCAACTTCCCCTCTAAAAGAAGTTAGGTGCCTATAGTACTATTTATTGCTCTTATCATGAGTCTTTCACTATCTAGTTTTTGTGTTATTTGCCATTTGTTCATTTGTAACAAAAAGGAGGGAAAATGATCATGACAGGTAAGTTTTTTTGTTTTTTCTTAGATTCCTTATTTTTTTAACGCTTACATGATGTGTCTTGTTTAGTTTGCAGGGATTCAAAAGCAGATGCTATAGGATGAATGAGTGGCTTCTAGCCTGGATGTTCAGTGATAGAATCTGTTCATGGAGTTGTAATTTTTTCTTTCTTATAATAGAATTTTTTTTGCGAAATGAACGAAAGGGGGTGATTGAAACATCCATATTTGGTATTGGTTTCATTTTGCATCTAGTAAAGTAAGTGTCAACACCATCTCGTGGTTATTTTCATCAAAGAGTGTACGTAGAATGACTACAGCTAGACTGACACTGAACAGGTACGTTGGTTTTGAACCTCTTTGCTCAAATACTCTATTGCCCATTATTGTTTTTATAAAAGTAAAAAGAGTTGTGATTTTTATATATGATAGTTTGTTGTTCGAACAGACCATTGACCATGTCTGAGTAAACACAGCAGTAACTTTTCTATTTCAATAGACTCTTGGGCCTGTTCGAATAGAGTACAAGATTTTATTTTATAAAAGGTTCCCTAATTATTTTTTCTAAAATTAACTCTTCCATAACAAATTTTTTAAGGCTTGAGATATTTGAGAGATAAGATAATTCAATGAGAATAAAACATCAATCTAAATCGATCTTAGAATTATAAAAACCAAATTTCAGTTTGTAAGCTTGTGAGTTTCAAGCTTGGATGCTTCGGTGGGAGATCAAAGCGTGGCGTTGTGAGGACATAGATTGGTGTAAGAAGATCAATTGAAAGAGAGGTAACTATGGGATGTGGTTATCAAGTCTATAGGAAATTGAATTCTTATAATTGTTTTTCAATAGTAGATTTTTAGCTGTAGGACTATTTAATAACAACCTGTGGGTTTTTCTCCTGAGAAAGGTATCCCATAAGGTTAAATCGATAGCTTATATGCATGTTTGATTATTATTTACTGTCACTAGATAATTAAATCAACTTGAATTAGGCTTGGGTAAGACGATTAATTTAAGGATTATCAGTCCTATACTTTTTGACCTAAATTGAGCAAAATAGATTAATCTCAAATAGTTAAAATTTCCAATTGGTATCAGAGTGGCCACACACCGAGGCTTAATTGCATGAGCATTGATCCTGACTCATTTATTTAAGGATAATATATTCTAAGAAGTTTGGAGGTCCGGTAAATCGTCCTCCAATCTTTGATGAAAAAGACTATCCCTACTGGAAAGTTTGAATGGTTATATTTTTACATTCACTCGGAGAAGAAGTTTGGACTGCCATTGAGGATGAATGGAAGTACCCCACAGGGAAGCAAGGTTCGGTGGGCAATGCTATAGAGGTTCTTAAACCTATAAATCAACGGTCTAAGGAAGAAAATAACGCTGCCGGTTATAAATCTAAGGGTCCTAATGCTATCATCATTGCTATAAGTCAAAGTGAGTTTCAACATATCTTTGTATATATCACTTCAAAAGAAGCTGGGGACATTTTAGTTCGAACTCATGAAAGGGATGATACAGTCCAAGAAATCAGGCAATAAATGTTTACTTCCCAATTCGAAAATATTTGAATGAGTGAAGATGAACCCTTCGATAAGTTCTATATGAGACTAAGTGATATTGTTAACACTAGTACACATTAGGAGTGATGGGCATGTAAAATGCCTATTCTATCCTTCGTATTTAAAGCTTTTAAACTTATTTTATTTTTAAACAAGCCTAATTAGTTGTTTATCCATAATTTCAGGATTTTAGAACTCAAGTGTACAAAAAGCTGGATTTAGTACTCAGAAATGAAGTTGTAAACCGCTGGAGAAGATCAAGTAGTTGAGGACAAATCTAATTTGCCAGGAAACAAGCTCCAGTAGTGAAGATACTTTTCTCCTCTAAATATCGAAGAAAATCCATATTATATGTTCAATATATTATATTTGGATTTTATTTTTTTAGATATATTTTAAAGATTACAGAAGAATATTGAAAATATTTGGACATCTCAAGAACAGAAGAAGGATATTTGAAGAATATTCATGATGAGACACCAAGGGAGTATTGAAAATATATTTGATAACAAAGATATACTGAGATAAAATATTATCAATATTTTTCTAGGTAATTGATTTGAGTGTAATATTCTTTGTAAATTTTTAAGATTTGGTTCCTTCCTCTTTAAATGGAACAATCATACATTGTAATGGATCATCCAATTTTGAGAGTTTAAGAGCATAGCTTTGAGAGAAAGAATTATTGAAGAAGCTTGGAGCTTGGTTGTAATTTCTTAAACACCTTTTTGTAAGTTCTTTTGCAATTAATAAATTATTTTCATTTTTCTCTCCATGTGCTTTTATTCATCTTTTCTAATTACTTGTGTTATAATAATCATGGTAGGCTAAATACCCATACTAGAGTGGGGATGAAACTACCAATACATGCTTGATATATAACGCAGTATATTCTCCATAACATGAGCCTAACGAGCCTAATCCATCTCTATGTGAGCGGATATAATGCATTATCAACCTATAATCTCTTTAAGGAGAGATATAGATTGAGTTTTGCATAACACTTACATAGTTCAGGACAATATTTATAAAATAATATTCTAATATTACATTTTCTTAAGCATTGTGGTAATTAACTTTTCATGCTTAGTAGATCTTAATAAAATGTATTTTTGGCATATGTTTAATCGATGGGGTGATTTTGACTTAAGTTATGATGTTTATATGGATATTAGACTTAAGTCCCGCTGTTTAGAAAAAAAAATCCTAGTCCTCGATTTGCAATTTGACCCAGGTTAACTGCAATTGACCCAGTTCAACTCTGACGATTGTTTTGCAAAGACTAAAATACCCTTAAGCTCAACACGTGTAAATTACATGAGATGTTGTTTAAGCATAATAATTATTGACACGTGTCATTCATCCATCGGTTCTAAACCAAACTTAAAAATAAGATCGCCCGATTACTATACGGTAAGTATCTCGAGATTGTGGTTTATTATTTAATTTTAAAAAAAATTTAATTCAAAAAGGGCAAAGTTATCTTTAATATTTGTTGATTTGGGTCAAGTGGAGTTGACCTGGGTCAAACTGCAAATCGAGGACTAAGATTATTTTTTTGCTAAACAACGGGACTTAAGTCTAATATCTGTATAAACATCAAGACTCGAGTCAAAAAAACCCTTAATCGATGTAATATGTTTAAAATGCTTTTACAAATACAAAATGGGTTGATCCAACATTTGGTTTAGATGATTTTAGTTGTAATGGAGAATAATTACAACATTATTTGTTAGATATATATTTGCGATGGTGGAATCCCCGAACTCTAGTTCCTTTTTTATTCATTTCAACTAGGTATTTTACCTAAAATTTCTTGTTAATTTGATACAGCAAAAAAGATTTTGAGTTACCATCAGAAAGTGAACGGCAAACCCCTAAATTTCACAGCCCGATTTGATACGATCTTATCAAATGGCACCGTTACTGCTTCCGAATAGTAATTGAAGATCGTTTTTAATTGTTCTCTTCATATATATTTTTTCTTCTTCTTTTTCTTAGTGGTGTTCGTTTTCTTAGGTTTAATTCTTCCCTTTTCGTTTCCACTTCATTCACGTTTCATCTTATTTATTTTTTATTGTGGTCTGTTTTCATGTTTGAGGCATTTTGCTTGCTTTTGTGCTCTGCAGGAAATTAACAGCTAAACTAGGCTCTGACTCTATTGCTTGTGTGTGCTCCAAAAGAATGTGACCATTTCCCATATTTGTGCAAAAAAAAATTGCTACTGTGTTTGAACTAGAGAGAAGTATTTGAAGTATGCAGCAAGTAAGCAAGATTTAAATGCATGCTGAAACGCCAGATCATATTTACAAAAGGTGACAACACTTAATTGTACAAGTAAGAAGGAAGTATTAGAGTCAAGGAGTTGGTTGTTTGGTCATTGCATCATCAACAAAAGCAAAGCAGCAACTTGACGGAGTTGTTCCTTTATACAACAACTAATAATTAATCAAAGGACAAGGACACACATATTGAGACTTCCAAACTTTGTGACCAGAAAAGCTGAAGTCAGAGTGCAGCAAAGAGGAATTGTGTTGACTAGCTGTATTGGAAGTTTGTGAATTTTTTTATTTTTTTTGGTTCTCTTTTAGTTTCATCTTATAAAAAAATATAATATAATTCATTCTCATCTTTTTTCCCCCTTTGAGTGACCTGTAGCCAGGAAAAATACTTGTAATTCTTAAGTGAGAGTTTGTAATTAAGGTGAGGATAGCAAGTGTAATTTTTCAACTGGAGCTATATTGGAACCTACATTCGGGGATGACCTCTCTACAATGCCTACTTGAGACAGAGAGTCTAGGTGTGCCATCTCACCGGTGTCACCGAGGTAAATAAGGACCCCCTAAAATGGCTGCCTCGTGGGTACTTTCTTAATCCACCACATCCTCTTGCGAAGAGGTCAATCTTTGTTCATATGCCTGATGTTTGCACACT
The DNA here is from genome assembly GCA_014058105.1 of Kingdonia uniflora. Taxonomy (NCBI): domain Eukaryota; kingdom Viridiplantae; phylum Streptophyta; class Magnoliopsida; order Ranunculales; family Circaeasteraceae; genus Kingdonia; species Kingdonia uniflora. The sequence goes on from JACGCM010000792.1 coordinate 1,571,799, forward strand.
TTTAAATTCCAACATTAGATAAAAGGGCAAATAAAAAGTGAGATTTCATCACCTTTGTGTGTCAAGTACACTAGGACCCCAGGAGTGCACGACCACGCTTAACATTTTGGAATGGGATATTGACAAAAAGAAACCAAGATTAAGCCATAAATTACATAGTTAATCAAAAAGGCTTATAGAGTTCGGACCTGGAGCATAGGAACACGCTCATTAAGACCCGTGATAGTGTCTAGATTTGTTTGGAGAAAGTACGTTCTCTATCATAATTAGTGTGGAAAGGTAATTCTTAGTGGTTTGCCCTACCTTCCAGCACATATACTTCTAGCTGACTAGAGCTGCACGCAAATTATTACTAAAGTGATCAAAAACAACTAGACATATGAACCGATCAACTATCAGGAATATGAGCAATCGAACCCTACGACCGGGTTCACAACTTCACCATAAATAAGGCCAATCTAAAAATAGTTAAGTGAGGGATTAACTTGCGTAATTGGCACTCAATTGACATAGAATTACCGTTCAGGTTGTTCTACAATCGGAACCCCCTAATTCCTAGGAGGGGTCATTTACTAAATGGAAGAAGTACCCAATATTTGGTTGACAGTTGCTGTGTTGATTTTTGCGCACCTCATTCTTGCCTGAACATCATTGTGTAAACTTCAAGCAGTATATGAAAGAATGGTTTTGAGTGCCTAAGTGTAGTCTTGAAAGGCTTTGAGAATCTGATCTGATTGATATTTTAATCCACTTTGAGTTAGGCAAGTCAGCCCATCAAGAGATTTTAATCTCCATTGATACGAGAGATCAGAGTAACCAGGCCCATAGGGAACTCTTTCTTGTTGTGGGCGAGTTAGAAACCTTTGCATTTCACATATCTCCATTGAGACTCAATCCGAGTCTAATTTCTTTGTTCAATCCGCTTAGTTTTCCACCCAATTAGTTGAGATGGGAGATGTCAATAATAATGAGAATGGTCCGGATCTTGTGCGGGTCCCACTCAAGGATCATATGTTTCCTAAAATGACAAATTGTGCTTCATGCATTATTTTACTTCTTACCACTAGGTAATTTAAACTCAGAAATGCGCTTATCAAGTCATTGCCAAAATTCCCGGGAGGGTAGGATGAAACCCATACGGCCATGTACGAGATTTTGTTGATTTAATGTTCCTCCAAAAGTATAGAAGTGACAACAAAATAAAGGCCATGAAACTTATTTTATTTCTCTTTTTATTACTAGAGAAGACTAAGAGCTGGCTTCAAGCTCTACGACCTAAATCTATCACGAGTTTTGAAAATCTTACTAAGGCTTTTTACATGAAGTCTTTCTCTCTTGAGAAAATTGAGACCCTCCATAGAGCTATTCTTAGGATTACATAACTTCATGGAGATATCTTAAACGATTAATTAGACAGATATAAGGGACTGATCCTACAGTGCCTTCATTACGATATCGACTCCTAGGTCCTAACTAGAAATCTTTATAATGGATTAGATGTTGAAACCAAGAAAATTATATAATCCTTTTGCTTATGAAAATTCACAAATAAGGATGATGTAAAGGGCTTGGACTACTTAGAAGAGATGGCTATAAAATTGCAAACCTAGGGAACCATGAGAAAAAATGATATACAAGAAACAGGAGGTAATGCCTTTGGAGTTGGATCCAACTCCAAGTTGGATCCTACACTAACAACCATTATGTAAAAATGTGAATCTTTGGAAATGGCGAATAGAAAGATGTCTGCTATAGCACCTAATTTTATGCCAAAATGTCTACATGTGCTCTGTGTGATAACCAAGAAAATTTTGTTCAAGCCTACCCTTTTATTTATAGAATAAGGGATACAAAGAAGGAATACTTAAATGTTTTTCATCAAAAGCTTTCTGCGTTGCCCTACAACCAACCTTACAATTAGGGGAGTACTTTAGGGAGGAATAATTCCGTTTTGAACAATTTTAATAAATTGTATGGTAGATCTTATCATCAGGGGAGCTCTGCAGAGGGACAATCATACCAACCTAATCTGAATCATTTTGGTTCCTTTTACCAATCCAACCACCAACCTCCTCAACAAAATGCTCTATATTTTTCTCCTTAGAATAGGAAACCATCTTCAGGGGATGGTATTCAAGCCCTATTACAATCGAACAATCAGTTGATGCAATAGTTCATGCAAATAAATTAGCAATCCTTGATTTAGATTGAAGCATCCATTGCCACTACACAAAAATCTATAATTTGCCACATATGTTTTCTTAATTTTTCCATGAACTAAGTCTATGGCACCGTTGTTACTGATATAGTCCGTGGAAAATATTGAACTATCCATAGCAATTTCAATTTTAAGGTTTTATTTTTTTGGGTGTTGTTTGAACATTTTATTTCGTTTCTCTCTTTCTTCTTTCTCTTACCTTCAACATTAAACTATCATCTCTTTGGAGAACCTCAAAATTCTCGACGTTTCTATCAGAAATCGCTTTAACTTTTAGTTGTTAACTAGATCTACTAACTTCTCTTCAGGATCTTTGCGTTAATTTTCAGAAATTGATCCATTTCTTCTTTACTGGTCGAGAAACCCTTACACTCTTCTTTCAAATCCGAGCTCAATTAAATTAAGGGTTTGAATTCACTTTGGGTTTCTATCATCACCCCAAAGTTCAAGTGCTTCGATAATCACTGCCAAGGTTTCAATCACAACTACAAAGGTATCAAACATTTAATTTTTAGAAATCTCTATGATTGTAGAAATCTTAAACTTTATGCTTAGGGTACATTTTTCTTAATGATTTTACCATATGCCTTTTGTTATTGGAGTTAAAATCTTTGATTTTTTGCTTTCTCTAAGTTATGATCAAAAATCATAACAGTTGTTATTTTCATGTAGAATGGCGTCCAAGAGAAATCAATGGCAGCAGTTGATAAGATATCTGACTTCGTAGAGAATTTACCTCATAAGGAATGCATATAGGCTAGGTTATGCTAAGAATTTGCTTCATAAATGTCAGACTGATTTGCCAAAAAGGCGAGTCTGTGTGTGTGTATGAAATTATTACACTACCCATTTCATCCTTTAGTATTTTTTATATACCTACAACACCAACTAAAATTTAAGACTAGTTGATCCGGTATAGGTTGATATTTTGATATTCCCACAATTTCAGTCCATTGAACCTGCGATATATCAGGCAATGTTTCCATACATCGAGCAGTGAAATTTGGTGTTGACTCGTTGAGTACCAAAACATTTACTTTTTAGTGTTTAAATTCCATTTACTAATTGCTTCTCAAATCCTGATGTTGATCGCCCATTCCGATGTTGTTGGAAGAAAGGGACATTCACTACCAGAACGTAGATTCTAAAATCTTGATTGTATCACAATGGGTATTGAGTGCATAGCCTCTAGGAGGAGAGAGCCAATTCTGGGAGGTGGGTGCAAGGCTAATATTGAGCAAACATAATATTACGTTAGATTGGTAGTTTTTAGATTACATGCTAGATAAAATGGGCTTTGTAGATTTAAAATTGATGGATTCATGAATGTAGATGTTCATTGTCATTTTTTCATTTTGCCAAACATGTATTCATTTTGAAGAAATCTAGAGCTTAAGACATGTACTTCCAATGTCCATGCTTCTGTTTATCTCGTATGATTTTTCACGAATAAAAAAGTATTGGTTGTGATCAGATTGTCTCTAGGAAATTTCATGACTATTTTTTTTCTCAAGCCTTTTCCTAGATCTTCATTGGAGGGATTTCAGAAGCTTTGTCATCAAACATGGTAAGTTCGTCTTTGATACTGAAATATTGATATTTGCGCCTTAACTTTTAGCTTTACTTTCTTTTCCCCTATACGTCAAGGATGTTTTCTTTAGTATCTGCATATATTTGCAGCCTATGGAGATTGCTAGTGCCTTTGAACTTTGAAGGCATACCGGTTTCAGTTTTATAAGGAGATCAATGGATCATGTGCCTTTCTCGAGGTAGGAGGAATTGAATTAAGCTTTTTTAATTTCGTTGTACTTGAATTTGTCCTTTATTAAGTAAAAATAATGTAAATGTTTAACCTTGTCCTCATTAGGTTTGATAATCTCAGTACATTTATTTCTTAGAAAATTTGACCTAGGTCACATGATAATGTGTAAAATTTGAGATTGGTCCCTAATTCATACTTTTATTGTGATAGGTTTTTCTCATTAATGGTGTTTGAAAATAACCGTTATCTACTTCAACAATGGAGGAATTTACCTAAATTTATCTTTCAAATAAATCAGGGAAAACACAGATGAAAAAACAACTCTCTTTTGTGGGCACACACCCTTTCAATATTCCTCTATCGCGTCAAAATTATAATTTGTCCCGGAAGGAGAAACTTCAATTCTTTATATGCTTGTTTTTCTGTAACTCAACTCGACTGCATGACGCTTACATTCAGCCTTATATTAGCTAAAGTTTGCTAGGGGAAGTGAGACTGTGAAAGGGATCAGAAATCATAACACTTGTCCCATCCTCTCTCCTTTTAGGGAAATCATCTCCAATTCTCAAGGTGGTTACTTTTCATCCAAATCGTAATTAAAATTTTCCATTATATTTTCTTGCTTCATTCTTGGTTCCCTTCAAATCGACTTGGATTACCCAAGTTGGGTTTGTAAAGGATGGACAAAAATAGATAAGTATAAAGAATATGATTTAGAGAGGGAAGCCACTTGCATCTCTAGTTAAAAGCCTATTCAAAAGTGTATAATAGACTGTAGGAAAGAAGCCTATTTAAAAGTGTAGACCTAGCCATGTGGGGTTTCACCCATCTGATGATCTTGGGTTTAAAGAATGGTAAAGCTTTCCTTCTGATCTTGAGAACCTGTAGAGTTAGTGTATCACTGAAATTGAGGGCATGTGATAGTTTGAGTTTTGCTTGAACTACCTGGAGCCAACCATTTATGTTGAGGATTATACTGTCAGCATTCATATCAATTCCTTCATATCTTTTCTTACACCTGGATCTCCATATTTCCCAATATATAATAGAGGGAAGAATGTCAATAATAACACCAACCTGAGATTTAGAGCTTGCTGCACTATACCATGTATGTTGCCTTCCCCACTGAGTTTCATTGTGAAAGTAGTTCACTCCACAGATAGAGCTGAAATGTTTCCAAACCAGGAATCTAGGATTGCAGCACTGTACCATGTATGTATGCAGCCGACGCAGTCCAAGAAAATCCTGAACCTCAGAGCAACCAACACTCTGATGACAGACAAGAAGGTCCTCAGGTAGCTGATGGATACAAAGAAGAAGCTCCTCAGGTGATAATTGAATCTCAGTATTTTGTAACCTATTTATCTTATGGTAAAGTAACTTTCAAACTTTAACAGGCCAAGAAGGATGCCACTACAAGAAAATGTAATACGTTCGATAATATGTGTGGGGGGCCCTATCGGCATATAATTATTGCTATTCTTTAAATGTATCAGTAAAACTTGGACAACTTAAAGTGTGCCTAAGGCAACTGGAAGATGATTTGGTTAGAGCTTTATCAGGTATGCACGTAAGGATAAGGGTATATTTATTTCGTGTGCGAATTGAATTATAGTAATTTGGTCAATTAAATGCAATGAATTTGATTTTTTTTTACTTTTATTCTTTTATGGTTCAATGGTTTACATTATGGAATGGAATGAGGTATTGAAGAAATATGAAAAATGAGTTTTTACATTATTCTTTTATGTTTCAATTTGATTTCGTATTAAAATGTAGGATTTACAAAACCTTTTCGGGTTTGTATGACTTTAAAGGCCAATGAGACAAAGACCCTTGTCGCGTTTGATGTGTGGTATTGTTGGCCAAATCTGTAAATTTACCTGGCGGACGACGAGGCCTACTATTGATTAGTTAGGACTTAGCATAGTATATATGATTTACTTACAAGCATTTTATTTCCGTAATTTTTTGGTTTGCTAAAGTATAGTGAATGTTTAAATCAAATCACATGGAAATTTATCTGTTACCAAATTTAGGTCTTTCCTGTTTAACATTGTTAAAGTTTAATAATATCCTTAAACTTAGAGCATCTGCAGCAGCTAGCTACACCCCGACGTGGTGGGTGGATTCTCAAATCTACCCTCTTTTCCACCCTCTTTCCCTCCCAGCAGCTAGGTGAATTCTTGGCGTGGCAACCCAAAAATCCATCCAAGGGTGGATTTGGGTGGAAAATCTACCCTGTGGGTGGATTAAGGGTGAATTCATGCAGCGCACTTCTAAACTGCGTGTTGGGTAATGGACGCTCCAGATTGATCCACGTGGAGAGATCTTTTTTTTAAAATTATGCCGCGCAGTTCAAAACTGGGCTTAGTGACGCCGCGCGGTTCAGAACTGCGCGTAGATTAATTTACCTTCAAATCCACCTTCAACTGTTGTGGGGTGGATTGGATTCACCTCAAAATTCATCCCAATCCACCCTCTAACTGTTGCGGATGCTCTTATAGCTTGGGAACTTTTAAACACATGTTTCAACTATGTTGTCCTTTGTTTGCTGCGTTCAGTAAAGAACCGTAAAGAGGCAAAACATATGGCTATAATCGATTCTATCAGAGCGGCGAAAGATAACATGGAAGAACTCAAAAAGATTGCGCAAGACCAAAAGGTGATGAAATACCAATATGCAGCAATAATTTATCAACAGTTAAAAGGTAACCTCCTTACTTTAGTTTTGTTTTATTATATCAGAACATGAAGATAATCTGTAAGAGAGATTTCATAAATTAAAACATCTGATAATTCAGACAAGACGATGAAGTCCACGATAATGCCTAAATATGACTCTAGTACAAGAAAAATATATATTCTTGATATAGACATCCATTCAAAGTAGATAATTAAAGGGGACATTTTAGGAATGACCATGTGCGTCTTAATAATTAGGGGATCAAGTTGTAGTTTTTTATGCACGGAACTAGCATCTTATTGTTCATCTGTCAGCATTAGAAGTTCTAAATTGAATCATATCCATAATTTTTCTAGCCCTTTGTCATTTTTTTTTTGTTTCTCCTCTTCCCTAAATGGACCTTATCCTTAAGCGCTTTTGTCTCAAATTTCCATTATTATTACCTTTAACCTTAGGGCGTTGACCTTCTTCAGTTGTTTTCAGTTAAATTTATGTTGAGCATGAAATTTGCCTTGCAACATCTTTGTTATTTTATTCCTTATAAAGGAACTGAAGTTTATAAAATATTTTTTGCATTTAGCTTTGATAGCACTTGAAATGGACACTAACCAAGGGATTAGACACAAAAAACATATACAAGATGTCATTTCTTGGTACAATAAGTTCCTTAGTTTTCGTGTTGAAGGAGGACATGGTAGGTTTGGATCCTCATATCACATGGCACATTGAAGCCCTTTTAATTTGGATTCTCATTTTATTAACAAGTTTTTTTTCCTGAAGGAGTTAAGTTTATATTCAATAATATCAACTCACAAAATCCAAATGAAGAGTATTCATTTACACTCAGACATGCAGATGACAACTATACTCGTAAGGATTGGATTTTTTACTTCTTCTGTTATATAGATTTTAGCTCTTGATACCTTTGCGGCATCATATATTTGATATCACTTAATTGTTTTTCGTTATGCTTTTCAGTGTTGGACTGTGATCCATATTTGGGTGATATGAAGGAGTTTATCCAAGAGCTGAACCAAACAAATGGCTTGTTCAAGTTTGCTAGAATTATGAGAGAAAAGTTTCAAGCCACTACATTAAAAGGTATAACCCTGTATCTTGTATATCACCTTTTTAGAAAGCTGCCATTTAGTTTACGTCTAATAACTTAATTAGGATAGTATACTCTTACATGTATTTGTAAGGCTCCGTGTAACACTTGATATTAAAAAAAATTGTATTGTCTAATACTCATACTGTACAGTTTTATTCATCGCTCAATCTACAAAAAGGTTTTGGGCTTTTAAAAATCACATATTTGAATAAAAGAGTCATATAGCATATAAATATGCAATGAATTATGTTTTGCCAAATATTAATTTGAGTCCTCGGACATCAAACCCGAAATTTACTTAAAGATTTCCTGTACCAATATTTATAACATATACCAAATTGTTAACACATGGTATTGCTTGATTTATGTATAATTTAGGTCCAGTAAATTATGGAAGAGTGTTTCTATCTGAAAGCAGCTATTAACAAGTTTTTCTTGTGTTCAATTTGGCAGGAGCTATATCAAAAGATATCTCTATGTTTCCGGACACATCAACAGTTTCTACACCTGCACCAGCTGCGTCCATTTCGTGTGATGGGAGTGATTCTTCAGAAATGGAAAAAGAAGTCCAAGTTCAACTGGGAGAAATCCAAAAATTACCAAGAAAAGTTAACCATGGTCGAGTGGGTAAATCAACAATTCATACTCCTTTCATACTCCTGTATCTGCATTATCTCATAGACAATTCGTACTTTTTAAGGTATCCCGTTAAATATTTTTCTTATAAACATATTTTTATTTTATCCTTCCGGCTACAGCCTAAAACAAAATGGAGCTTTTGATTATAACCAGGAATTCTAATATGTGTTATGCGGTCGCTTTTGTGGCATATCCTGCATGTAAAACAATGAGATTTCCCCCCTTTTCTTCTCACAACTGACACAAGAACGTAATCACTAATGTTCTTGGACCCATGAAACATATTTTCATGTCTCTTGTGAAATTGTAGGAAGAAAATGATAAACAGCAAATAAAATATTTTGTTTGTTCAATGAAATCTCATCTCTTGTTCCCCTGATATTTTAGACGGTAAAATAGAACATATTAGGAAAAAGAGAGGCAAATCTAAGATGATTTGCTGAAACGCAATAGAAACTAGCCAATGATTAGGAGACTAAGCTGGGCAAATAACCTGTTACCTACATCAACTCTCCCAAAATCTTGTCACATCCTACTCAGTTACCTATAACTTTGTGGCCTAAGAAAAAGGATGATAGGAAAAATGACTGTAGTCCGCAATTTTTCTTCCCTTATGTAAAGTTGAGAACCATACTCTTATTCCACTTTTTGTGATAAATTTTCAAAGCCACGAATTGGGTTTTGGAACTTAGTATACTTATATGACAGATGGGCTCTCTTTTCTTCTAATGCTGTTTGAAGTGAGTGATAAATAAATTTTTTGAGCACATATCCATATTATTTGTTACAGAAATGATAAGTTAAAGCTACAATTGCATGCTTTCACTTTGCTCATCAAGGTAGCTATAATACTTTGGGACTGCAAAGGCAAGAGAGTATTGTTAGAGTCATATTCATGTATTTATCGGGGAGTAGAAGCAACTGAAATGGGAAGGAAGACCTTGACAAGTAACTAAAAATTATGAATGTGATCTCTCTGCAGTGTAGTTCTTGTATAGACAAAGAGTCATTGCATGATGTAAAGAGATATATTACCACGCCTCTAATGAATCTTTGGATGAAGTAATCACAGTTTCAGCCTCATGATTCACTTTCAGGTTAGAGTCTCACATTCATTACCAAAATCTTAAGAACTTCAGCTAGTAATCCAAACTCTCCTTTTGACAGCAAGACTAACTTCACCACCTAGACCATCATCTTCATCCGTGCCCCCACCCAGACCAGTGTTTGACTAAGAATTGCCAGATTTTGCATGTGATTGTACTCAAGTGTTAGCTTCTTTCATACTTTCATCAAGCATGTGGACATATTTATCTGCTTCTTATCTAATGTATATGGATATGAAGCCCGCTGAAGAATTTCACACTGGAGTCGGCTCTCAGCCTAAGCCCGTCTCTGTAGAGAAGCAAGTCTCCATGGAAAAGCATATGGCCAACCCTGAAAACTTTGAATTTCTAGTAACTGAGGCCACGATGATGGTCACGCCAAGAAATTCAGTTAAATTAAGAATCTTCTTTGAATTTTCTATTTTACAGAGCTCATCAACTGTATTATAGTGTTTCTAAAATCCAGAATTTTTCATGTAGGAACTTTTTGGGGTAATGAAAGATCTATTCCCAGCTCTGGATTTGGGAATGGTTTCTTGCCAGTAGAACTAGAAGTCCAACGAACTTCAGGAAGGTTTGCAAATCTATAAGTTATAATCAAACAAAAGAACCAATCTCCTATGATTACTTTTGAGATTTAAAGTACAGTGGAATTACAGGCCCAATAGCAAAAGGCTTTTTTCTTTATCAATACAAAGCGGGAGTGGCCTTTCTCCAGTAGCTGAGGACATTCAATGGGATTTACCTGAACCAAGTTTCAAACTCAGAAGATTGTTTGAAAGCAGCCCCACCCATGATCCAGGTACACTTTTGGCAAGATAAATATTGTAACAAATCTAGTTATAGTTAGTATCTATCAATCATCTTAGTTTGTTGGTTTCAGAAATATTGGTCGAGACAAGGCCCATTCAGACCCAACATCTACTTGTCGATCTTCCCATCGACAAAGTAACTGACGCTATCAGAATGTAAGTTCTCGCTTTTCTGGCACTTGTTTTTGTTAATGTTATGGTTATGATTATAGGCACCTTTGGTGTAACTGCCATGAAAAATTTATATTGTTAGGCATTTGAAGACCCATTTCGATACATTGGGAGCCCCTCAAATCGAATCTCTTGACCAATTAGCATTCAGACTGACTCGAAAAAAAACAACCAAACTATTCTACCAGACTTGTGGTATCAAACTCTCTTCCTTGTTCATTTTCATAGTTGTATTCAGAACTTCTATGATCATCCCATTGACTAAAAGAGTTTTAAACATTGGTTGTTTTTAATTGCAGTTCTTGCTACCCATGATCTGGTAAAATTTCAACAAAGAGTGGCTTATGAGGATATCCTAATTTCCAGATCTTGTAAATCTGATCTATGGACTTATGAACCCTCTATTCTTTCTTCTTTTTCTTATACATATGTTCTTTTAGCATATGGAACAATTGTATTTGGATCTTTTAATGTTTATGGAATGAGGGATTTATTTTGAATATCTATTTTTTGTTCATGTATCATTAGTATGTATGAAATGTATTGTTGGAGGATTAGGAGTGCTTGCAGGTTCAGGAGTGCAGTATTGTAGTATTTTTAGTTTTTTTTTAATAAAATAAAAATTACCACAGACTTTATCTGTGGCAAAATGGGTAATATAATTGTCGCGGATTTACCCCGTATCAATTTAAATTTTATAACTACAGACAAACTCCGTGGCAAAAGAATTGCCACGAATTTACTCCGTAGCAATATAAATTAGGTAACCACAGACAAACTCTGTGGCAAAAAAATTGCCACGGATTTACTCTGTAGCAATATAAATTAGATAACCACATATAAACTCCATGACAAAAATATTGTCACGCGCCTTTTACTGCAGACCTCTATTACAAACTTTTTCCGTGGCAAAACGACTATTACCACAGACTTTATCCGTGGTAATTTAGCAAAATTGGTGTAGTATGCTCAATTTGTATCTGAGTCGAGTACTATAAGAAAAAAAAAGTACATTTCCAAGTCAAACCTAACACAACCCGAAGGAACAATCTAAGAGTTCACACCGCGATCATTCTAATGTGGTCATCACCCTTTGAAGTAGAAAGACTATAGACAATAAAGTTAGGATGCCTGAGGATAAACACTATAAAAGTCCTGATCCTAATTCTGAGAAAATTGTTGAAGGGGAAGACTCCATAAATGAAGAAACACCTGCTATTGATGAAGAGACCAAAAAGTCTTGCCTTCGGAAAAAATTAAAAATATTAACCTAGAGTCCCTAAGGCATCTTTTCCCCAAATGCTTGCGAAAAGTATAAAAAAGATTCCCGATGAAGAGGTTAAGGTGATCTTCAAAAATCTTAAGATCAGTATTCCTTTTAGCAAGGCATTACGGTGAATTCCTTCTTACGCAAAATATTTCAAGTACTTATGCACGTTCAAGCGTCAAATGAATGTTTTCAAAAAGGCTTTCGACATCCATGATAGTGATAATGTTATTCAGTTGGACGCTAAATAGAGAATGTTAATAAGTTCTTGCCACATAGGGACAAACTAAATAGAGAAAGCCTTACATGATTTAGGTGCCAGTATTAATCTAATTCCTTACTCAGTATTTAAGCAGTTAGGTTTAGAGGGACTCAGACCCACAAATTGAACCTTACAGCTAACTGATAGGTGCATTCAAGTTCCTAGAGGTGTAGTGATGGACGTACTCGTCCACGTTGATGACTTCTTTTATCCGGTAGACTTTGTGGTCCTTCACACAAATCTGGTAGAGTAGCCTCAAGATGAAATACCATTGACCATTGGCCGACCCTTCTTTGCCACTGTTAATGCATTGATCAACTGCCATAGTAGAGCTATGAAGTTGACTTATGGGAATAAGACTATTGATTTGACCATCTTCAATGCAACTCATACTCCATTCAAAGATAAATTTAATGTGTACAACATGTTTGGTATTGTTGTAAACAATACATTTCACAGTTCAAATCCTAGGGATCCATTAGGAGCTTGCCTTACACACTTTGGAGAGGATTTTAATATTGATAATCTCATCAATGAGGTCAATGTCCTATTAGATTTTGTCCCCATTTTGGATACCACTGATGTGGTTAAAATTTTAAAAGTCAAAGATCTAATTCCCGAAGCAGATGAAATGCTTGCCAAGTTAGAGCTTAAACCTCTCCCTGAAAATCTCAAATATGTTTATCTAGGTCCTAATGAGACTCTTCCTACCATCATAGCATCTGACCTAGAGCTTGAGAATGAAGAGAAATTAATACGTGTATTAAAGGGAAACACAAAAGCTCTTGGATAGAACATCTTAGATATTAAGGGTATTAGTCCCTCTGTTTACATGCATACAATTAAGCTTGAAAATAATACGAAGAAGTCCCGAGAAGGGTAATGAAGGCTTAACCCAACTATGGCAGAGGTTGTAAGAAAAGAAATTCTGAAATTGCTTGATGCATGGATTATATATCTCATTTCTAATAGCCTTATCCATGTTGTTCCTAAGATGTCAGGAATCATTGTTGTGAAGAATGATCACAATTATCTTGTTCTTACATGCTTGAACACAAGGTGGCAGGTGTGTATAGACTATAGAAAGCTTAATTCGGTCACTCGAATAGATTACTTTCCCTTGTCATTCATAAACCAAATGCTTGAATGTCTCGCCAATCCTAAATACTAATATTTTGTTGATTGGTATTCTGGGTACAATCCAAGAGAAAATTATGCTCACCTATCCTTTTGGCACTTATGCCTATCGTCGCATGCCTTTTGGGTTACGCAATGCTCCTACAACATTTCAAAGATGTATGTTAAGCATATTCTTTGATATGGTCAAGTATTTTCTAGAGGTCCTTATGGATGACTTCTCACTCCTTAGAGATTCGTTTGATCAATGTCTCTTCCACTTATCTCTTGTCATAGCTAGGTTTTAACAGAAACATCTTGTGTTAAATTGGGAAAAATGCCACTTCGTGGTAAAGAAGGGAATAGTTTTAGGAAATGTCATTTCTATAAAGGGAATCAAAGTTGATAAAGCAAAGGTATATATCATATCTAGCCTCTCGACCCTACAAAATGTCAAGGACGTTCGATCATTCTTGGGGGATGTTGGATTTTATCGACATTTTGTTCTAGAATTTAACAAAATCGCTCGACCCATTAGCAATCTCCTCGCCAAGGATACCACCTTCTTATTCGATGGGCCTTGTCTTAATGCTTTTGAGAATCTTAAGACACATCTAACATCTTCACCCATTATATAACCTCTTAATTGAAACGAACCTTTTGAGTTAATGTGTAATATATTTGACTATGCCATTGGGGTTGTCTTGGCACAACACATTAATAATCTTTTGTGCGTCATCTGTTATACCAGTAAAACTCTTAATGATGTATAATTGAATTACATAAGCACAGAGAAAGAACTTCTAACAATAGTCTTTTCTTTAGAAAAATTATGTTCTTATCTCCTTGGTTTGAAAGTAATAGTCTATACGGATCAAGTTGCTATCAAACACCATCTCTCTAAGAAGGACGTCAAATAACGTTTGATCCAGTAGATAATATTACTTTAGGAGTTTAATATCAAAATTTGAGATAAAAAGGTGTCGAGAATGTTGTAGCTGATCACCTTTCTCGATTTGACAATGATACCCGAGATCAATCGTTACCTATTCGTAAGTCATTTCCAGATGAGAAACTCATGTCTATTCGCTCAATGCCTTTCGCACCATGGTTTGCGGACATTGCAAATTATCTTGCCACAAGGTAACTTCCTAGGTTTTGAACCAAGCCTGATAAAAGAAAATTCCTTAGTGAGGTTTGATGCTTCAATTAAGATGATCTATACTTATTCAAGTATTGCTCTGATCAAATTATTCGACGATATGCACCTAATTTTGAACACACCAAAATTATTGAATTCTATCGCACCCACGCTTGTGATGGTCACTTCAGTTCTAAAAAGACCTCTGCAAAAAATTTGCAATGTGGTTTTTATTGGCCAACCTTATTTCGTGATACTCACAAATTTTGTAATGCTTGTGATAGATGTCAGAGAATTGAAGCCTTGTCTCATAGAAATATGATGTCGCTAAAACTTATTTTGATTGTTGAACCCTTTAACGTTTGGGGCATCGGCTTCCTGGGTACACTTACACCATCTTCAGGGTGCTCGTACATCTTGTTAGCAATTGATTATGTAACTAAGTGGGCCGATTCCATTCCTACCTTAATAATCTTGATTGGAGATTTAACAGAAGTTAATAAAGAAGTTTCTTTTTTTTAAGTCTAAATATTTTAAATTCTCCATAAAAAAATTGTTCCCTCCTAATTTATCTCTTCCTCTCTCTTCCCTTATGTAAGTTCAGTTCCCCTCAGTCTAACGTCTCTCTTTTCGAGTCTATCTTTCTTTACTTTTTTTTGCTGGAATTTTTTCATTCAACAAAAAATAATGGGATTACTAACACAGGATGTTAGATTTTAATCATAATTAATTGCATATAGATCTATTATTTAAACTCATAGAATTTTCTTAATAAGTTTATTGTGGGAATCATGTATGCCTATAATTCTTACTCATAAGTATTTTATCCTGATTGCATAGATTAATAACAAGTTACTCATAATTTATTAATGGGGGTGTAAGCTTCTTAACATAAATTTAATGTTACGTACTATAGTCATGATTTTTTATTCCTTATATTCAGTGAGCATTTGGTTTGATTCTTATTATTTATATAGGCATACCTGTATAGGTTACCAAGTTCTTTTTTTAGGGGGTTACCAAGTTCTTATTACTCAAGGCAGACTTGTATAAATTACTCATGCTAAATTTAATGCTTTATACTGTATAGATTACAAAGTTCTTTACCAAAGTTAAATCTTATGTAAATCTAGTTATTTTCCAAAGCTTATCTCACCATAGTTGTATTGTTGTTTAGCGAATGGATTTGAATAATGGAGCAATACAATTGGATTTAGATGATGAAGTAATACAGTCTGGCTTTGATGAAGATAATTTTGATGAATTGGGGAACAATTTGGATGTACAAGATAATTCTTATACCGCATTTAATAATGACATCAAGATGAGAATTAGTATGATAATCAAAAGTGTCAAAGAAGTATTTAAATTTTATAGTTCTTATGCTATACGTATCGGGTTTAGTCTGCGCAAGGGAAGAACAAACAGAAGTAAGAAAAGTATTATAATATTAAGAGCATTATTTTGTTGTAGTTGTGAGGGTTTCGATCAGAAAAAGAATACTCCAATTAAAAGGCGAGATGACCGAAGGTCTGGGTGTGAAGCAATGTTTGAGATAAAAGTCACCGATAATGAGCAGGATGGAGTGATTAAGTTCATTACAACACACAATGATCATGACTTAGTTCCAACATCTACTGTGCATTTGATGAGGTCTCAACGTCACATAGAACTATCTTAGGTTTGAATCATCAAAACAATGACCTCTGCTAGTATGAATAATAAACAAATTTGTACTTATCTGACCAAGGAAGCCGGCGGAGCGCAGAATCTTAATTTCATTCCCTTAAATTGTATGAATTTAATTAGGAAAAGGAAGTATGAGTTTCATCAAAACGGGGATGCACAATGTCTTATAAACTACTTTAAGCACAAGAAATAAGTGAATAAGTTCTACTACTCTATTTGAACAAATGAGGATAACAAAATAAGTGTGATACATTTGGAACTAGGGTTTTACCATTGTAAGAGAAAAGGTAATCATGTATTAGAAGTAGATGATGTTATAGGTTATAGAAGAAGAGGCTCTAATAACCTTCAACAAAAAGAGATAGAAGATGTTGGAACTTATGATGGTACAACAAGTAAACTTATGATGGTACAACAAGTAACATCGGAAGTTTGTTAACTAGAAAGCGGAAGCGCTGTACAGTGTGAGACTTTATGAAAATGTTGGCTAAGTTCATCTGAGTTGAAATGTAAGGCAAAGATAAAGTGTACTACTTCCGATGATGACAGGTAAAGTGACAGTCAATCTCAATGTACTTTGCTCGCTTATGAAATACAGAATTGTGCGCAATTTGAATGGTACTTTTGTTGTAACAATACATAGGAGTTGGAACAACGAAAGAAACTCCTAAATCGACAAGAAGCCAACGGAGCCATACTCTGCCAAGAAATAAAATAATCACCCAAAAATACATAAAAGCCAATTGTGGATCATCGATCTATTGGATCCCCCGTCCAATCAACATCAGAATAAGCCCGAAGAACTAAAGATGAGGATGCCGGAATTAGTAAGGTCGGAAACAAGGTACCACGAATATACCGGAAGATGCGAATGATAGCAGCCCAATGCACAGTTTAAGGAGCAAAAACAAATTGACTGACAATATGAACACCATAGGTGATATCAGGTCGAGTGATCATCAAGTAAACAAGATTACCAACAATGACCCGGTAATGTGTAAGATATCCTAAACGTACACCATCAGAAGGAGTGAGACAAACGTGAAGCTCAAAAGGAGTATCATTAGTCTGAGAATCAGTAAGTCACACTCTCTGAATAACATCTGCAATATACTTAGACTGAGACAATAAGTAGCCTTTAGGAGACGAGGCTATCTCAATCCCAAGAAAATAATGAACAGGTCCCTGATCCTTCAACTCAAACACACGCTATAACTGAAGCTTCAACACATATATGCCGTTAGTATTATTACCAGTCAAAATCATATCATCAACATATAAAAGAAGAAATACACTACCCGCAATTGTAGTATACATAAACAAAGCATAATCATGTCCACTAGACCAAAAACCATACTGACGGATAACTGATGAAAACTTGTCAAACCAAGCACAAGGCGTTTGGTTCAAACCATACAGAGCCATACGAAGTTTACAAACTTCACCATGCGAGTGAATGACTCCTGGATGAGAACTTATATACACTTCCTCAACCAAATCACCATGCAAAAAAGTATTTTTTACATCTAGTTGAGATAATTCCCATTGGCGGGCAGATCTACTAGCAATCAAGAGATGAACAATGGTCATCTTTGTTACGGGAGCAAAAGTCATTTTATAATTAATCTCATACTCTTGCCTAAAACCACGAGCTACAAGGCGAACCTTGCACCGTTGTACTGATCCATTAGATTTTGTCTTTATCTTATAAATTCAGCGACAACTAATAACATGCTTCTCTAGAGGTAGAGGCATCAAGTCCCAAGTCCCTGTTACGTATAATGCAGATAGCTTCTCATCCATGACCTAACGCCAAAGAGGATCATTGTTGGCCTCTTTGTAAGAGATCGGTTCAGAGTGACTGCGGATAGTAGTTTGAAATGAAGCAAACTCAGTCGAATAATAAGAGTTGGAAAAAGCAAACATATTGGGAGGACAACGGTCACGCACAGGATTACGCCTAGGAGCTGGTCCAACGAAAATAGGAGTCAATGGAATGAACTCTATGACAGGTATTATGGTTAGTATATCAGATAAAGAACTAGTATCATCCATAGGAAAGGGATCTACAAAATACAATTCACGCTAGTGCATCTCTCGTGAACGATCAGGAATTAAATATAGAGGAATGAGCTCCAGAAAAACTGTATGGCGAGACACGTATAATTTCTGACCAATAAGATCATAACATCTGTACCCCTTCTGAGTATTACTATAGCTAAGAAAAACACACATAATAGATCGATAAGAAAGCTTACCACGATCAGCCTTATGGCACAGAACAAAGCAAGAGCAACCAAAAATCTTCAAGATAGAGTAATTTGGAGCTATTCCGTATAAACGCTCATATGGGGAAATTTTAGCAGGGAGAAACATTGAAATCTGATTAATTATGTAAACAACTGTAAGGACTGCCATACCCCAAAAAATACTAGGCACAAATACATAAATAAACATAGATCTTACAGTCTCCATGACATACCGATGTTTTATCTCAGCAACCCCATTCTACTGAGGAGTTTCATTACATGAAGACTGATAGAAAGTCTCATCTAATGCCAACAAATCAACAAAATCACTAAAATTATACTCTCCTCCCAAGTCACCCCGAAAATACTTTATAACAGTAGAAAATTATGTTTGGATCATAGTTTTAAAGGCTTGGAAGACAGAAAGAAACTATGATCGACATTTCATAAAAAATACCCAACAATAGCAACAATAATCACCAATAAATGAAACATAATATTTGGGCCCTCCTTTTGTAAGATGAGGAGCAGGCCCCCACATATCAGAGTAAGCTAAATCAAAAGAAGTAGAAGAAACAGATGTGATAATAGAAAATGGTAAAGCAACATTTTTTTAGAGTTTACAACTAGAATACTTAAAAATATCATGACAATGGACATCACCTAAAGCTCCAGTAGAAACTAAATACTTTAGTCGGGATCCAGATACATGACCTAATCTAGCATGCCATAAGTAAAAATTACTGGATTTAGATCCTAAACGAAAAGAAGACAAATTAATAGACGAAATAGTAAAAGTAACTCTAGCAGATCGTTAAAAATTTTCTAAGATGTATAGACCGCTATCTCTACGACCAGTCCCAATCAGCCTCTGAGAATGATGGTCCTACACAAAATAATGGGAGTCAAAAAAATAAACAAAATAACCAGAGATACACAATTGACTAACATAAATCAAACTCAAGGTAAGACGGGGGAAATAAAAACATTAGGTAGAGATAAATTTAGTGTTGAAACAAGACCAGCACCAACTAAGGGCATAGACGCTCCATTAATTGCAGTAACGTTAATGGTAGAAGAAGAACATTTAAGACATGTATAAATGGATCAATCGTTCGTTATATGATGTGTGACACCAAAATAAAAAATCTAAGTGTTACGACAACTACCTGAAGGTACACTAAATGAGGCAGAACTAGCATGTAAAATGATATCAGGATGCTGAAGAAGAAAATATTCTATGAGTTGCAATATCAGAGAATGATGCATAACTATAAGGTATTGTTGCTAATTGGGTAGGATGAGCATGCTGAGCTGGAGGTGCAAGTGAGAGTTGCAAAAGTGACGTAGAAGGTCTAACATACTACGGTGTAGGTGTTCCTCTATTGGACTAAGGATGATCTTTAAACTGCTGTGTAGATGTCCATAGAGACGATCCTCGACTTTATTGTTATAGTCTCTTTGGGCATTGATTCTTCCAATAACCTTTCTGATGACAAAAGGCGCACTCATCACGAGTTCACTGATATAAAATATGTTGTTTTTTGTAAAAGCTATGAGATTGAGACTAGACTGATGGCTGAATATCCAAGACTAACTAAGTGGGCATAGTAAGAATCAATTTTCCAACTTGCATCCTCAAACGATCCTCCACTGCACAGAACTCACTAACAACAGAATCAACACTAGGGAGAGGATCTCTATGCAAAAAAGAACCTCAAAGACTCAAAATCATCATGCAATGTAACTAAGAATTGCACTAAGTATTGCTACTCACGATACGTGATCCAATCTACACAAGTAGTAAGCCCCAGTGGCTCAGTCAAAGTAAGCTGATCCTAAAGACCAGTAATCACCCCATAAAACTCCTGAATACTACTATCTCCTTGTCGAACACCACATACATCAATCTCCAACTGATATTGTCGAGCAAAATTTGATTTCATATACACCTTTTTTAAGTGATCCTACCTCTCCTTTACCGTTTGGAACTTGGCCAATTGAACGCCAATGGAATACCGAGGTACTTATCCATGTAATGATCCTTGAGTTGCTCATTTGACATTTTTGTAAATTAGATGCATATGTTAACTTTTCTAAGTTTGTGGGCTTCATAATTGTACAATCAATATAGTCCCACAACCCTCTACCCATAATGAAGTGCACCATACTGTCACCCTAATAGGCATAATTTGGCCTTGTTAATTTTAGACTAATAGGTTACAAATCCAACTTTTCATCAGCCATTTTATCAAACAGTAAATATCACAATTAGGAGAAAACTCACATACACATCAGAGGGAACCCAGATAACTCTTCACAAAACTAATTTAGAATCAACAAGTTAAACAACTCCTAATCAGGAAATAAACGATTCCCAAATCATAAAATCAAACCCAGAGTTAACCCAAATCAGTAGTAGCGGAGAGAGGTATGATTTGTAATCAGATTAAAGAGAGGAAGAACTTACAACACAAATTAGTAGCAGAGAGAAAGATTCCAAAGTCAAATCATCACCATAGATTTTAAAATGTAAGAAGATGAGTAGAGGAAGTTTCAACAGCAGAAATCTATTCTTTGGATTCAAAAATTGAGTGAGCAATAATCGAAATCATCATATCAAATCAATCGGGGACAAAGTTAATCATTTTTAGAGAAGTACAAACCAAGCCAACCTTGCTCTAATACCATGATACATTTGGAACTAGGGTTTTACCATTGTAAGAAAAAAGGAAATCATGTATTAGAAGTGGATGATGTTATGGGTTACAGAATAAGAGGCTTTAATAGCCTACAACAAAAAGAGAAAGAAGAATGACATAAATGCCCTCAGGCTTAAGCTACTCTAACAAAGTGGTTATTTTTTTGTGATGGAAAACCTGAACTATGGATTGTTTGGTGATGTTATTGGCTTTGACACCACATACATGATAAATACTTACAAAATGATTTGTATGCCATTTGTTGGAGTCAATAGTCACAGCCAAACTGCAATTTTTGGGTGTGGTTTATTAGTGCAAGAAACATCTGAATCGTTAGTCTGGTTATTTAACACTTTCCTAGAAGCTTTGGGAGGTAAACATTCAAAGACTATATTCACTAATCAAGCTTTGATAATTGCTAAATTCATCAAAATTTCATTTCCAGATGCTCATTATCACCTATGTTTGTTGCACACGAACAAAATGCACGTAAAAATATTGGTAGTATTTAAGGTAAATTCTCTCATTTCAGACAAGATTTTGGTGCATGCAAATAAGATAATGAGACGGTTGAAGAATTTGAAGAAAAATGGTACGCATTAATTGAAAAATACAAGTGAAGAGAGAATAAGTAGTTGAAAGAAATATACAAGCTACGTGAAAAATAGGCTTCAGTGTATGGAAGTATCTACTTTTGTGCAGGTATGACGACTACCCAAAGATGTGAGAGTATTAACTTCTTTTTGAAAAAGTATTTCTCTAAAAGTTTTATTCTGGCAAAAATTTGTGATTTAATACGATAACGCAAACATTGATCGAAAAAAGACAGAGAGAAGAGCAGAAAATGCAACTTGGCAAACTAGACCTATCCTTATATGTGATTGGGTCGTTGAGATTGAAGCATCAAGGAAGTATACAAGGAAAGTGTTCTACGACTTCCAAGATTAAATATAAAAAATCTCTTAATCTACTACTAACCATGACAAATGAAGATGAAGAATCAGCTATATATACGACTAGGCGAATGAATAATCGTGGAGGAACTTGTGTACTAACATGCATTACCTAAATCAATTAGTACGATGCAATTATAAAAAAAATTAAATTTGAAGGAATTTTTGTTCTCACGCACTAATGTTGTTCCACGAAAAACAATTTACAAGTTTACCATCGCAATATTACTTGAAAAGGTAGAGCAAACATGTGATAAAAGAGGTTATTCTTGACACGTATGGGGATGTAATTATGCATGATATGGATCCATCATCTACGGCACGCTATAGTGAATTATCACGTATCGCATAGAGGATTGTAACTAAATATGCAAGTAGTGAGAGCCAATCTACACTAGGTAGATCCCCGTTGCTGGAGGTAGAAGCAAAGATGGCATCTTTTGCAATTTCTGAAGAAGGAGAAGGTATGCAAAATTTGGATGATCATGAAGAGCAACCTCTTTCCGGCGACGATGCAACATTATGAAATCCGAAAAGTAAAAAGACCGAAGGAGAACCGAAAGGAAGACTTAAAGGTATTTTAGACATAAATATACCTAAGAAAAAAGCTTCATCAAAGCAAACAAGTAAGTAAATTATTTTTTATTGTTTATGATGGAACTTGTTAAATTGTATAAGTCTAATACTTTCATCAAAAAATATAAGGAGGTGATCAAAACAAACATGGATAAGTTAGTCCAGATGAGACGCTTGTTCTCGGTGGAACTACTAATACTTACCAAACTTCAGGTCAGTTATTTTATCTTTTAATGTTTGTGATTAAACTTATATAACTTAACTTTTAAATAGTTGCATTAATTATTTTAACTCTAATATCGATTCTTTTATTTACAATATATATAGGAAATGATCAAAATAACCAACAAGGAGAAGTTAGTATACATGAGAATCTTGTTCTTGGTAGAACATCTAATACCCATCAACCTGCCAAGGTCAAGAACTCTAGATAAAGTTTTTTTCTTTCTGTATAAAGCATCTTTTGATTATGAATATAACTACATTGATTAATTCTTTTTATACAAGAAGAGCATCGTCGATTTACTTAACGGACAATTCTCTGGGGTAAATCTAAATCAAGCGATGTGTTCATGGCCTGATATGAGTGTTCCACCGAGATTAATTGGCGGTTTTGGTAACCCTAGACTCCAAAGTATGTCATATGACTCATATCACCACCCTAGTCTCCAGGGCTATGCACCACATTTCCCAAGTGGTTACTTAACACAAGTAAGAAATTTTTATTAAGATAACGCTACTTCATCATTTTATCATATTTGACAAGTATTGTCTGTTTAACTTATATTCTTTTATTATGTAGAAATCTAAGGAGGAAATTTATGCACCATATCATGTTCCGACACCAAGAGGCTATAATCCATTCCTTTAAAGGGCTTACACATATATTTATCCACAAGTAATGAACTCTTAACATTTTATTTTATTTTATTTTATTTTATTGTCTTTTACTATTAAATAGATTGTGTCATATTCTTTTTAAGTTTGATTGTTTTACATTTTTAATAGGCTTTAACTACTAAATAGGTTTTAGGAAATGCAACTGGGTCTATCAGTTCAAAGTTGGGTGAATCTCAATCATCCCAGGTAACAGCTGATTCTTAATATTTTGAAATATTTATATTAGTCTCCATTGTTTTATACTTTAATAGACTCCAATTGCATATAGGATTTAGCAAATACGTCAGGGTCTATCTGCTCAATGTTGGGCTAATCTCAATCATCACAGGTAAGAGTTAATTCTTAATACTCTATAATTTATGCCTCACATTGTGAGAATAATTAAAATTGATACCTCTTTTATATTGGTCTCAGATGGATAAGTTCAAGAGCATCGCAGGAAAAAAGTTGGATTTTACCTTATGCTTGTGATCCATTAATTATTTCATGTTCATTGGGAGCCAATTAATAAGGGGACGAGGGGATACAAGAACACATTATTATTTATGTTTTGCTGGAATTTTAAAGCGTATAGCAAGTATCATTCTCAAATATGATTGCTTTAGTATCATTTTTTATGATTTAAAAGTTTGATCAGCATTGCTAGGTACTTCAATTATCATGGTGGTGATTAACTTGAATAAATATTAAACAATATTGATTTTTTGAATAATTTAGGTTCTCTTGATGTGTATATATCAAATAAAAATGGTTTGAGGTTAAGATACAAATAGAGTTCAACATTGGTAAATCATTCCTCATATGTATCTTCTTTGTGCATCCTGAATTTTGATTGAGTACAATTTTGGGGTAATCATTGAATATGCGTAATGGAACTTTTTAATAAATTTGAATAACATTTGTGTTAGGAAAATGAGGGGGTAAATCGTAACGCTGAAGCACAATACGATTAAATAAGAACCGAATATCTAATTATAACTACAGAGAATTCAATCCAAGGCAATAAAATACATACACAGAGTTTAAATTTAGGTGGAAACCCAAAAGGATAAAAACCACCCCAACAAAGTACGATGAATCTATTATCAATTAGGGTTACAAGAAGTTCTAGAGATCACTCTATCTCACCTCTACCCTTACAGATAATCCCCAACAAGAAACCCAAGAAAGAAAACCCAAGAAATCTCTCCAGAGTAAAACCCTAAATTTCTCTTTTTTCTCTTATTGTACAGATGCCTTCAACTCATACTCTATATTTATAAACTTTCAATTTGGTTATCAATGAAGTACGCATCACGAGACAAATAATCACTTTAGAATATATCTCCTTCAAAATGAACTTAACAAAACAAACACCGCGGTTTTTGTTTGAACGAAATACAGTCTCGTTCGAACGACTTCAATGGAAAACTTTTTCGCTCGAACGACTTTATGACTCGTTCGAACGATTTCGTCTATTTTGAGCCGTAACCCAATAATCTCCACCTTGGCGAAAAAACTATCTTTTCAGCTTCATTCGTCGTGTATCCTTGTCGCGTTGCCCCTATAGGCAACATCTCAATTAAGAGAATTACACGAGTCTAGGTTTTTCCTAGACCCACCATTCGGAACCCACTTTCTAATCATCTTTGTAGACCGTGCCATTGCTTCACCTTAAACTAAATTCCCCTTTCAAGAAATTTCCATAGTTTTATCGGTACATACAACCTTCACATCTCCACCCACTAATTTACCAACCAATACATTCATGTTCATGCTTAGAACTCCCTTCATGATCAAAGAAGACTTCCAATAAACTTTCATTACTCCACCTCACCCGGAGTAATTGTAGCCCTCATTATCTAATTTGGAAAGTAAAATTAGATTATGAGTCATACTCGGCACATGTTAAACATCATGAAGAACTACGATGCGTCCATCGAACATCCTCACGCGAATATTACCCACTCCTAAAATCGGTCATCGAGAGCCATCGCTCGTTGACAAAAACTTGTTACCCTCACACCTTGCATATTTGTCGAACCATGCCTTGTGTGCACATACATGCATTGTAGCCCCACTATCAAACACCCATCTTCTATTGTGGTAAGAACCATCAGCGACCACAACGAGGAGTACCTCGTCACCATCGTTACTAGTAACTGTCGTCAGCTGCTAGTGTCACTTTTGGAGCCCTTTGCTGAACTTACTCATTTACCTTTCCCAGCTTTGCAATCCGATCTATAATAACCCGATTGACCACAGCCCCAACAATTTCCTTTTCTGAACTTATTATAACTTCTCTTCCTACTAACCACCATTACCGAGTTTTTCACAGAGGATTCGTTACCCTTAAGCCTTCTTTCCTCGAAAAGAGGCGTACTTGTAACCTCCTCAAAACTCAAAGTTTCCATCCCATACATCAACGTAGGTTGAATATGCTTAAAAGTAGAAGGAAATGACCATATGAGTTGAAGCGGCTTATCTTCATCTTCAACTTTAATTCCGATCGATTCCAATTCTAAAATGATCCCATTCAAAGAACCTAGGTGATCACCAACGCTCGTACCCTCATTCATCCTAAGCGTATGAAACCTTTCCTTGAGGTATAAGTGATTTAAAATACTCTTTGTTTGGTACAAACTTTCAAGCTTTTCCCAAAGGCCATTTGCGGTCTTCTCTCCAACCGCGTTTGCCAAAATAGTTTTAGCAAGACAAAGGTGAATCCCGATCGCAGCCCTTGAACCTAGATCTTCTCGGTCTTATTCATCATTGTCCACTTTTTGGGTCGTTATACGTTCAATCAGAGTTTTAGGTATAGGTTTCCCTTCCAGTGCCTTGCCTAACTTGCCTTGAATCAAGATATCTTGGACTTGTATTAGCCACAATCCAAAATTATTCTTCCCATCTAACTTCTCCACATTAAATTTGATCGCGTTAAAATACTTAGATCCTTCCATCTTGCTTCTCTACTTGCCCCAAACCTCTCTCTGATGCCAATTGTTTGGAAACTGAGTCTAATTCTAACCACAGAGAATTCAATTCAAGGCAATAAAATACAAACACAAGGTTTAAATTTAGGTAAAAACCCAAAAGGATCAAAACTACCCCCGACAAACACGATGAATTTATTATCAATTAGGGTTACAAGAAGTTTCATAGATCACTCTATCTCACCTCTACCCTTGCAGATAATCCCCAACAAGAAACCCTAGAAAGAAAACCCATGAAATCTCTCTAGAGTAAAACCCTAGATTTCTCCCTTTTATCTCTCTCTAACTCTTTTCTTTTACTGTACAGAGGCCTTTAACTCACTCTCTGTATTTATAGACTTTCTATTAGGTCATCAACAAAGTACGTATCACGAGATAAACTATCGCTTTGAAATATATCCCCTTCGAAACGAACTTAAAAAAACAAATACCGCGGTTTTTGTTCGAACAAAATACAGTCTCGTTCGAACGACTTCAACGGAAAGCTTTTTCGTTTGAACGACTTTGTGACTCGTTCGAACGACTTCGTTTGTTTTGAGCCGTAACCCAACAATTTGTACTCTTATATGTTCTTGTTTAATGGTACTTCCATTTTTTACCAAAAAAATAAGATATGCTTTGGTAGTTAAGATCATCGACAATGAACTTGCACTCTGCAAACAATTTGAAGCTTTCCTTCGAGCTAAAAGTATATATGGATAATGTTGGACGGTTTTATGGTTTTACTCATAAAGTTTCATGGTATGATTTGTGTGTACAACGGCAATGATTGTTATTGTTAAAGCTCATATATGTGCTTGATGTTATATGCTATAGAGAGTGAGAAAGTCGATGGGGGAAAGAAGAAAAGAGTAAACTAGTTGTTGTTGTAACACCTCTCGTTATCCATTTTGTATAAACCTATTTATACATGGAAGGTTCTTCTTCATACGCAGTGAGTACTTTTATGGTCTTTCTAATTTTCTGTAATTCTTAAGAGATGTTTTTATTAGTAATCTGATAAGAGATTAGTAGAGAAGAACGTACAGGAAGAGAGTGCGAAGAGGTAAGGAGAGAGAAAGCATAGAGAAAATATTGGATAATCTAAAATATTCAGACTTTAAAAAAAACTTCTTTCTTAACTTTTGTTAATCTCCAGCCAATAGGAGACCCTCCAGTTAGGGCGGGTTGGCAAATCCGGACTCGTAAAAAGAGATTACAAGATAGATAATTGTATCCTTTCTCCCAATTTTTAAGATTTTTTAAGATAAATATATTTTCCAATTAAATGGGAGATAGAAAAAGAAACACAAATAACCACTGTAATCAAACTAAAAATATTGGTAATATATTTTATTTTAAAATTTTGGGTATTGTAAAAACCAATAGTAATCATAATTACGGTAACTATACCCACTGTAAGTGGTAACTTGTGATACTAATAAAGGCGGCAAAGCAATGTTTTATATCCACCATAAGAGCATGGGCAGCAGGATAGCTATCGTAGCGATAGCTATCCAAAATCTCTAAATTTTGGTTTTCCAGAGTAGCTATCGCTCAAATTTCCCAAATTTTGAAAAATTCAGTAACTATTTGTGGCTATCTGTTTTCATGTCAGGTGTCAGTGGCTCACGTAAACAAACTATTATTAAATGTCTTAAAAATTTTTTTTTATTTTTTTAATATATTACATGCGCCAATTTAATTGGCCCTGTATATTATTATTTTATATTTAATTTAAAATTTTGGGTTTTTAATAATAAAAAAATATTTGTGCGCCAATTCAATTGGCGCGGTGTTATTTTTATATATATATTTATTTTATTTTTATTAAAAATGTCGGCGCCAATTGAATTGGCGCACAATTATTTTTTATTTAAAAAAAAAAAAAATTATATTAAAAACTGACATCATCCCCACCCTGAAAAAGACATTTTTTTTTAGCTCTAGCCACATGTCATATTTTTACTGAATTTGTGCCTACGTGGCTCGCTAACTTAGCGAGGCTGCTGCCCATGCTCTAAGTTAAAAGTTGTGGTTTATATTAAGGTCAAACGTAAGTCTCTACCTACGGTAAATATTATGGATGTAAGGTACCAATTGCGATAAAAACGAAAATAATTAAAAGTTGAGTGAGAGAAAATTGATCTGGAGAAACTTTAATGGCGGCTGAAAAGACTTAGTAATGTAATGAGAGAGAGAGAGTCTACAAGTTTTATTTTCTTCTTTTATTCCTTTTTTCTATTTTTGTGTTGTTGATTATCTCCAGGTTCCAATTAGCTTTTGAAATGAAAAAGACTATATTGCCTACTTTTTTGTTTTTGCATGGGATTGGCTTTAACTTTTTGTGGGTGGGTATTATCCCGACCCGGTGAGAAGAGGTTGTAGATTAGTGAAGGTTACATTATTTCATGATTGTAACAGTGGGTACAAGTACAACAAGTGAATGGTCCGTAATTCTGTATATAGTACTGATAATAACAGTAATTCAGTGAGGTCATTGTCATCATAACATGTTGTAGATTGATTGAAGGTTGTATTATTGCATGGGAGTAAATTCACCCCCTCCATTTGATTTTAGTACTTTGATCTTACCATGAGGTTCTCAACATGATCCAAGTTAATAATATACTATCATTTTAATGATGAAAATTCAAGGGGAATTAAAGGAGATTATACAGTGACACTAAAATTTAGAAGAAAAACAAAACACTTGTATCAGTTTAAAGGTAGGATTGCAAATCTATACTGTTCTATATGAAACACGAAGACTAGATAGTAAGAGTTTGTCGACTCTGCATGCTTTAATTGTTTACGGAGAGTGATTCCCATAGTAAATATTTATGATGATTTGAGCATATGCTAACCATTGGATTCATGTATGAGAATAAAGCTTATAGCTGATAAAATGGTCTGTAATTACTTCAATCATTGAAAATGTTTACAATAGGAGTCATCGCCGTCTACGTAGCAGAGCTGCCATGTGCCATGGGAGTCATCACTTATAGAAGTTAATACATCAAAAATATATAAGTAAAAGAAAACATCAATCAAATAGTGAAGATACCGTCACAAAGCACATCAAAAGGATAAAACATGCACATGAATACCTAATGGGAGAACCCCAATTGAATAAGTCCTCATAATCTACTTCACGGTCGTAGATTGCGTTCAAACTCATCCATATCTTCTTCTAATATTCTAACTGATGCCCGAATTCCTTCATTATACCCTGTATCCATTAACACAACAAGATTCCTCTAGTAATGAGAAGCCTTATCTATGCAAGTTGGTTTTCCCAAACCGAAGTCTTGATGGAAAGGTTATTTACACCAACTAGTGAATCTTAAAACCTCAACACGATGATTGTAAGGACTTAATGTCATAGAGGAGAGATTATACTATTACATCACAGGATTAATACTCGACTAGGGTTCTAGCAAGTGTAGTAGCCTACTCGCAGCCTTCCATTACCAGTCGAATACTCGAAGGCTACATCAAAGCCTACCTAGAGACTTGAAGCCCAGTAAGACTAGTAACTGAGTCCACGAAGCCTTCCGAGCCTAGTCAAACAATCGAAGCCATCTACCGCAGTCGAAGCCGAAGACAGACGGTCAGTACCAGAACTCAACATCATTAACAGAGAGACTTCCACCATGGTCACACATGGTCGAAGGCAGACACATCTGACAGCCAGCTCACCAGACAGAGCAGTGTAGCGAGCCACCTGACAGCTACAGTGTGAGAACCGACTCTGAGTACAGAATAGTTGTCCTAAAGAATATACATGTAATCTGACCTCCTATGGTGAGTCATCCCTTTCTATCTCCTATAAATAGGAGGGAGGATGCACTATGAAGGGGTTAGAAAATCTCTCCCACCAACCCTTGAAGATTACCTTCGATTACCCTGTAATTTTCTTCCAATACTCGATCTGTAATCAAATTCGATATATATCATCTACTATTCAATTCCTCGCTAAAGGTTGTGGAGTAACACATTCTAGACCTCCACGCAAGTGTGCTAGTCTAGCAAATATTGCTTATCATTGGCTCACGTACTTGCAAACGTCCCTAGTCGAGGATTAACTACTTGGTGTAAGAGCTAATTTCCCCTCCTACCAAACTTGGCCCCTATATTTGGCGTCGTCTGTGTTATACCCACCCTGCCCAACTCCCTTTGTCTCTTTTATCTTTCTCTTTTTACCCATCCCAGCCACCCTCAATGGCCCCCACCCTTCGCTCCACCTCTGTTATCGTTGAAAACTTCACCGACGGAATAGCCGCCCAACTCACACTCATCAGCCAACAGTTTTCTTAAGCCGAAGAATGGCATTCCAATCAGCTACGTCTAGAACGTGAAGACAGACGTAACAAGCTCGAGGCTGAACGGTAACGCCATTTGGATAATAACGAGTGTCAACATCGTGCCCTCGACGAACTGTGCCACATAGTTTGAGAGCTTTAGCAGGTTCACACCCAGGACGCTCCTCTGCGATCCCGGGTACTTGCCCCTTCCCGCGTTTCAGCCCCCGCTCACCTTGGGCCCCACCCTCAGGTCAAAGTTTCCCCGGTCCACCTTGGTGCCAAGGGCGCTCCCACCATTTTACCTACCAGTTCGATCCACCTTAGTATACACCCCACGAAGGATTCTTCTTACTCCACCCTTCGCACCTCCCAACATCCCACACGCTGCCCTGCTCGAGAATGTCTCGGGGAGCGCAACGCTGAACATACTCTGAACCCTCGGCCTCACCTACCTCGACCCCAGCGATCTCCTCAATGCTGCCTACCTTACTCAGTAGGAACTTGATCATAAAATCCGTGCCGCTATCCGCGTCAGCACGAACCCCACACCTAACTCCTGGAGTCGTTTAAACAACCCTATCTGCCTCAAACTCCTAGCGGTCAAAGTACCCCCAATTTTCCATACCCCTAAAATCAGTAAATACCGCAATACTGACCCTCAGTCTCATGTCCTCGAATTCTAAAATGCCTTAAGTCTGTACTGGATTGCTGACCACATTTTGTATTGAATTTTCCCTACCAGCCTGATTGATAGCCCTCTCAAATGGTACCACAACCTCCCTAATGAATCTATCCGAAGTTTCAAACAATTGTCAACCCTTTTCATCGCCCAGTTTGCCTTTAATAAGGACCGTGAGGTCCGAGTCGACGTTTTTTTCAACTTCCACAAATCTCTCAATGAAACACTCGAAGCTTTCGCCAAGTGGTTTCTCAACGAGTCGTACAAAGTCAAAAACCTCGACTGTGCGAACGCCATTCTCGCGTACTACACTTTACCAGATCACAGTCATGTTAAGGAGTACATTGTGCTTCATAAACCATGAAATCTCAAGGATATGTTTTTTAAGGTCAACGGCTACATTGATCTCGAACGCCTACGCGAATCCAATCGCCAGGGCCAAGCGTCAGCCACCAACAACAACAAACCTCGCTCATCGCCTACGCCCATGGTCACTCCCATATCACGGTAGACCAAGATCCGTAAACGCCCTCACTCCGATGTTACACCTTCTAATACCCGAAAAAAATAACCTATGCCTGTCTTACCGAAGCTTATTACCCACATACAAGCCGATCCTATCTGGCATACTCCTTACCCCATCGAGGTCGGTAAGGACGAACCTTATTGCCAAAATCATAAATACAATTGCTACCCCTCCAACAAATGTTATGCTCTGCAATGAACGCTGAAGATGATTCTTAAAGCTGGTCGTCTACATCAATATGTCGTCGATCTTCCATGCTATCTCGACGGCTCATACCTTAAGCCTCAACCCACTCCGAATACCGATCCAGCCGAGGTACATATTTTTCAACTTTACCTCATTAAAGTTATTAACATCGACAGTGGTCATACTCAAAGCAAGCACAAACGAGTCGAAGAATGCTGTAAGCTCACTTACCAACAGAAATTACCCTTCCTTCTACCAGAATCTAGCAAATGCCCTCGGCTCGAAGGTATATCCTTCATCGATTGCGATACTTCTCATGTTCGCTTCCCCCATTCTGATCCTTTGGTCATCATGATCAAGGTCAAACATCTCGTCTTACACACCATGCTCATTGATACAGGAAGTGTAACTGACGTGCTCTTCCTACAGACCGTCCGTGCCATGAACAAATTAGACCTTATTTAACCTGCCAGCGTCGAGCTTAAGGGCTTTAATGGTGCTACCGAAGTCGCCGTCGGTCGCATTAACTTGCCGGTCACCACTGGTCTAGTCACTCTCCAAACCAGTTTTCTTGTCATTGATAAGAAATATGAATATTTGGGCATTCCTGCGCACGATTGGCTCCATGCCATGAAAGTCATACCTTCTACCTACCACCAAATACTTCGTTTCACTACCCCCTGTGGCACATAGAACATGAAAGTCTCTCAACGCTTTGCCCGCTTATGTGAGCACCCCGAGATCGATCTTACAAGGAAATTTGTTAAGCCATAACAATCAATGCTCCTTACTCCCCCCACACCATCAAACCCTTCTGATACACCTGTCGAACCCACTGTATACATCAAACTCGATGGTCCTGGTCGAGGTACATTCATTGGTAGTTTCTTGGACGAGATCGAACGCCTCGAGCTCACCACTTTCCTTCGAGCAAATAAAGATGTCTTCGCCCGGATATTCCATGAAATGCCCGACATCGACCCTACACTGGCCTGCTATCGTCTTGATCTCATCCCTAAAGCTACAGTTGTGAAATAGAAGAAACATACTTTGACCTCGCAGCTTCAAGAAGCTGTAAACATCAAGGTCGATAACCTCCTTGCCGCTGGTTTCATCAGAGAAGTCAAGTACGTCGACTAGATTTTGAACATTGTTATTGTCTCCAAGAAGAATGGAAAGATCTGAATCTGCGTCGACTTCATTAACCTCAATAAGCACACACCAAAGGATAGTTTTCCTCTCCCGGTCATTTTAGTGCTCTTGGACGCCACCACCGGTCATGAACGCTTATCCATGATGGACGTTGCTTCGGGTTACAATCAGGTACCCCTTATCCCCGAGGACTAACTTAAAACTACTTTTATCACAGAACACAACTTTTACTATTTTAACGTGATGCCATTCGGTCTAAAAAATGTGGGTGCCACTTACTAATGCCTTGTCACCACCATGTTCAAACCTTTGCTAGGCAAGTCGGTCGAAGTTTATATTGACGACATGTTGTGCAAGATCCTTAAAAAAAATACCCACATTCAAGACTTGACTGATGTCTTCTCGATACTTAGAACATATAACATGAAATTTAACCTCGACAAGTACCAATTCAGAGTGACTTCTAGAAAATTCATGGGCCACCTTGTTAGCAAACGAGGTATTGAGATTGACCCTACCCAAATTCAGGCCCTCGTCGATATGCCCTCTCCTCGAACCCAAAAAGATGTCCAAAAGGTCACTGGCAAGATAACCGCCTTAAACCATTTTATCTCCAAGTCCTCTGACCGTTGTGCTTGGCTCTTCTCCCTTTTACGAGATCAAGGTGTTCATAAAGCTAAAAAGAGAAACCCTAAAATTAACTGGATACCCAAGTGTGAGCAAGCTTTTCTCGAACTTAAAACTTACCTTGGCCAACCACTTATCCTCAATACTCCAGTCAAAGGTGAGGTGCTCACTCTATATCATGCAGTCACCAAAACCTCTATCAGCTCGGTCCTTATCCGAATTGATACCAATATCAAGAAACCCGTCTATTTTATCAGCAAAACCCTAACCCCTGCTGAAACTAGATACACTAAACTCGAACGCCTACTACTTACTCTTGTTTATATCTCTTAAAAGCTCAAACCATACTTTCAAGCTCACCCTATACGTGTTATTACCAACTACCCCCTTCGAGAGATTCTCAACAAAAATGATAAATCTAGACGGGTACAACAATGGTCTATTTATCTTAGTGAACACGGTATTACTTTCAAGAAATAGATATCTCAAGAAGGCCAAGCAGTCACTGATTTCCTTGTCGACTTCCCGATCAAAGACATCGACTAGGAGGAACATGAAGATGATCTACCAAAAGACCAGCCCGAATAGAACGACCCTTGAACCCTAACACGGGTTGACGTCTCATTATAGATGGATCCGCTAGACCTAACGGTTTGGGGATCGGTGTTGTTCTGGTTACCCCCCTCCAACGGCCGAATCGAAAAGGCTGTCAAGCTAAACTTTGAATGTTCTAATAATAAGGCAGAATATGAAGCCTTGATACATGGCCATGATCTTACCCTTGAAATTGGTGTTCCCAAGCTTACAATATTTACAAATTCCCAACTTGTTCAGACACAGTGCACCGGTGAAAATTAGGTAAACGACCGCATGGCTGAGTATGTTGGACTTGTCCGCCAGCGCATGGATCGTTTTTCTAAACAATCTTCCATTGCACATTACCCTCGAGGCAAAAATAGACATGCCAACGCCCTCGCCTACATTGCAGCCATGTTAGGCCAGTCCAAATCTCGAAAAGTCCATATCAAATGGAAGTTAATGCCATCAATACTGGGGGC
This sequence comes from Kingdonia uniflora, assembly GCA_014058105.1. Lineage (NCBI taxonomy): Eukaryota > Viridiplantae > Streptophyta > Magnoliopsida > Ranunculales > Circaeasteraceae > Kingdonia > Kingdonia uniflora. The sequence goes on from JACGCM010000792.1 coordinate 1,606,645, forward strand.
AAGAGTCTCGATCCCGGAGATTGACGTACACCCTTCCTTGCTTATTTCAATAGTTCTACCCTCCTAGACGATCCCAAGGCCAAACATTCGTTACTAGAAAACTACCGCATATATACTATCCTCAAAGGTGGCCTACACTACAAATCCCTAAATGGCGTACACCTCATATGCATCTCCCAAAACGAAGCCACTACCATACTCACCGAACTTCACGAAGGTCACTGCGGTGCTCATACTGCCGGTCGATCTATGGCTCTTCATGCCGCATCCCAAGGGTTATTTTGGCCTAATATGAAGAAACAAGCTGAAGAGTACATGAAGCACTATGACAAATGCCAACGTCAGGCTCATGACATCCGAAGCCCTTCATAAGACCTCTATTACAGCTAAGTCTCTTGGTCGTTCAAGCGGTGGGCCATTGATCTAGTGGACCCTTTCACCAAAGCATCGGGTAGACGAGAACATCTTTTAGTAGCCACAGATTACTTTACTAAATGGGTCGAAGCTGTACCCCTATGTCATGCTAGAGAAGAAGAAGTCATCAAGTTTTTATGGGAAAATATCATCACGCATTTTGGTTGCCCTCACATGATTCGATGCGACAACGGTCCACAGTTTGTTGGGAACAAAGTCCACAATTTCCTCAAGAAGTACAACATTATTTTCTCACCCTCAACACCTTATTGCCCACAGGGGAATGGTCAGGTCAAAGCAATCAGTAAAAGCATAGTCGACGGTCTTAAGAAACATGTCGATAAGAAGAAAGGCTGATGGGTTCAAAATTATAACACGTACTCTGGGCCTATCGTACAATACCAAGAAAGGCGACGGGCTGCACTCCTTTCCTCCTGGCTTACAGTACCAAAGCTGTGCTGCCTACCCAGTTCGAAGTACCAACACGCAATCCCGACCTCCCCGATGAAGATAATGAGCTCGAACTTGGATGCAATATGTTATGGATCGATGAAACCAGAGACATAACCATAGTAAACCTTGGCCGTTACCACCTATCTCTCCAGAAGTCATACAACAAAAGAGTTCGTCAGCGCAGTTTCAATATTAGAGATTTGTTACTTCAGCGAGTCACACCCTCTTCGAAGCCTCAAAATGCCGGCAAGCTAGCCGAGTCTTGGGAAGGACCTTATGTCGTATACGAAAAAACTGACAAAATATCCTATTATCTAATGATAGTAGCAGAGGAGCCTCTACCAAACCCTTGGAACATATACAGTTAGCTTCATACAATAAGCCGCGACCACCACCTTGTTCGACTGATCTAAATACAACATAATCAATAAATATATTTTATCATCATTGCTTTGTGTCCTGTCTCAAAGTGAACTTCTTGGGCAAACCTAAGTATCATGTCAACCCGACTGATACTTGGGGGCGACCTTGAAGCTTTTCAAGGTTCCAATTCAAGCAAACTAGAGGGGCATAAATGGTCAGTAGACCAGACTATCGGGTATACATTGGGGCCGACCACATAATGCTTCGTTTAGGCTCAATCCCGTGGATAGACCCGGGGGTGACCTTCAAAGTCCAGTGAACTTCTTGGACAAACCTAAGTATCATGTCAACCCTTCGGCTTGACTGATACTTAAGGGCGACCTCAAAGTTTTTCAAGGTTCCAATTCGAGCAAACCCGAGGGGCATGAATAGTCGGTAGACCGGACCCTCGAGAATGCATTGAAGCCGATCACATAATGCTTCGTTTAGGCTCAATCTCCCTGATAGACCTGGGGGCGACCTTCAAAGTCTAGTAAACTTCTTAGACAAACCGTAGTATCCTGTCAACCCCTTGACCTGACTGATACTTGGGGGTGACCTCAACATTTTTCAAGGCCCTAATTCGAGCAAACCCGAAGGGCATGAATGGTCGATAGACTGGACCCTTGGGGATGCATTGGAGCTGACCAAATAATACTTTGTTTAGGCTCAATCCCGCGGATAGACCCGGGGGAGACCTTCGAAGTCCAGTGAAATTTTAGGGCAAACCTATGTATCACGTGAACCCTTTGACTTGACTGATACTCGGGGACGACCTCAAAGTTATTTGAGTTTCTAGTTCGAGCATTCCCGCGTGGCATGAATGGTCGACAGACCGGACACTCGGGGATACATTGCAGCCGACAACAACATCATTCGATCCTCGACGTAAAAAACTTTCCATACCTCAATTCTCATATAAGTATGCATACACACAAGCAATTCAAGTTAATACAAGCAACTCAAGGTCAATTACGTTACACACTGTTTGAGTACAACCGATCCAGTAGACTTAGTTTAAATTCAACATTATTCAAATCCAACATCACAACAAGTCAAGGAGAAATATTTCTACAAAAAAACCTAACAAAATACCTTCTACAAACACCACACTCACACTGGATTGACAATACCTCCGCTGACTTTGATTCTTGGGGTATCAGCAGCATCTGCACCACTATCAACTACAGAACCTCCTACGGTTGTACCAGTACCAGTACCATCGCCTTCAACCACCAGAGTGATCACGACATCTCTAACACCTCTACCAGCCAGATTTACTCCCATTCCTTCTGCCTGCGCAACATCTTCAATAGCAGGCTCTTCGGCCGAAGCAAAGTGCTCGAAGGTTTCAAGATTATAACCTAACCTATCTATGAAGTTTTTCAAAGTAGTGGTAGTGTCGCACTCCTCATCGAATTGTTCCTGGAAATAAGTTTTGTTCTCCTTCAGCTGTTCCTCTTTCTCAACTAACTTCGCCTCCAATACTTTTCGTATTTGATTACTATTGGCAATGGCAGCTTTAGCTGCCCTCGCAGCATCGGTTCTAATCTACAACTTTTCTTGATTTAGCACACTGACCTGGCTCTCCAGTGATACAGCGGTCCCCCGTGCAAGCTTTAGACTATCCCTTGCCTGCTTCAGTTGTTTACTCGCAAGCTACCCTTTGGGCTTTGTGATAAGCTTAGGCCCAAGCATTTACCTACACGAATACTTGACTACTAAGCAGTTCTCGAAAAATAATTATAACTTTGCAATTTCATAAAAATTTACCTGATACAGAGCCTTATTCAATTATTTCCCTGCTTCATCTGGGTCTGTACCGTAGAGGGTCACCATCGACGCGGCCGTTACTCAAGCCTGCTCCTCCAGTTTGGCCTTGCGTCGCCCCACATCGACTGCATCATCCACACCATCGGCCACCTCCTCACGAGGCCTCTTTGGCAGAGTTATTTTCGTTTGCTTTACAGTCAAAGCTTCATTAGTCACCTTACCTTTCCCTTTGCTGGTCTGCCATGATACCTCGGGACTAGTAGTGGACACGCTCAACCGTACCATCCCAGGACCCTCTCGCCGCTCCCTCGGCACATAACTCAACTTTCAACTCAACCTATCATGTTCGAATTGATCGGATATCACAGCAACAACGAAGTGCTCTATTTTCCTCTCCAATAAGGCTCCATTACAATAATGGCGTATGTTTTTCCTCTCTTCCTCCTTTGTTATCTCTATGATTAATTTTTTGGCAACAATGAATTTCTCTCTCACCTCTTTAAATACCACCTCAAAAAAATAAAACTGCCTTGATTTCCACACTCACCATCATTACAGCTCCTCCACTCCCCCCTTATTTTTGGCCACGATGTGCTTTACCAAATTTTCCCTCACCTGGTCCCATGTGCGTGTCATACACCCACGCCAGTAAAATACTTTTTTAGCCCTCTTGAAGCTTCTGACACTCTGCCCGAAGCTGTCAACTCAAACACACGTGTCACCTCCACCTTTTTCTCATAGCCCAAGGAAACATCATGATGACCTGCAGCGGCACACTGCCCTAGGAACAATACCACCTCTGACATGTCTGCTAGTACGGCTGTCAGCTTTTGTAGTTGAAGCACCCATACCCTCGATAGCATAAATTTTCAATCCCCATCATGCTTTCATTTTCGAACCATCGTCTACACTCCATGACAGCCCATTGTACATACACACAGGTTCTCGAACCTTTGCTCAGTATTTTTCGTCATATGTCAAAACCCAAGTTTCTTACCATTTTTAGTCCTTTTCATTACTTAAATACGACATTCAACAATTTTTACCATGCCTACTTTATCATCATCTACAACACCAAATATGGTTCGACTATTTTACTTTGACAAAAATATTTTTTCATTCGGAATAATACAAAAGCCCTCAGGCCTACAATAAAGGGATAAAGAGGAGCAACAACAACAAGAACAACATCAAAAGCAACAATAAAACAACAACTATGCTACCACAACTTGCCAGAGAACCCCCCTATTTGCATACGGGGCAGTTCTTACAGAGCCTTGCCTCACCCTCGAATGCGTCTTCCACATCCACCTGGTCTTCTACCAGGCTCTTCAGCAGATAGTACCGATTATTGACGTTCGACCCTAACCACTACAGCACCCTCCACCAGTGCTCATACAACATCCCACAGATTGGCTCCTCTGGCTCCAGTTCTAACAAGTCGGGCAGCATCACGTCCAGCCCTTGCTCCCCAAAGAATTTCTGCTTAAAGATATCTATTTTCTCCTCAACGCGTCGTTCTCTCGCCTCCATCCTTTTTTGGTACCGGGTGTTTGGTGTAATTTCCATGATTGCTTTACTTAGAGAAGAAGATGAAGAATATTTAACATCCCCCCTAATGACCCATATTTAAACCATGGTTAGAGACATTTATTAACCCCTTAATCAGCACTTATATTAATTACCTTCCTCGGAACTGTCCACATTCAACTCTTCAACTCTTCAGCTCTTCAACTTCCTATGCCTAACCGATTTTCTCAGCACGCGCCATCTACACCAATTTTCGAGGCCCTTACTAAGAGGGGTCGAATGTAGTAGCCTACTCGCAACCATCCATTACCAGTCAAATAGTTGAAGGCTACATCGAAGCCTACCTAGAGACTCAAAGCCTAGTAAGACTAGTAACTAAGTCCACGAAGCCTTCTGAGTTTAGTCGAGCAATCGAAGCCATCTACCGCAGTCAAAGCCAAAGACAAACGGTCAGTACCAGATCTCAACATCATTAACAGAGAGACTTTGACCATGGTCACACATGGTCGAAGGCAAATACATTTGACAGTCTGCTCACCGGACTGTACAGTGTAACGAACCGCCTGACAGCTACAGTGTCAGAACCGACTCCGAGTACAGAATAGTTATCCCAAAGGATATACATGTAATCTGACTTCCCATGGTGACTCACCCCTTTCTATCTCCTATAAATAGGAGGGAAGATGAACTATGAAGAGGTGAGAAAATATCTCCCACTAACCCTTGAAGATTACCTTCTATTAGCCTGTAATTTTCTTCCTATTCGATCTGTAATCAAACTTGATATATATCATCCACTATTCAAATCCTCACTAGAGGTCATAGAGTAACCCATTATAGGCCTCCACGTAAGTGTGTTAGTCTAGTGAATATTGCCTATCACTACTTCATGTACTTGCATAAGTCCCAAGTCGAGGATTAACCTCTGTGCATAAGAGCTAGTTTCACCTCCTACAAAACTTGGCCCCTATAGCAAGCATATTTAAATAGAATATATAGATTCTAGTAGACACAGTTTCATGGAGTCCTAAAATGGGATTCCTCCAGGACCTCTAGTAAAAATTTTAAGATGAGATTGTATAAATGGATGAGATTACAAGTAAAGGACTCGAGTAAACTGAGTCCTTAAGCTTTTGGAATGTTCTCGAAGGTTTTCAGAGCATTTTGAGGGGGGGGGGAGGGGGGAAGTGGGGAATCTCAACCCTTCTATGGCAACTCTCCTTTCCAATTTATAGAAGAAAGGATAGGTGATGTCACTATGGAGAGGTTAAATTATAAGTGTATCCTTCTATACAGCTACCTTGTACTGGAGTCAGTTCTGCCATATTTATCTGCTAAGTTGTCTTCCTTCAACCAGGAGCTGAGTTGGACTGAAGTGGTGGTCGAGGCTTTGGCCGACTCGAGGGTAGGCTTATTATGGCTCAGATAGATTTGTAAGTACGGTAAGCTTCAAGCTACTCGGGAGTCTTCAAGTATCTATTCTATTCTCAAACGTTGCGAGTAGGCTACTACATTCTCTCCCCCTTAGCTGGGACCTCGAAGCAGATCGAGTATTCATTGGCCGAGGGTTCTAGCTGAGAAGTTGTTTATATGGGAATTTGGATATTCGACGCTATTAATGTACAAGTTACCGAGATAATTAATTACTGATTATGATGATTATGATTCAGTACCAGTAATGATCTCTTAATCTCCTATAAAAAGAGTTAGGGTGAGAGTATCCACTTTTCTTAACTTATTGCTCATTCTTTGCTCAACTCTTGTTCTTCGAGTCCTCTCTTCCAATCATAAATCAAGATAAAGAATCAATCTCGGAGCCAACAAGAATAGTTGGAGGCCAGGATATCTTCTAAAGTGGTAGACATGAAGACGAAGTACTTCGGCCGCATAGGCTTGGAGGTGCAACTTCCAGAGTTCGTCGACCTTCAGATACCCGAGTTAACCAACAAGGAGCGAGATGAGGCAAAAGAATTTAATTTCTGGTGGATGATTTTCAGCCATACCTCTTGACTGTTGCTGAGAAGACCACTATATTGAGGAGCCTGGTAGAGTGGTTGGTGGAGGAAGAGGATGTTACTACTGGTAGTAGCAGTTCAGGGTGCGTATAGAGTTGCCATGGCTGTAATTAATGTATAATTTTCTTCGCTCTCCTTTTTTTCTATTGCTGTTGAAATTGAAATGAAATAAAAATATGTGTGGGTTACTTTATGTGCCTTCGATGCTTTTGAATTGAATATTCTAAAAGCGAATCGAAGGAAAAAAAACTTAGAAAAAAATGATAGGAATGTCTGATCTTCGACGGTTATGGAAGGAGGTTGATTGGAAAATATGTAACATGATTCAAAATGATAGGATTCTTGTAAGTCAAAGGTAAAAGACCTTACACAAATTGAAATAATAGGATTCATTAACCTTCGATTGCAATAGGGTTGACTTGTGTGGTCGTGTGTGGTGTGTAGTTGGACTCTCGAGGTCATTGAAAAGTTTGAGGTCGCTACCTGCACTAATCTGACTCTTGCATGCTTTAAGACTGACTTGTGCGGCCCTGCGTATTTGAATAGAGAGTAGAGCTAGGTTTACTAGACTTTATGTCTTCTATAGGCTATGATGATGGTTGACGTGTCAAAAATGCATGTGATCCCTTGTTTTGAGACTTCAACTTGCAGTACTCACTTGGGCTTACTAATGATTTGTCCATTCGAGACATATAGAAAGGGGCTGGTTTTAACCAAGAAATTGAGGGAGATTGGATGAAAGTTTATGTTTGCTTGATTTGAAGACCTCGAAGAGGAAATTGAAGCGTGAAGCTAGAAGAACTAGGTGGAAAGTGATTAGAAAGGTATAAAAATATTTGTAAGGGACAGTTTACTAGAATTATTAAGGAAAAGTAGAGAGGAGAGGGTGATGGGGTTAGTGGGGATAATGATTGCAGTTGTGAAAACCCATATGGTTTGAGATTTGTTTATTTAAGAGAAGAGATGGAGAGAAAATTAGTTTCTCATTCAACTCTTAAATTATCTTCTGAAGAAGAGAAGAAAATTTCTGAAAATCATGTGCATGGTATGTCCTCCCTGCCCTTGTTCTCTACTTTTTATGTATTTATCTCTTTTGTTTTGGTTTTTTAATCTGGTAATCTATATTAGTGAAAGCTTGGTATCTGCCATTAATGGTAGATTTTGTAGGTTTGGGGAATATTATGAGTTTTGGATTGGGTAGGGTAGATAAAGGCTTAACTGAGCAATGGATTTTGGTGTGTACCTGTTGAATGTTACCTCGAGTGGATATAATGGTAAGTTTAGCATCTAGTTGTGGATTCAACTAGGTGTGACTCATTCGAGTCCAGTTTGGGGTATAACCAATGGGTAATACTTCGTATATGACCAAGGGTTGGTGTAACAGGGCTAACAAGGGGTTTTAACTCGAAGATATCTAGCTAACTGGTTCCCTCTTCTTCTGTAGGGTATTGAATGCGTAACAATGAGTATTCGACGATGAGGCTAATTGATGAAGTCGAGGATGTAATGAATAGGCCGAGTACTTCTGGGTGAGAGAAAAAGAGTAATAGTAATTATGAGGAGTTACAGATAGCAGATGTTGTGCCTCTCACAATTATTGAACTCAATGTCGGATCTATAAGACGAAGGCAGAAAAGGGCGTAGGTAGTTGGGGAGAGTAACAAAGAGGAGGGTGAGGACGAAGTAGGTGGGAATAAGCCAGTAGAAGATAAAGGAGAAGGTGAAGAAAAAGAAGATAAGGAGAGAGATGGAGATAATGAGTGGAGTGGGAATAAAGATGGTAATGAAGATACCGAGGACGATGGTATCAGGTTTGAGGACTGATCCTTGGAAGCGAAAAAGGTTTGGTCAATTTCTAAGAAAGTACAATCAAGTTCACAAGCCCCAAGGTCATCATCCCTAAAGAGGATGCACGACCAAAGAGAAGTTATTCCAACTTTAAGTGAGGCCGCTTTGCTCGCGGCCGAAAAAGAAGATGTTGCTCGAGCCACGGCGGAGTCGCTGGTGCATCTCTGTATGTCTGACCCTGACGAAGCTAGGTATCACTTTGAGACTTCTTTGAGATAGGTTGTTATGCTCTTTGTTAACAATCAAGCATTGCTTCTTGGGGTTTGTGTTTTTTTTCTGATGGTTCTCTTTGCCAGGTTTTGCCATGGCTGATATGCTTTAGGAAAGCCCATAAGTTATCTAGTTGAAAGCTAAAGGAGGCGAGCAAATCCGCGGATGCGGTGAAGGAAGCTATCCTATCCTTGAGCACCCGCATGTCTGAAATAGAATAGGAAATCCTGCAGGTTCGAGCTGATACTTCAAAGGAGAAGCTGGGCATGGTCGAGCACTACAAAAAAAAGTGTTGAAGCTCGAAGGTAAGCTGTGAGATAATCACGCGAGGTTCCAGGCAGGCTTTGAACGAGAGTGCCTTGTGATAACATCTCTGAAGAAATTCATTGATGAACTTGGCTATGATCCTGATACCTTTGAACGACTTGTGCCTGACCCTTTATTCAATCCTAGTATGGAGGATACGAGCCTAGCTCCAGAGATGGTGTAGAGTCCTTTGGTAGTGAAACCGACCATCAAGCACCAGGGTACTACTGCCAATGCTAGTTTGAACCATGATACCGATATCGAGCCTAATAAGGTGGATCGTACAACTCCCCTTATGTAATAATCCGTAGGGTTTTGATTTGTAACTGGTGGTACTTTCTTGTCTATGTTTTTGTAATTGTTAGCAATTTATGCTGGTTTGTAAAATGACTTTTCATTCTAAAATGGTAGTCTATTTGAGTTTTGTATGTCTGAATATGTATTTGTTGGAAAAAATTGTCTCGATCATAACTGTTGATTGGTATCAAGGGCGCCCCCAAATATCCGAATACATGGGTTTAAGCCTATCCGAGGCCAAACGTGGCCAGCTCTGAGGTCGCCCCCAATTGTTTAATCTTTCAATTTTTTATGCCACTTGGGTTTCCCCAAATAAAGGAACTTTGAAAAACTTTGAGTTACCCCCAAGTATTAGTCGGGTTGAAGGTTTGTCATGATACTTAGGTTTGTGAAAATCAATAAGTTCATGAGGCTTCGATGTCGCCCTTAGGTATTTCTATCTATGGGCTTGAACCTAAATGAACCCAAATATGGTTGGCTCTGAGGTCGCCCCTAAGTGCCAAATCTTTCTATTATTCATGCCACTTGGGTTTGCCCAAATTAAGGAACTTTAAAAAATTTCAAGGTTGCCCCCAAGTATTAGTCGGGTCAAAGGGTTAACACGACACTTAGGTCTGCCCAAATCAAGAAGTTCACAAGACTTTGAGCTCACAACTGGGTATTTCTATCCGCCATCTTGAAGCTAAATGAAACCAAACGTGGTCGACTCCGAGGTCGCCCTTAAGTGTTTAATCTTTCAATTATTCATGCCACTTAGGTTTTCCCAAATCAAGGAACTTTAAAAAACTTTAAGGTCTCCCCCAAGTATCAGTCAGGTTGAAGGTTGACATGATACTCAGGTTTGCCCAAATCAAGAAACTCATGAGGATTGACTGTAATATATGAAACACGCAAAATGAAAATGGCTTAAGAATGTGTTGTTTTATTGATACAAAATTGTGTGGTTACGACCATGGAAAGTATCTACTCTTTTCTTTTGCAGTAGTAAACTAATAGCTTTGTGTTCCTGGGGTTCGGCAAAGGTTCTACATCTTCGGTCATTAGATAATAAGATCCCATGTCTGGTTTGTCAGAGACGGCGTATGGTCATTTCCAAAATTTGGCCAATTTTCCAGTATTTCAGGGTTTAGAGGATGGGGTGAGTCTTTGAAGGACCAAGTCTCAAATTAAAAATGATCTGGGATGAACCCTTTTGCTGAATAACTTCATCAGTAAATTATGGTATCAGCCAAAGTTAGTTAGGGCCCTGTCCCGTGTCTCACCGATCCAAAGCATGTTACAGCCAAGTTCAGACTCTTTTTCTTCATCTGGGAGCTTCTGGTCTCTTGTGGGGACTTCGAACTGATTTAGTAGAGCTGCATCATTTCCATATGCGAGAAAAATTGGAGTGTGACCCATTGCTTTTTGTGGTGTTGTATGATTTTCCCATAGGATGTGTTACAGCTCTTTTACTGATTGCCTCTTCTTATCGTCGATACGCTTCTTAAGGCCATTGACCATGGTTTAGTTTATAGCTCCAAATGGCTTGAAGGGAGATAGAATGATGTTGCACTTCTTCAAGAATGTTATGACATTGTTTCCAACGAACAGTGGACTATTGTCACATCGGATCATGTGAGCGTGGCTGAATCTTATAATTATGTTTTCCCACAAGAACTTAACAAGTTATTTTCTTGTTCTGCATAATGGTACTTCTTCGACCCATTTCATAAAATAATATGTGGCCACGAGGACATGCTCTCTCTTACCCAAATATTTGAGGAAGGGGACGATCAGATCGATTGCCCATCGTTTAAATGGACAAGAGACTTGGCTACAATGGAGATCTTGTGAAGGGCCCTTAATACCATATTTGTGTCTCTAGCACTTATCACAATACTTTGCTTAGTCTTTGGCTTGGTTTTTCAAATTTGGCTAGAATAGTCCCTTTGTAACTGTGCGTAACAACATAGATCGTCCTATAGTGTCTGAGCCACAGTTACCTACGTGTAACTCTTTAATGATAGTATCAATTTATTACTGGGATATATATTTGAGGTGTACCCCCTTTGGTGTCCTTCGGTGTAGTTCATCTTTTAATATTGAATACCTTCAGCAGTTTTCTAATAAAGATCATTTTGCCTTTGGGTCTGAAGGTAGGATGTTTTGGCTAAAATAAGCCAGGAATAGGGTCTACCAATCTTCGGGGTTGATACTCTTGCCCCGGTGTCAATGGTATTGATTACCATTCTATCGATACTTGGGCTTTCGAGTACCTCGATGTCAAGCTTTCTGGGTTCGGATTAGCCTAACATTGCGGTTATGTATGAGAGAGTATCGGCGTGTCTATTTCGCCTCAAAGATAATGTGCTATCAATGATTGTTCTAAGAAATAATTCGTGCATTGATGGACGAGTTTGGCATAATTTTCCATTCAACCATTTGCATGATTCTCTCGAGTGTACTATCTTTGGACCAGCTATAAATCGACAAAAATTGTTAAGTTGGGAGGCCTAACTCGAGGGCCATGTCCAAACTATAAATTAAAGCTTCATACTCGGCTTCATTATTGATACATTCGAAGCTTAACTTGATGGCTTTTTTTAAGTCGATCATTGGATGGTATGACCATGGCAATGCCTATGCCAGAACCATTCGAGCCAACTGAGCCATTGGTGAATAGTTTCTAACCTGTGTTGGGATTCCATAGGTCTAATTATTCGGTTTGCTCTTCTAAGATTTCATCCTCGTGTTCTTCCCTGTCGACGTCAACTATTGGAAAGTCTGCTAGAAAGTCAACGACTATTTGACCCTTCTGAGATATCTTCTTCTTGAAGGTGATATAATGTCCCAAAGGCAGATAGACCATTGTTGTACCCATCTTAATTTTCTATCTTGGCTAGGACTTCTCAAAGGGGGTAGCTCATGATCACCCTTATGTGATGTGCTTGGAAGTATGGTTTGAGCTTTCTCGACATGTAGACGAGATTGAGTAAAAGCTTTTCGAGTTTGGTGTACCTTATTTCAGCCGAGGTCAAGGTTATGTTGATGATGTATACGGGCTTTTCGATCCCTTCGCCTATTCGAATGAGAACTGAGCTTAAAGGTTCGTCCGTGACTGTGAGATAGAGTGAAAGTTGTTCGCCTTCAACTGGAGTGCTTATGATTGTAGGTTGCCGAGGTAAGTCTTAACTTCCAGGAAGGCTTTCTCGCATACTATTGTCAATTCGATTTTGGGATTTTTCTTCTTGGCTTTATGGGCGCCTTGACTGTGGAGTAAATAAAATAATCATTTATACCTGTCCGATAATTTTGAAATGAAGCAGTTGAGGGTGGCTATTTTTCCAGTGACCTTCTGCACATCTTTCTATGTTCTGGAGGATGGCATGTCAATTAAGGCTTGGATTTGGGTAGGATCAATCTCGATACCTTTCTTGTTGATGAGGTCATTGAGGAATTTTCCTGAAGAAACACCAAACTGGCATTTGTCGGGGTTTATCTACATTTTGTATGATCGAATGATAGAAAATATTTCATCCAGGTCTTGTAGGTGGGTGTTTTTGTTGAGGCTCTTGTAGAGCATGTCGTCAATATATACTTCAACTTACTTTCCCAACAGTGGTTTGAACATGCTTGTAATAAGTTGCTGGTAGTTCGCATCTGCATTCTTAACCCTAAAGTTACATTGAAACAATACAAGCCTTATTTAATGATCAATGTTGTTTTTCCATCATCTTCAGGTAGGAGGGGTACTTGATCGTAACTTGAAGCGGCGTCCATCATTGAGCAGCATTCGTGCCTGGCTATTACGTCGAGAAGCACTTCCATGATTGGGAGAGGGAAGCTATCCTTCGGGGTATGTTTGTTGAGGTCGGTGAAGTCGATACAAACTCGAATCTTACTTTTTTTATTGTACTGCCACGATATTCGAGATCGAGTAAACGCAATTAACCTCGCAGAAGAAACTTGCAGCTAGAAGTTTATTGATTTTAAGATTAACTGCGTATTGTTGGGTATAAAGTTCATTTTTTGTTTGACTGCTATGCAATTGGGGACTATGTTGAGTCTGTAAAAGGTGAGGGCAGGATCAACTCCTGGCATCTTATGAAAAGTCCATGCGAAGACGTCCTTATTAGATAGAAGGAAGACGATCATATGTTACTTTTCTTTGTCAGTCAAGGAACTCCCAATGAACGTTTCTGACTTGGGGCCATCGAGCTCTATGTATTCGGTGTGCTCGACAGTTTATGAATCAGTTGGGACGCCATGCTTAGGTTCAACAAGAATAGGATGTTGTGATTGTTATGGTTTAACCAATTTTTGGGTCAAGTTGATCTTTGGGTGTTCGCATGGTTAGGCAAGCCGCTGGGACCCCTTCATGTCTTGGGTTTCACTTGGGCAGTGAACAGTAGTACTTGGTGATAGGTCAAGGGTGTCAACTTCATGGCATGCAACCAGTCATTACCAAAGATGCTGAGGTATTCGGACATCTTGTCTATGACCATAAAGCTGGTCTACAACATCATTGGTCATGTTGTAATCGGGAGGCTTATTCGCCCAACTGCGACTTTGGTGGAACCGTTAAAACCTTTCAACTCGTCGTTTGTTAGGGTTATACAGTCTGTCATTTGCATCGTTTTGAATGTCTAGGGGAATAGAACATCGATTGTACTGCCGGTATCGATGGGCATCGTATGCAGTATCATATGCTCAATCTTTACCGTAATAACCAGTAAATCTGAGTGTGGAAATATTACGTGAGTGACATCACAGTCGATAAAGGAGATGCCTTTGATTCAGAGATGTTGGCCTGTTTCTGGTAAGAGGACTTGTAATTTTTCTTGGAATGTGAGTTTGAAGCATTCTTCGACTCTTTTTCTCTTGTATCGAGTACAACCGCTTTTAATGTTATTGACTTTAATCATGGTTGTTTGGAAGATATGAACTTCACTTCCTCTATTGTGGTATCCTGCCTGGGTTTTGAGATACGACCCATTGAGGTAGCTCGGGATGTCTTTAATATATTGGTGCAATCGCCCTACTTTGAGTATCATTTTTAAGTGACCACTGTAAAGGGTAACACTTGTCTGCTGGGTGGCAGTTACATTTACAGTTTTGACAGTATGGCTCATCTTTTCTCACTTCGATTGGGTATAGTGTTCCGCCATAATGAGTTGGCCTGGATGATATGTTGGATAGCTCCTATTGAGATGTTGAGTTTGGGTAGTATTGGAATTGGCCATTTCTTCCACGGCCTTTCTGATTGATCTTCATGATTATTGTGTTTCCGGTTGTTATTATCATTTTAAGCAGAAGTGGCCATGTTTATATTCGGCTGCCTAGGTTTGTGTTAATTGTTGGTTTGATTTTTCCCTTGTTGATTATTTTCTCGAATACGTTTGAGCTCTATGTAGTCATTAACCTTCAACAGCATCTCCTCGAGTATTACTGGCTTTTGGAGGACGATGTATTCTATGACGTGACTATAGTCAGGAAGGGCATTAGAGTATGCTAAAATGGTGTTAATGCAGTCGAGGTTCTCAATTTTGCATGACACATTTAAGAATCGCTTTGTAAAGATTTTGAGTATTTCGAATTGTATCTTTTGAATGTTGAATAGGGTATCGACTCTGACCTCTTGGTCCTTGTTGAATGCGAAGTAAAAAATGAACAATCTGGAGAGGTTTTTGAAACTTTGAATAGATCAATTAAGGGAGGATGTGATACCACTTTAGTTGACTATCCATTAGGCTAGTGGGGAGCATTCGGCAGAGGATATGATCGGCCAAAGAATGGAGGCTTAACGAGTTCTGGAACTCGAGGACATGGGATTGCGGGTCTGTGTTTCGATATTTGCAAATTTTTAGGATATAGAAATTTAATGGGACGTCGATGGCTAACAATTTTGGGCAGATTGGGTTGTTAAGTCTGCTATATGAGTTAGGGGTTGGACTTGAGCTGATTCGGCTGGCGGCTTGATATGTTGGTCGAGCTCTTGTTATATTACATAAGTTTGTCGGCTTAGATGTGGTTTCTATCTGGGGGTATGCTCTGTACTTCGTTCACCTAGACGCTCTCGAGCTAGTCTTCGATTAGGAGGTCTGGATATTCACAGGGTGAAATCACTCGAAGCTTCAGAAGTAGGATTGCTTAAGTGTACTAAGCCTTTGGGTATGGGATGGTTGATACCTTCAACGCCTAGATGGACTAGGGTTGCCTCTATTTAAGGGTTAGGACCTAAGCGAACACGCACAAATATCCGCAAAGGACTGGGAGCTCTAGACTGAATAGGGACATCTTGTGCTTGTGTTTACTATAGACCACGAACAGAGTTGCGGAGCTCTTCAAAGTCGCGGCGATGTCTATTTGTTTCTTCGAAGTGGCGTTGACATTCATTATTGAGCTTCTACTGTTGATCTTCACGCTCGTGGTGAATTTGGCTAGTATATCTCTCTTCAGCTTGAGAGAACTATTCGTGCATCAGGGCAAGTTGGGCGGCTATGTCATTTGTCGGGGCTCCAATGATGGCTGAGGTCAAATGGAGGTTAGGATCCATTTGACAAGTACTCAGTTTGGTAAAGTGGCCGAAAGTGAGGGTAATAGCACATACAGCGCCAAATGAAGGGCCTAATCTCATAAAGAGGAGATTATACTCTTACACCACATGATTAATACTCAAATAGGGCTCTAGCAAGGGCATTTAAATAGAAATATAAAGATTCTAGTAGACGCACTTGCTTGGATTCCTAGAATGGGATTCCTCCATGACCTCTAGTGAGGATTTTAAGATGAGATTGTATAAATGGATGAGATTACAAGTAAAGGACTCGAGTAAACTGAGACTTCAAGCTTTTAGAATGTGTTCGAAGGTTGTTAGAGCTTCTCAAGGGTGGGGGGGGGATCTTAATCCCTCAATAGTAGCTCTCCCCCCTTATTTATAGTGGATAGGAAAGGTGATGTTACTATAGAGAGGTTAAATTACAAATATATCCTTCTTGGCTAGCCGTTATCTATTATCTTCTAATTGTATATATGTTTTCCATTATATTCTATTTGCACAGTTATCTTCCATTATTCTAATGTTAGGTAATCATGTCCACGTGGCCAGTTCGAGGTGGTTAAGCTCGAAGGTAATTAAGTTTAGTTAGTTGATAGAATTCATGATGTGCTAGAGTTTGGCTTCTAGCTAGCTGAGGCTTTGAATTAAATATTAGGTCGAAGGTATTGAGCTTTAATACTTGTCATACCTGGTACTGTGGTGTTTGGTTTCAAGTTGGCAGAGGCTCCGAGTTAAATATCAAGTCAAAGGTATCGAGCTTCTATACTTGTCACATCTGGTACTATGGTATTTGCTTTTAGCTAGAAATAGCTCGAGGGTAGTGAGGAGGCTACAATATTTTGCCCCTCTCATCTAGAGCCACTTGTGGGTTGATCTGGAGCAACTTGTGAGTTGAGCTTAGAAGATGAGAGTCTCGACACTGGAGGTACCGTAGAAATTATTATTTATTGCTGAGTAATTTTAGATAACTAGGGAAATGTGGTGAGGCTACAAGTTATGGTTATTAAAGAGGGGATGTATGTGATCAATGGTTTATCAATTAGAAGGATGTGGACATGGAGATAAAATATTAGAAGCCATGATAGAGGCTTCGGGGTCATCCTCAATTATGGTTGATGTCGAAGATTTAAATGTGATTTTTATGTTTGAGCAAGTAGAGAATCTATATTAGAGGCTTTGAGAAGTATCATTATATTCAAATGATAGATTTTAGCATTTGGTTTTGACCAAGTAGATAAGCTACTTGTATGAGAGGCTTCAAGGTTGTCCTCAATTATGGTTAATGTCAAAGATTTGGATGTGATTTTCTGGTTTGAGTAAGTAGAGAAGCTATATTATAGAGTTTGGTAAGTATCATTCTAGTCGAAGGCGTTTGGGTTTGGCTAAGAAGCTAGAGAGGCTGTATTAGAGGCTTCGAGGACACTCCAAAGTATCTGAATACATGGGATTGAGCCTATACAAAGCTAAATCATGGTCGGCTCTGAGGTCGCCCCCAAGTATTTAATCTGTTCTATTACTCATGCCACTAGGGTTTGCCCAAATCAAGGAACTTTAAAAAACTTCAAAGTCACCCCCAAATATTAGTCAGGTCGAAGGGTTGATGTGATACTTAAGTTTGATCGACTCAAGAAATTCATGAGGCTTTAAGGTAGCCCCCGGGCATTTTTATCCGCAAGTTTGAACCTAAATAAAACCAAACGTGGTATGCTCCAAGGTCGCCCCCAAGTGTTTAATCTTTCAATTATTCACGCCACCTGGGTTTGCCCAAATCAAGGAACTTTTGAAAAACGTTGAGGTTACCCCCATGTATCAATCAGGTTGAAGGGCTAATATAATATTTAGGTTTGACCGACTCAAGAAGTTCATAAGGCTTCGAGGTTGCCCCGGGGTATTTCAATCCGCTAATTGAACCTAAACAAAACTAAATGTTATCAGCTCTAAGGTCGCCCCCAAGTGTTAAACCTAAACAAAGCTAAATGTTTGCCCAACTCAAGGAACTTTGAAAAAAAAATTGGTCGCCCCCAAGTATCAGTCTGGTCGAAGGGTTGACATGATACTTAGGTTTGCCAAAATCAAGAAGTTCAGAGAAGCTTCATTGTAACCCCCAAGTATCTGAATACTTAGGTTAGGCCCTGGAAGAACCAATATGGATGGCTTGTTGGTTGCCCCCAAGTGTCATTCAAGTAGAAGGCTAATTTTCACAACTAGTGTGGCCAAGTTGAGAAGCTATATGGAAGCCATATGAGATGCTGGAATTATGTTCTTGAGCTATGATCTGGTGATGAGCTTGATTTATGTGCTCGAGCATTTTTGTTGAAAATGAGTTGGTAACTGGCCCGAGTATTCTTCTTGAAAATGAATTAGTAACTGGCCCGAGCTTCAATCAGAAGATGTTCATGAATTTTATGCTTAAGCATTCTTCATGAAAACAAATTAGTAACTGGCTCGAGCTCCTTTCTATCGATGAGCTTAAGTTCTGTGCTCCAGTATTCTTCTTCAAAAATGAATTGATAATTAGCTCAAGCGTTATTCTTGAAAATAAATTGATAATTGGCCCGAGCATTCTTCTTTAAAATGAATTGGTAATGGCTTCAGCAATCTTCTTAAAAATGAATTGGCAACTTGTTTTAAAATTTATTTGTCGATGAGCTTAAGTTATATGCTCGAGCATTCTTCTTGAAAATGAATTGATAACAGACTCGAGCATTCTTCGTGGACATGAATTGGTAATGGCTCGAGCATTCTTCTTGAAAATGAATTGGTAACTTGGTCGAGCTTTTTTCCGTTGACGAGCTTGAGTTTTGTGCCTGAGCATTCTTCTTGAAAAATGAATTGATAAGTGGCTCGAGCATTCTTCTTGGACATGAATTGGTAATGGCTCAAGCGTTATTCTTAAAAATAAATTGATAACTGGCTCGAGCATTCTTCTTGAAAATTAATTGGTAATTGCTTAAGCATTCTTCTAGAAAATGAATTGGTAACTGGTTCGAGTATCTCTCTATGTCGATGAGCTTGAGCTTTGTGCTCGAGCATTCTTCTTGAAAATGAATCAATAATTGGATAGAGAGTTCTTCTTAAAAATGAATTGGTAATGGCTCGAGCATTCTTCTTGAAAATAATTTAATAACTAACTCGAGCATTCTTCATGAAAATGAATTGTCAACTGGTTCGAGTATCCATCTATCAATGAGCTTGAGTTCTATGCTCGAACATTCTTCCTGAAAATGAATTGGTAACTTGGTTAAGCTTCTTTCTATTGATGAGCCTGAGTTCAGTGCTCGAGCATTCTTCTTGAAAATGAATTGATAACTGGCTTGAGCATTCTTCTTGAAAATGAATTGGTAATGGCTCGAGCATTCTTCTTGAAAATAATTTGATAACTGCTTGAGCATTCTTCTTAAAAATGAATTGGTAACTTGCTAAAGCTTCTTTTTGCCGATGAGCTTAAGTATAGTGCTCAAGCATTCTTCTTGAAAATGAATTGATAAATGGCTCAAGCCTTCCTTTTGAAAATGAATTGGTAACTTGTTTGAGCTTCTTTCTGTCGACGAGCTTGAGTTCAGTGCTCGAGCATTCCTCTTGAAAAATGAATTAAAAATTGGCTCGAGCCTTCTTAAAAATGAATTGGTAATGGCTCGAGCTTCTATCTTGGGCATGTTTTTCATCGGCTTAGAGAAAGCCCGACATTTTTGTGTTAGTTAGGCGGTTAAATCTTCTGGTTGGGGTTACCAATCAAGGTTGAGGTACAGTGTAGTGAGGTGGCATTTATAAGTTTTTATTCATGCTAGATTTTTCTGGTAGGGGTTTTTTCTAGTATAGGGTTTTATCGCAAATAGAGCGTTGTCGTTTAGAAGGATTTTCTAGAGTTGAATTTTTCTGGTACTGGATCGTATTGTAAATGGTGTGAGTGCCATTTTGAAGGCTTTTCTGGAGTTGAATTTTTCTGGTAGAGGGTTGTAATCCAAACAACGTGAGTATTATCTAGAAGGTTTTTTAGGAGTTGAATTTTTCTCACTACGTGAAAAAGGCTTATTAGCGACAATTGTGCGCAGCCAATAACGACTATTCTCTCTGTTGGAAAACTAACTAAGTTCTCGGCATTTATATATGATACACTTTAATTAAAGTTTTATATTTTATTAAAAATGTCCTAAAAAATAACCGTACTTATAAAAGTCAAGGTTTAAATTTATGGCGACAATCCTATATGTTATTTTCAAAAACACAGCCTAAAAAACTAAAACTTCTTCTCATTAGAGTCTATCTCATCTTCTCTGCCCACTCTCTCTCTTTTTCCCTAAAATTTATGAGATAAATCTCCTTCTTATCTCTCTCAATCTCCCCCAAACCTTTCTAAGATTGGCACGAAAAGATATGGGTTTTCCCTCCCATTATCCTATATTAAGAAATCCCAATTTGGTTGGCGCTAAAAAATTGGGTTTTGCTACTTTTCTTTCCCTCGCTGCCCTAAAAGTCAAATTTTATCAGATTAAAGAGTTATTCCTCCTTTCGGCTCTCACTCTGAAAACCCACAAAGGTATGAACTTACTGAAAATTTAATTACTATTTTTTATGTTTATAGAAATTAATAGAAACCCTGAAAGGATTGCTACGGATTGATTTAACTAATCTCTCTCACAATCCTAGCAAGTTATTGGGTATTTATAACCCTTTAATTTAACCTAGAATTGATCAAAAATTGTTTTTTCTCTTTAGTAGATTCGACTGTAAGAAAGTTTATGATTTATGTATTAGGCTAACTTTTTGGTAGTACCTGGAATATAATGCTTGATTTAATTCCTAATAAATTATGTTTTATAATTTTGATGATTGATTGATTGATATAACGTTACCAGGAAATTCTATTGATTCTCCCAACAAATGACGAGTTATGATCGTTATAAGGTACTTTTGGTTATCTTTACAAGTTCTGTTGATTCCTAATAGCAGCCCTGCTACACTTTTTATAATGTTTATTTCTAGACTATGCATATATGTATAGAAGTATATTATTGATTTATAGGAATTGTGTCCGTGGATATCTAGGGGGCCGTGTCACAAAGTTACATGTTATATATGTTAATAAGGTGGATTTAGGGGCAGGGGTGGCAATGGGTCAGGTTTGGGGCGGGTGGAGTAATACCATCCCCATACCCGCCAAATTACCATACCCCCATACCCGCCCTATTGCCATTTAACTTAAATGAGGAATACCCAAACCCGCCTCATTTAAATTTGCCAATACCAAAGCCGCCCCATAAAGCATTTAACACCCGTTTATCCTAACTGGGGATCCCCTAACCCGCCCCATTTATGAAATTTTATAAAAAAAAATAGAAATCACCTGTACAAAAAAAAACTAAACTAAACTAAATCAGGTGCATAGTGCATACACACACACAATAAAAGATCATGCAATGTGCTATATTACAGTAAGAACAAGCATCATAGAATGTGCTGTACTGCAATGGTTATATTCTTATCTTATCAATCACTTGAAATGGATCAAATCAGAATTATGGTTAAAAATGTTGAGACTAATCTTAGTAACTTGTAAACGTTGAGACTTAATTGGTGTTTCAAGCTTCTGGATTGTTGGAGACTTGGAGGAGTTACCTGAATCGATTAGTGATCTCTCTAATTTGTAAATGTTGTATACTTTCTAAAATAGATCACTGATGTAGAGATTGGTTTAAAACAAAGGTTGAAATGATTCAAATGGAAATGAAGATTGAAATGAATTTGGTAATTGGTACAGACTGATGTCTGATCACAAAGGTTGAAATAAATTTGTAGAGGTTGTGGAGGTTGAACTTGAAGGAAGTAAGAAAGGAGGAAAGAAGTGATTAAGTAAATTAGGTTACTCATATTCTCATAACTCATAAGGGTATTCAGGACATATCATATATAATTGGGTCAGGTGATGGGGCCCCGTTTATTTAAGGCTAAAACCAGACCCGCTCCAATTAATAAATGGGTATTTTTTTTATCAAACCCGCCCCATACCCGCTATAGTCATACCATACTCGCCTCATTAAGGGCGGGGCGGGGCGGGTTAAATTTCCAGCCCTATTTAGGGGAGTCTATAAAATTTGGTGTGGGATGTGAGAGACTTTCATCTTGTTCATTAGAATCTAGATCCTAGGGTTAGGTTTAGGAGGACTACGACGCTAGCCTTACGTCGACAAGGTTCGGTAGGGGCATCTATATTTGGAGGCAAGATGTATCTTAATTGAATTGCTTCATAGTACATCAAGCTACTTAAAATTAGCAATTTTAATTAGTTTTTCCATACGGGGCTTTTCTGAATTGAATTGTTATAACTGAGTCTAGAACCTTTCTGATAGTATGTCTAAGTTTGCTGCACACATCATTGCATATGAGGCTAAAAGTGACATTAATATGGGTAATCTCTCCCCTAAAAACAATGCCATTTAAGTTAGGAGTAAATACACATAGTTCATGAATATACTTATAGCATTGTTGAGCTCATTAGAATCTGCTACTAAGGTTTTAAAGAAGATAAACATCAAGTCTTTAGAAGAAGCAAGCTCTGTTGTTGAGCGCTTTAGAGATCAAGGGTTCACCGATGCCCAAATATCAGACTTCATCACAAAACTTCCTACTATGCTTCTAGCCAAACAAGACAAAATCGTTAAGCCCAAGTTCAAGTTTTTCAAATCATTGGGGATGTCAACTCCTAAACTTGCTAAAATGATATCTAACAACCCTTTCCTCTCATTAAGGGAGCTACAGAACCAAATTATCCCATCTTGCAATTTCATCAAAACCTTTGAGCACACTTACAACAAATTCGTACCCGTGCTCAAGAGATATCCCCTTCTACTTCTGTACAATGTAGAGAATATCAAGAAATTGATGGTTTTCTTTGTAATAAATTTGGAATGGAAGCCTTCTGTGGTTTCCAAGTATCCTAGACTTATGACTTGTAGACTAGAAAAGTGTATTACCACAGTCCCTCACCCTTGTATGAATCTATCTCGCTTTCTTCGTACGCAAGTCATCAGTCTCGTACTACTCATATGGCTCATATATACCCTTGTCTAAGGCCACCTGCTACATGAACTAGGACAAGAGGTCTCCTAGCTACTGGGGTCTTAGCTTAACATAGTGGCAAGAAGAATGGAAGGTGAACAACTACAGCTAGATCAGGTCAATAGAAGGAGCCTATCCGGTCTCTCCAATTGGCTAGGTCCAGACGAGGTTCTGGTAGGTCACTTTATGCATAGGCTTGTTAGGGAGATCTCCAACACACCGCGAGGACAGGATAGGGAAAGAGGTGATCCTATAAAAGGTAGGTGAAGGCGGAGCAAGTAAGAAGATCAGAAGAAAAGGAGTGTGTTGTTATATCTTAGTTATAAATAGCCGGTTAAAGACTAAGGTTGCTAAAGCTATCAAAAGAAGAAGGATAAAAAAACCAGACTTGTGTACGTTAAAAAGAGTTAAAGGAAGCTTTAAAAGGAGTGTGGAATAGAAGTGGGGTTATTAAATAATAAGGAAAAGATATGGGTTTAATAAAAAGAAAAGAAGAAGCCCAAGTGC
Organism: Kingdonia uniflora; assembly: GCA_014058105.1. Taxonomy (NCBI): domain Eukaryota; kingdom Viridiplantae; phylum Streptophyta; class Magnoliopsida; order Ranunculales; family Circaeasteraceae; genus Kingdonia; species Kingdonia uniflora. Next base: position 1,629,994 of record JACGCM010000792.1, read on the forward strand.
TCAGTTCTTTAGATTCTCATGTCAAAATGTCAAAAGGAAGGATTGGTTAAGAAAGATTTGAAAAATATACCTTCATAACTAATGCAAGTTAAGAAGAATTGTTTTTAATAAGTTTGTGATCAAGTATCAAGACGAGATTCCAGAAGTTGTAGATGTACATCAAGGTAGGATGGAATTTCAAGGGTTTCACAATGGATTAAATGGAAAGAACGAGTAGATTATTAGCTAATTGGTGGCCTATATGGTGTCTTACCTAGTTTTGTTGAGTAGGGGGGTCATCTGGTAGAAAATTTTAAAACTCAGTTAATAAAATATTGCAAGCTTGTTATATGCTTGGAAGTTTAAATGAAGATTCAACATTCCATTGTATTCATAGCTGATGATCATCCGTGATAACAGGTTTGATTTTCTTTTATGGATCAGTTAGTCATTTGCTTAATTTTTTTTACTTATGTATCCGATTTGATATCACTCAAGATTTATAACTTGATTGTTAAGAATGAGATGCAACCAAAGTGGTATCTAGTCATTGTAAGTTAGTACTGATTATCTTCCATTTTGTTTTCGGAAGTCAAGAACATGTTACATTCCTTTCTGCGTGAGCTAGGTTTCAAAGAATTAATGCATCTAGTCTTGTTTCTATAGTTAAAAAAAAGTGATTGAAATCCTTGATTTCTTTTGCCTTAGTTTATATAAAAGATCATGAAAGATCTACGGTTTGTTGTTTATGAAATAAGGATAAACTAATGGTTCTTATATAGTTCTGATATGGCAACTAAAATTGTGTCTAGAGGCAAAAAACATGTATTGCAAATAGCATGTTAATGTAGTTATTATGTGTATTAAACTATTCTCCAAACTAGGTTTGACATATATATTACAAGGTTGGATTTGACATTTACTTAAGTTTTTCTTATTGATCAAATATAATCTCTGAGTTTAATATTTTTTTTACTTTCTGTAGTTATATCTTTAAAAAATCTTCACAATTAATTCATTCAAAATGTCTTTATCTATCCTTGAAATTCCTAGCAAGGAATGGATGACAAAACCCCAAACTTCTGACGAATACTTTGAGGGTGTTGTCACATTCTTACAATTCTTAAAAGTTAACAGACCAAATTTAGGGGGTGATAACTATTATTATTGTCCTTGCAACAAGTGTCATAATGTGGAAGGAAAGAAAAAACTATCAGTTATATCAAAGCATTTAATGTGTGATGGCATTGATATAACTTACACGACATGGATTTACCATGGAGAACCCATTGTGGAACCTCGTTCAACATCAGGGGCTGGGACATCTTCTACCAACCCGCGTGAAGATTCCTTTTCGAGGATGGTAGATATGGTAAATAACACATTTGGCATCGCGCGCAATGTAGATGACGGTGAATCTCAGGTTGGTGTAAGTATGTCGAATGCGTGCAATGAAGAAGATGTAAGAGTTGAAAATGATCCACAAGAAAATACAGTACAAGAACTTGATTGATGTCGCAGTACAACCTCTATATCTCTCATGTCATGATGGGGATACTATGTTGTCCTCTACAGTGGATTTATTAAGCATGAAAGAACGATATAATTGGTCTGATAGAAGTTTGACGAGATATTGTAGTATATGAAAAGTAATCTGCCAATGGGAATACTTTACCTGGGAACATCTATGGTGCTAAAAAATTAACAAAGCCATTTCGTATGCCTTGTGTGGTTATAGACGCTTGTTGTAATGACTACATTCTTTACTGGAGAGAATACAAGGATAACAAAAGTTGTCCAAAGTGTGGTGAAAGTCGATGGAGACCAGTAAAAAAAAAAGAAGCCTAAACTTACTCGTGTTCCTTGGAAAAGGCTAAAATACTTTCCACTAACACCCAGTTTGCAAAGAATGTATAGCATGCCATGGATTGTCGAGGATATGACATGGCATACAAAAGTTGAGTCTACTTCATATGGGACAGTAATGAGGCACCTTGTAGATGCCTCTTACTGGAAACAAATTAAAGCTTCCAGACTTCTCTGCTGAGAAACGCAACGTTCGTCTTGGTCTTGCAACAAATGGATTTAATCCATTTGGAAATATGAGCAACTCTTACAGTTGTTGGCCAGTTATGGTAGTCCCTTGCAATCTACCTCCATTTTTATGCATGAGGAAGGAGTTCACATTTTTTATCACTTTTGATTCCAGGGAAACATTATCCTAGACATGATATTAATGTGTATTTGCAGTTTTTGATTGTGGAGTTGAATGAGTTATGGTTAACCGGAGCTTCAACATATGATTCAAACACTAAGAGCATGTTCACAGTAAAAGCAATCTTGTTATGGGATATACATGATTTCCTAGCCTATGATCATTTATCTAGTTGTAGGACTGCAGGCAGATATGGTTGTCTTGTATGTGCTGAAGAGACAGATTCAACGTGGTTAGATAATGGAAAGAAGTTCTCGTATATGTCAACCCGAGGATTCTTAAAAGATTCAAATCAACGATTTCGGAGGCAAAAGTCACAGTTAAATGGGAGGAAGGAACGTCGAAGGCCTATAAGACCCTTAACTGGTTTGGAAGTACTTCAAAAGATGGAATCTATTCTAACCACATTTGGGAAAGTCGCAGAAACCCCAATTACTCAAAGGAAAAGACCGATTATAGCCAAAGCAAATGAATCCAGTGCCTCAGGAAGTAAAAGGAAAAAATTGATTACAGCCAAAGCTAATGAATCCAATGCCCCATACAGTAAAAAAAACTGAATACAACCAAAGCTAATGCATTCAGTGCTTAGGCAAAGAGATCCACGCTGTTTTATTTGCCCTATTGGAAGGTACATAAATATATATATTTTTACTATTAGAAAAGCTTATTTAATTATATGTTATTGATATTTCAATCTCAAACATAGGACCCGCCTCTACGTCACAATACCAATGTGATGCACACAGATAAATTTTTTGGAGAGATTTTTTATTTGCGGCAATTATGAATAAGAAAGGTAAGAATAAGGTTAATTATGAGGCCCGTTTGGACATTTAAGATATGAGGATAAAGAAAAGTTTGTGGCCTGTAAAGAAGAATGGGAAGTTGACTCTCCCCGAAGCACCTTTTTGTTTGTCTAAAGCGGAAAGAAATTTTATATGTGAGACATTAAACAACTTGAAGGTTCCAATTGGGTATAACGGAAATTGGCTGCACAATGTGGACTTGGAAATTTTTCAACTAAAAAACCTCAATTCCCACGATTATCATATTCTCATGCAGCAACTATTACCTTTTCTTTTAATGCACATGTTCAAGAAACATAAGCCATTACTTACCGCCCTATGAGAATTATCAGTATTCTTTAATGTCTTATGCTCAAAAGTTATAAATCGCGAAAACCTTTTGATGATGAAGGAACGCCTAGTAGAAACCATATGTGTGTTTAAAAAGTATTTCCTTCCTTTATTTTTTGTTTCGATGATACACATCACTTTGCACTTGGCGGACGAGGTGCTAATTGGTGGACCTGTTCGATACCGTTCGATGTATCCATTTGAGCATCAAATATAAATATTTAAATTAATGATTTTATTAAATTCAATACATTTAATATTTATATCTAAGTTATTGTATGTGTATGTGTATTAGGATGATGGGAAAGTACAAACATTATGTTCTTAGTATAAGATATCATGAGGGGTTTATAGCTGAACAATATCTCCTTAGTGAGTCGATGATGTACTGCATGGAGAACATATACGATGGCAGAAAGAGAAGCCATAAACGATCACAAAAGATGCTTATGGAGGATGATAGTGAAGGTGCAAGCCTACATGAAAAAAATGGCAAACCTTACGTTCTTGGAAATTTGGAATACCAACAAGTATGCAAATTGGTTTTGGGACAATCTGACGAAAAGGATGACTGGAAGAAGTAAGAATAATTTAATAACCTAAATTAGTATCAATAAATAATCTAATTTATATTTATGCTACATTGGTAGGAAATATGATATACAGTACGTTGAGAACTAGCGGTCTAGATGTCAAGGTTGGAGGGTTATTGAGGCGGGAAATCTTATGGATTATATACCTTGGCCTAGGCAACAATTAAAAGATGAAGTTGATTGTTCGTTCAAAAGGATCGTGGATGGGCCTAGTTTTACTGTCATGTCATATAAGTCATATCGGGTTAATGGGTATGCTTTTTACACTACGGAGTCTGAAATGAACACTATGACCGAAAATAGTGGGGTCTCTATGAGTGTTATAACCAACTTTTGAGCGTCTTCCAGTGATAAAAACCTCAAGGATGCAGAAGTAACCTATTATGGTGTTGTAAAATTGATATTGGAGTTGGATTATACTATTTTCAAAGAAGTTGTGTTTTATTGTGATTGGGTGCATATAGAAGACAAAAATGGGTGCATAGTTGATCCAGAAACAAACCTGATATATGTTAATCTAGGTAAACTTCAAAGTAACTCAAAGATGGATAACGAGCCATTTATTCTTGCATATAAAGCTACTTAATTTTTTTATTGCAAAGATCAAAGTAGACCTAATGAAGATTGGCATGTTGTTTTAGACTCTCTAAAGAGGTTGAACAGAGATGTGGATGCTTATGAAGATCCCTTAGTATTTGAAACAAGAATGAACAATATTAATTTAACATTGGAGGAGGATGATAAGGATGAAAATATCATTGGAGACGATGAAGAATAGTAGAAACATTTCTACTCTTTTTCTTATAATTAATAAGTAGTACTCTATGAATTCTTTTTGACTTTAAATATTAGTTTAATAATGCTCCTTTTGTGTCACTATATCATTATGTTTTATTGGTAATATATTTGCAACAATTCAGTTTTAAGAGACATGCAGGGAGATCAAGCATTGCAGGGGGATCAAGCACCACAATGTCTATATTGATGGTTCCTTTATCATAAAGAATTGTTTTTGTCTTATATGGTGTTTCATATTTTTGTATACCTTTTAACGTAGGTTGCCATTTTCATTAGAGTTTGATGACAATGGAAGTATAATTGGGGAGTATTGTTCAAAATTTGCCACAAAATATGGTGAGCTTGCAAAAACACGCGCTTCCCCTATCATCCGCGATTGGCGTCTTGTAGGTAAAGATGTTAAAAAGATGATACGGGATGATGTTTGTGTAAGTATCAATAACCATAATCAAAATGTATTTTTTTGTAATTCATGCATCTAACTATTTTAAGTTGTAAAACTGACTTTTGAGTTGGATCCTGAAGTACACAAGAAGGTAATTGACAAAAAGGTGAACAGATCCTGAAAAGAATGGAAACTAATTTGTGAAAAAGTTGCGATAAGTATTTAACGGATTTTGAAAGAAAAACGCATGTACCAAAATATGTGAAAGAAGGAGATTGTTATAAATTCGAAGATGATTGTTCTACGGATAATGTAATGAACCGTCGTGTTAACGGCAAGTATGCAAGGAGCAAAATGCATGCCCCCCATACTACTGGCAGAATAGGATGTACTAGAAAGAAATAGAAAATGGTATTATATTTGTTTGGAAATTAACAATAAATAATAAGTATGTTTCCTCTATATATATATATATATTTATTTATGAAAAATTGTAGGATTATCCTTTTTTTAATTTTTGTTATTATTCTCTCACAGGAAAAAGAAAATCCTTGACGAAAAGTTAAGAAAACTCATCTATTTATGGCATATCATACGAAAGCGGATGGAACCTTCCCTGAGCCAATGAGAGAAAAAAAAGAAGAAGGTAAGATTGAACTATTATGCATATAATCTTGAATCCATTTTCTTGCATTTTTTTTGTTCATGTTAGTCTTATGTCTATTATGATTGTCGTTGGTACACACTATACGAAAAAGGGCAATTTGCGACTGTAAAAAAACCGTCTTTAAGAGTCATTTATTATGGTTTTTGACCGTCATAACTTCCATCACAAACAAGCGGTCGTAACTTCACTTTGACTGTACACATCCGTCGTAATGAAAATTAATGAAACACGGAACAAAATAGAACTACTAGAGTAGATTATTCCTTTTTCTATTACTTTAATCTTGCATTTTGCTATATTCTCCAGGAGGTGCTTACCACAGTCGTTCAGAATCTACCTGGCCTTGCTGATGAAAAGTTTGATCAAGATGCAGTTTCAAATGTAAGTAATATTTATTTAGTACATGTTTTCATTTTATTTTTCTTCTAGATTCTATTTGGTTTAACATCAATACTGCATGGATCTCCAAATGAAATGATGCACTTGAGTCTTGTAGATTTTTCCCCGATCTTCATCAATTTTAGGGAGATAGAATCTAAACATGCAATCTTGGAGAATAGACCTCCCCCCCCTCTAAAAAAGATAGCACATCTTGACACTTAAGTTCTAACAACAACGAAACATCCACATCAGGTGCAAACTACGACTCTCTTATCAAGACTTTACTCCTTTGTTCGGATAGCCAGTTGGTGGCTTTGGCTGCCAGCCGACTCTTAATTAAGTATGCCTTTTATTGCCACTCGGGGTATGACAAGTTTACACTAGGCTGGTGAGAATAGAAGGGGGCCTCTCATTTTCAATTATTCAAGAAGCCAGTGGTAACTGTTCCAGATATTCTGACTTTTGCTTGAACGTGTATAAACAAACTTGCTTTCCAGGAAAAGGAAACTCTCGCTGTTATTCAATGCACAGGATGGGTAAACTTGTACATTGTAGCTGATAAAGATATTAGAGGTCATGTATTTGGTTGACGAAGACAATTGATATCCACAAAGCCAACCATAATTATCAACTAGGAGATTCCCACTCAGAGAATCTGATGCGGCCTACTGATATTTAAAAAGAACAGTGCTGAATCCAGGTTGCCCACGGGATTCCTTTCAAATATGCTGGATTCAGCATATAAGTTTCAGTATTTTCCCTGAGGCTACAAATGAGTAAAACCAAGATGGTGTCTCAATTTCTGCCTTTCCTCAGATTATAACGAGTAGAAAAACTAGCAGCGTGGAAAAGAATGAAGTTGGAAAGACCCACAACTCCTAGGGCAACTCAGCATGACCATTTACAGCATCAGCACGTTCAAATTTCTCGTTCCGTTAATTAGATAAGCTTGTCATTCCAGTTACCTGTTTGAAACATTGGAATTAGTTGGTTACAGCTGATGGGGAGTCATACAGAAAAAGATGCAGGTGGTTGCTTACTGTCTCCCTCCAAAGCATTAAGGCTACTGTGAGTGGGGAAAAGTTGTGACTTGCAGACTCTTTTGTGGTAGCATTCTCACCAGGCTCACGAACTTTATAGTTTAAAATCTTTAGATTGTCAACTTTGTAGCCACCAAGTAGTAGTCAAGCTTTTCAGCTATTGTTGGTCTGAAAAATATCCCTTTGTTATCTTCTTCTTCTTCCATATTTATAATTGGTGCTTTTGGTCGTAGAATGCCTGAATCCCCACTCTCTCTACTAAATACCTTGTGCCGTCAGTTTGGCTTCTCAGTCACTTGGGCATCTCTCGAGTAGGAAGCCAATATTGGAAGCTGATGGCAGGTTGCCACTTTTAGCCAAAATGAGGCAGCCTGCATGTATTAACTCGAAGCAGCTCTGTACTCACAAGATTCTGGTTTTCCCTCTCCATAAAGGTGCAAGATCACCCAAGTATAGAGAGGGGTAACTAGACATATACATATAGTCATTGTGGTTTGCCCTCTCGAGTAGTAGTACTTACGATAAAAGGAATGGTAATGAATGATGAAGAGCCCTGCAGAAGGTAGAGTTGTCTTATTTTCCTTAGTAACCAAATACATATAGTAATCGTGCCCCCAGGTCATCATCACATTGTTAAGCCCACATCATTCAGAGTAAATTCCATACTTGGTGTTGAAGGCAGGAATGCTGTAGTCAGAATTTTGCTTATAGTGGCATGTTTTTTGGAAGGTGAATCTTCGCCAATACCATTCGTAAGGAAAATGCAATAATAGGCTAAACAAACAAGATTTTATGTGGAAAACTCAGTAAAAGCTAAGAAAAACTACGACCTCGGGAAGGATTTTGATGTAAAATCCAGTATGTTGCTAGTTATTACAAGTTTTTGAAGTGATAGTAGGGTTAGGAAGTAAGGATGGTAAAGTTGCAGATCTAAATAATCTATTATCTGCCTGTATTTATAGTAAATACAGGTTGTTTACAAAAAAAAGAAACAGTCTCCTATTTTAGGGGGAGTGGGCAAACTTCGCAGATTTCTAACAGCTCTTTCTTGACCAGGCACAACGGCTACTTTTGGTAGGTCAATGACTTATGGTAGCTTCTCGACTGTTGCCTGTCTTCGACTATGTAATGCTGACTGTCTTCGACTATGTTATGCCGGCTTATCCTTATCAAATCTGGGAAATATGCTACTACAATCGCCCCATTCTCGACAAAAGTACTTGTGGTTATATCGAGAAGAATCAAAATTCGAAAAGGTTGTCGATGTTTTTAAATTCTCCTGATGTCATTTTCGAGGTCAAAGTAAAGTGAATCTGGTCGTGTCATTCCCGAGGTGTAATTAATACGGTACATTGAATCTGGCAGTTTCAAGGCAGTATAAATAGGGGTTTTTTTGGTGGTTTGATTCAGAGGATGCTGCCCCAAGTGTGGCGTAGCGAATTGTTGGAGGTTGAAGACGGTGATCAATCTAAGGTAAAGTGCTGTCCCAAACCGGTTATATTGTATCCTTCAATTAATATTTTCATGGTGTAGAGGGTGGGGAGAGTTAGTGGTAGAGAATGTTTACACGCTTGGGATCCGTTTGGTTCAATATGTAGTGCTGAAGGTAATGAAGTGTATTAGATTAAGGGAGAAGGGGTTATTGTTCGTAGTAAAGACAAGGATGTGATGGCTAGCTGGGCGTCTGGGGCTCTTGTCAAATGAATGAAGCTTCTTGTAATTTTCTGTTGCCTTTCATCTGTAGAGGTAGCTCTTTTTAGAAGTTCCTTGACTTGAGATTTATTAAGTTTCTTAGGATATCGTTCCCCCTGCTGCTAAAGATAATGCCAGATTCTAACGAAAAGAAGCAGTAATGTCAAATCCTGGTGAAAAGAAGCACAGGGCAATTAGTCCTTAAAGTCGAATGTAAAGATAGTAGTGTAGTTTGATGTAATATAATCGAAGGAGTTTATTATCGAATGTAATATGTAACAGTTTGTTTAAGAAATAAATTTATTTTCTTCGACTTTCGCTTGTATATTTTTTGTCGAATATATATATAGATATATTGTTTGTCGAAGTAAAATGTGAGTAAAGTGATTGCTAGATGGTTTAAACAGCTCGAAATATAGCTGACTAAGTGAGTCCAAGAACGGATTTCAAGATTGATAGATTTGACTATTGTAAATGTAAAGTTCCAATGTAAAATAAATGTTCCTTGTGTTAACTTTGATCGTGGTGGGCTATAAGTATCCCTTGTTTTTGGAAAGTTGAGAGTTGCATGTTTAAGAAATGGTGAAGACGAGATCTCAAGTGCCTAACAAGGTGTATAGTCGTGTTCAAGCAAAGTATTGGGAATTATATAATCGGTACATCGGCTTTTGAAATGCCAATGTTCACTTGGAAGATCATGTGGAACCGAACTATGAAGGCATGAGCGAGGCAGAGGTGAAGGATGCTGAAGAGAATTTCCAGTTTCAATGCCAGTTGCAATATTGGAGTCCTCCAGAACGTGTACGTTATATGTGGACTCGTGCGAAGATGCTGATTAGGAAAAAAGATGATGCTACAGTTAGGAGTTTGTAATTGTAATTTCTAGGAGAAGTATATCTAATGGTTGAATTGTAGCTGAAATAAAATGAGAATAAAATTTGATGTCATAATACAATTGTCAATATTTTGTGTTGCAAAATTGTTATCGAATAAATTTTTACTTGTTAAAATTGTGGAATATAGCAAGAAGTTGTTCGATATATTTGAAGTCGATGGAATTTTGAAAAATTGATCTGATTTAGTGAGATTTTTCCATAGATATAGGGATTCATGAATAAGGTTAAAATGTGCAGAAGTAGTGAGAGAATTAAATATGGCAATGTGTGGTCCTGTTGGTAAAATTTTGAAGTACAAGGAAGACGATGTATATCACTTGTGCGACAAGATAGGTTGTACTTTGTTGAGCATGAACGTGTTTGAAGAAATTCTTCGAGATATGGATGGATTGGAGCAACAATGTATGGGCCTGTTACTTTTGAGAAGGCGGATAATCAAAGACTTTGATAAAAAAAATGTGTAAGGCATTATGTTCGAACCCTCGAATGTTCATGAAGTGGTGCGATGAACAGTCGCGTGGGGTCTATAAATAGTTTAGAGGTGGGCGATTGGAGAAATTCATAACCCGTCCTATCTTAGTTTATCGTTACGCTGAGTTGCTCTTGACCGAGGGTTGCTTCGGGAAAGTGGAGGTGAGGTTTGCCGACCAGCGAGTCGATCTGGATCCTTCTTAATCTCTCCATCTCCTTCTGATGTGTTCGATTCTATTGGTCCAAGGCTTTCCTTCTCTCGTCTTTTTCCACTTGAAGAGCTTGAGAATGAATGCGCTGATCTTCCAATCTTTTGGCTTTTTTTGACTCTATTTGCTTCTGAAGTTCAATCACTGCACTATGCAGGTCAACTATTTCTGGTATCAAATTGATCTCGTGATCTCTTACGATGCTGGAATAGCTTCAGAGATTCATATTTGTCATCGGATTATTACTGGAGCAGTGACGATAAAAAAAAGTGTGGTATTCTCACAGACGATGCCAATTGTAGTGGCGTGTTTTTTGGAAGGAAAATCTTTGTGAATACTATTCGTAAGGAAAATACAATAATAGGCTAAACAAACAAGATTTTATGTAGAAAACTCAGTAAAAGCTGAGAAAAACCACAACCTCAGGGAGGATTTTGAAGTAAAATCCAGTATGCTTCTAGTTATTACAAGTTGTTGGAGTGATAGTAGGGTTAAGAAGTAAATATGGTAAAGTTGTAGATCTGAATAATCTATTATCTGCCTATATTTATAGTATATACAGACAGTTTACAAAATGAAAGAAACAGTCTCCTATTGCGAGGGGAGTGAGCGAACTTTGCGGATCTCTAACAGTTCTTTCTTGACCAGGCACATTGACTAGTTTTGGTAGGTTGAGGACTTATGGTAGCTTCTCGACTGCTGTCTGTTTTCGACTATGCAATGCTGACTGTCTTCGACTATGCTATGCTGGCTTATCCTTATCAAATCTGGGAAATATGCTACTACATTGCTCAAGACAGGATTGTTGTGAAGAAGAACCTTTCCCAGATTTGAAATCGCAAGAAGAAAGTTTTAACTACCTTAATCGAGAACGAAGGTTATATTTAGGGAATGCATACCATGGATAAGGCCAACTATGTGTAACCAATCTTCATTATCGTAATCTCTCCTAATCGCTTTAGCTGTCTGCAACAAGTGCTCCATCTGAGGTTCATCCAAGTCTGGATCACTCTCATCGATGAACTCATTGAGAAGCTCACAACATTCCCATATACTCATCTCTACTCTGTCCAGTTTTCCATACTCCTCTCTCATATTCTTTACCTGTAGTAGTACCAAGTTTATATAAATGAACTATGGACTATCTATAAATTTTAATAATAATAGAAGAGATCGCAATTGTGCGTAAGTAGCTTTATGGATGCTTTGCTTACGAAGTCAAATGATTGATGAATGTGTTACATCCGATAAAATTCTTCGACGCTCTTCTTCCTTTCGCTTCAGCATCATAATCCCTGGTTATTATTCAAATGTCAGTGTTTTTATTCAATAAAGAAGATATCTTATGTAAAACTGTAAATATAATATTGACTCTTCCATTTATATTGTAGATTACAAATTATAAATATGTAATCTTCATTTATATTACACACATGTGTCTATAAATGATACATTCTTCATTAATTTGCAAATAACAGAATTTATTGCCAAAAATAATAATTATGGAGACCTACCTGTCTTTGTATGTACTTGATATTTGTATTTACATAGTTTTAGAAACATATATTCTTCATTTATGGATTTTATTTTCATTAATTGTCTTTTCTTCTAAAATATATAATTATGATAGGCTCATAATGAAATAGTAAGCCAATATTCTTTATAGCAATTATCAAACACAAATGAATTCTGAAACTCGGCATAAAGCTAATTTGACCTGGACATGAATTATGCACCACTTATTGTTGTTTGACCTGGTGTTATGCTACTGTTATGAATTGGGCATGAAGCTAATTTGTTGTCGGCTATTCCCTCTGCAGAACCTTTTTTTTTTTAATTTCATTTTCTTCGGAATTCATTTTTAGTTGGAGAAATTGCATTTTGATACATTTTGATAGCATTGATATATCTTTTATGCATGCTTGTCTTGATTAGACATTCTCTCTTCCCTTTTTGTACTTACGGAGAAGATGTAACATACAGGTATCCATATGGTATTTGTCAAATTGAGTTCAAACGCTATTGACTTGCTGCAGCTTTAAGTTTTGCTTTATTGTAATTTCTCCTATACTTATTTACTAAAATGGTATTTTTGTAATTAAGTTATTTTTTGATGTACAGGTGTTTGGAAAGATTAAAACAGCTACATAAGGGTCTTTGGTGATATGTCCAGTGCCAAATTGGAGAGTACACTACCTTTCAGAATGAAGTTTGCAAATGAAAAGGCGACAAACACGAATTTACAATCTCAATTGAAGTCTCTGGGGGAACAACTAGTTTATGAGGCCAATGCGCGAAAGCAACTTGAAGAGAGATTCGCATTATTCGAATCTCGAGATTCCCCTAGTGAGTCACAAAAATGTCGTACTTCTGACATCGAAACATCATCTCGGGTATTGACTTATATATTATTTATACTATGATTACTTATCATAAATTATCATGATATTATATTTGAATGCTTATATGCAATTTTCATTATCTGTAGAGTGGGTGTTCACCATTTGCTAACGCATATCGTCCATCCATACCGGTTCCGCCAAGGTCATGTGAGTTATCAGACTGGTATGGTGTTACAATTGCTTATGGAACTCTTCAGCAAGTGGAAGAGCTTCACGTGATTTCTATAATATATTAATGGATGAAATTTTTATTAAAATATAACTTATTTTAGAATAATAAGGTTTAATGTTCAAGTATATTTTGGTAAGAGCATTGTCTAAGTAAATGGAAAAATATAGTATTCCATTCAATTGAGAAAATGGTATTCGTTCTCAAAAACGACATATCTGTAAGTCGGGTATGTTTAATTTTAAATGTTTATTTCTCATATAATGACGGAAAAAATGACACATACAATTGTTGAATTTCTTGAAGAACAACATATATATTTGTTTTTTTTTAAATTCACGACAGAAAAATCAACATATATTATAGTCGCTTTTATTCATAAAATGCGACATATATTTTTTCGTTTATTTTTAAACTAAACGACTTATAACTCATTGAAACGACATAAAGAGCGACACATATAATTGACATATTTATATGTTACCAAAATATGATATTTATAACTGTCGGTAACAATAACGACTCCATTTTTTGCGATGGTTATTAGCGACAGAATGTAAGTCGTTAATCAAGCAATAAAAATAGTTACATTTGTCGTTAATAAGCCTTTTTCATGTAGTGTCTGGCAGAAGATTTTTTTGGTTGAAGGTTTTGTCGCAAACAATGTAAGTATCATTTAGAAGGTTTTGCAGGAAATAGATTTTTCTGGTAGAGGGTTATATCGCAGACGGTGCCAAATATAGGGGCCTAATCCCGTATATGGGAGACTACACTCTTACACCACAAGATTAATACTCGACTACTAGCAAGCATATTTAAATAAAAATATAGATATTATAGTAGGTACACTTGCGTAGAGTCCTAGAATGGGATTACAAGTAAAGGACTCAAGTAGACTGAGTCTTTAATGGGAGGGGGGGATCTCAACCCTTCTATGGCAACTCTTATCTCTTATTTATAAAGGATAGAAAGGTAATGTCACTATAGAAAGGTTAAATTACAAGTGTATCCTTCTTTACAACTATCTTATACTAGAGTCGATTCTACTAGAGTTGCCTGCCTTTGACCATAAGCTGAGCTAAACTGAAGTGGTGGTCTCTGATAAATTTATAAGTACGGTAGGCTTCAAGCTGCTCGGGAGTCTTCCAGTATCTAATTTATTCTCGAAGGCTGCGAGTAGGCTACTACAATGATCATCGATATTCACGACTGGCATGATAAATGGCGGGCGCCAATCACCATATTATAAGTTTTTACATTGTCATTGTCAATAGCCTTTATCGCCTGATTAATTCGGCCAACGAAGTCCACGTCCTTCTTATCAATCTCCGCCATGGTTAATGTTACACTAACAACCGCACTGAAAACATTTTTAAAGTATTTTTTGGTATGCCTATCATCCCCCTTAAGTTTACTACATGGGAAGCAGCGTATGTTGCGTTACCATCTTGTCCTCAGTTTGTTCGTGCGGCCTTAATAATAAAAATTCTCAAATAAAAGCAGATAGGGCTTCAACGCACATCGAATATATCCCTCTTCCACCCCAACTTGATTTATAATGGGCTCTAAAGGATGTTATTTTGGAGGCATCAAACACAAACTTCTTTGTAACAGATTTCTTTCTTGAGAACTTCGACATTGGCCTACTCATGATAGAGTCCTCAGCGTTCCAAGGAAAATATGACGCTGCATTAAGTGGTGGTTGAACAATTTGTTGGATTTGGCAATCCCGCATGTAGCAGAAGCCTAACTACTTATGAACATAGAGTAAGAAGAGGCATCTATGATTTTATGCAAAATGGTCAGGACGGTGGCCATTCCACCATAATCAAAAACATTGACTTAGATCAATAGGAGAACTGATCTAGCTTGCACCCCTCTACTACACGGCAGCATTAGGTCGAGTACATCTTTTGCCTGATCTTGCATAACATCTTAAAGTCGAGCATGAACTCTGGCTTTAGTGTAATGAGCTCATGAGTCGTTACAATCAATGGACATACCATCTGTTTTCATTTTTTCGGCCAATGAGTAGAAGCTAGTAAGAATTTGGGACAAAGATTTCTTTAACCTATAACGTCTCTCAATGACCTTTGCGTTATTAATGATGCCTCCAAAATGATAAAGGTCGTTGATATAGATGAAGATGAAAGGGACATAAGATGATAGAGCAATTTGATCAAGAAAAAAAAGCTTTATGGTCTAAAGATGATTCAGAGTTGGAATTAAAGGTTTGATAGTCTCTCTTGAGATGATTTCAACCTTCATCTTTGATAGGTCGTGAATCGTCGTGACCACGACCTATGTATGTTCCTACGTGACCGATCTCTAAGTAGTTTATTGAATTAGTTTATTTTCTTTTATTCTAGAGAATAATCTAGATTAGGATAAATCTTGGTAGTTACCTTTTCATTCCGGGTATAGACAAAAGGTGGGGATCTCTTATATTTAGGAGAGTCATAAGAGAGAGTTAGGCAGTGTTGAGTTTTGAGACAAGAGAGAACCCTAGAGATGGAGATGGAGAACTTGTAATCGTAGTTTTTGATTGAATAAAGAGATCGTTTATTATGTATATTTAAGAATCGCTTATAAATATAGAGACGTTAACAACCACGATAACAACACTTCCGCCATCACGATCAACAACACACCCATTTGCAGCCACACCAATAGCAGTGACAACGGTAACAATTATGGAGACAGGTAACTTAGTTACGGCAGTACCACCGACAATAACACGGGTACTACCAACGGCAGCAACAAATTTAACACCGATGGTACTGATCGTAATTACTCCGACTAACCCTAGGGGAAACAATAACCCGCCACCTACAACACATTACTTCGGTCTGAATTTGCCACAACATCCCAATACTTTTCCAGGAACGACAAATGAGTTTGTACCATAAATAGGGTTTGTTCAGCAAACTCAACAACGCAATTCGAGGTTTGGGTATGGCGGAGTAGATAAAGACGATAATGGATATTGGGGAAATATTGGAGGACATGGAGGTATAATAGAGAGTACACAAACAGGTGCGTACCACCTTTTGAGTGGTAAGGGAGGGGCCGTGACGTGCAACCCAATAATTTCACACCAAGAACCCGCAACGACGGATTTTGCAGTATTTCAAAGATTGGAGGTCATCCTTATTAAACACAAAACCAAGGCAATCAAATCGCTAATGCATTGGTTTCTGCACTTCAAACTGTAAGATAAGAGGTAAAGTTTAACATTTCAGAGTTTGATGGTAAGGTCGATATTGATGCTTTTATGGATTGGCTTAATTGGGTTGAAAAGATTTTAGCGTATAAACGTTATGGGGATCCTAAAATAGTGGTTTTGATTGAGACAAAATCAACTGATTATGCATTAAATTGGTGGAATAATTTACAGAAGATGCGGGCAGATGCAGGGTATGCATAAATTACTAATTGGGCATCTATAAGGCGAGAACTGGTACATAGGTTTATCCCGATGTCTTATGAAGAGGATAATTTTACAAAACTTTAAGGTTTTCACAAAAGCTGAAGACGGTAGATGAATATACCAATGAATTTTACCTTCTCTTCTCCAGAGTTGCTACATTTGAGACAGAGGCACAAAAGGTTAGCCGCTTTAAAACTGGCCTATCTAAAAAGATTCAATATGAGCTTACTATGGTCAACGTGTATTCCATTTCTAAAACAACTGTGATGGTCAAGCGAGTGAAAACAAAACTCAAACAAGCAGCGTATTCTTCTTTTACTTCTTCTGCAACGACAACCACAACATCAACCACTATAACTCCGAAAACCACAAAGATGACAAATTCAGCGATATGTTACAATTGCGGTAAGGCAGGTCATATGAGAAGAGAATGCCCCAATCCTTGGAAACTCATGGCACTTTTGTCACAGCATCTTCATGATCATATTGATGAGGCTCTCGAGCAGCCATTGAGCGAAGACTACACTGATGTAGAGGTTGCATAATTTTTAAAATAAGTAGATTTTTCTTTGTTCTATTGACATCAAGGAAAGTTAGCTCAACTGGTAAAGTGAAGAGCTTCTAATACCAGAGGAGTCTAAGGTTCAATTCTTGATGTCATAATTTTTTTACCTTAAGCTGATCATGTCATTGCCGTAAAAAGCTTAGATTTTTTTGACAAGAGGAGAAGTGAATCCGTATGATTTGCTAGTCAAATATAACGGTATATTTGATTAATTTTTAAGCTTAAAATACTGTTAAATGGCCAAAACAAAAAATTGGAATATTTGATTAATTTTTAAGTTTATTTTATTTTAGAGAATAGTCTAGATTAGGATAAATTTGGTAGTTTCCATTTTATTAGGGGTGTAGAGAAAAGGTGAGGATCCCCTATATTTTTGAGAGAATTAGGTAGTGTTGAGCTTTGAGAGAAAATAGAACCCTAGAGAGGGAGATGGAGAACTTGTAGTCGTAGTTTTTGATTGAATAAAGAAGAGTCTAAGGTTCAATTCTTGATGTCATAATTTTTTTACCTTAAGCTGATCATGTCATTGCCGTAAAAAGCTTAGATTTTTTTGACAAGAGGAGAAGTGAATCCGTATGATTTGCTAGTCAAATATAACGGTATATTTGATTAATTTTTAAACTTAAAATACTGTTAAATGGCCAAAACAAAAAATTGGAATATTTGATTAATTTTTAAGTTTATTTTATTTTAGAGAATAGTCTAGATTAGGATAAATTTGGTAGTTTCCATTTTATTAGGGGTGTAGAGAAAAGGTGAGGATCTCCTATATTTTGGAGAGAATTAGGTAGTGTTGAGCTTTGAGAGAAAATAGAACCCTAGAGAGGGAGATGGAGAACTTGTAGTCGTAGTTTTTGATTGAATAAAGAGATCGTCTATTATTTATGTATGAGAATCGCTTCCTCATACGTAGTTTATAACAATTTTTCTCTGTATTTCTCTAAATAATGCAAGCGAGAGAGAAACAAAAGTGCAAAATTTGGAGTGGCAGTAATATCAGGAATTCTGACTTTCTGCATTTTAAAATATCACATTTGTCCACGGGAATTATTTTGGTACAAGGGTATGCCATTAAATAAATATCGAATTAGCTGGCTAAGTCATATAATTGTAAGAGACATTAGCGCAACATTATTTGACTTGGGACTTGTATTATCGTCACGCCATTGGTGATTCATAACATATTATAGCAAATAACACCAAATGCCACTACGTTAATTTACTTGTAGTTTGTGGAGATCTCTTGTACTCGTGGATCACGACATATTATACAAATAACACCAAATAAAACGATCCTTAGAGTTAGGGATTTCTTAGTTTGTGGGTATCGGCTGTACCATGTGATCCACGACATGTTGTACAAAATAAATATACAAGTCTTATCCCATTAAACATGTATATGCGTGGGTGAGGCTTATGCTAGGCAAACTCGATAATAGCACGACTTTATATTTACTTATTTACTGTTTCACAGGATCCCTTATACTCGTTGATCACGGTGTAGTTAGTAGTTCTTAGGTATTGTTTGTATCTCGTGATCCACAACGTATTATACAAATAACTGAAAATACAAGAGTTTCGCTATAAAAAGCAAGTGATAGTTCAACTTGTATCAGAAAATATGGAGGACCCTTACAAAGTGAAGATTATTGAGCAATGCCAGATCTCACCGCCATTAGGTTCTGTACCACAAACATCTCTTCCTCTCACCTTCTTCGATATGCGTCAACTACGGAACCCTCCTTCTCTCACCCGTCTCTTTTACTACGAGATCCCGTGCTGCACTAAGTCACATTTTATGATTTCAATCCTTCCTAACCTTAAACACTCTATTTCACTCACTCTCCAATATTTCTTTCCTCTTGCTGGTAACCTCATTTGATCTCCGGAATGCAGTAAGCCCGAAATCCTTTATGTTGAGGGAGACTCCGTTTCGTTGAGTGTTGCAGAGTTGACAGATTTCCACTTCAACGATGTATGCAGTAACCACTTGCGAGATATCAACATGTTGTACGCACTTATGCCACAGTTGTTTTCAAAGAGTGATGCAATTCTTCCTCAGTTAGCCTTGCAAGTGACCTTGTTCCCCAACTCGGGAATTTGCATTGGCGTCACCGTTAGCCATGCTGCTGTTGATGCTAAATCCTTTAGCCATTTCGTTAAGTCTTGGGCGTCTGTTTGCAAACTTGGTGGAGATACCTCTTTCATATCGACTGGACCATCATCGGCTCTTCCAGTCTACGATAGGACGATGTTCAAGGACCCTAATGGGATCGAAACATTCTTGGAGAAGATTAAAATAACGCGACAATGTTTGATGGTACATGGGAATCATCATAAAATTCCAACTGACCTTGTTCAAGCAACTTTCCTTATTTGCCAACCGGAGATTGAAAGGCTCAAGAGATGGATCTTAACTCAAATCCTCGAGAAGGACACTCAACTCAAAGAAGCATCATTTAATCTATCGTCATTTGTAGTAACATGTGCTTATGTATGGGTTTGCTTTGTTAAAACTCTAGGAGGTCATTACGATGACAATTTGAGGGAACACTGTTTTTTTGCTGTGGAATGCAGGAGTCGCCTCAACCCTGCTTTACCCGAAAACTATTTCGGTAATTGCCTTGTTCCTTGCCTTACTTTCGCTAATAAGGAAGACTTACTTGGAAAAGATGGGATTGTTGTTGCAGCAGAAGTAATTGGGAAAGGGATTCAGATGAGTATTAAAGGAGTCTCGGAAGAAGGATTTCAAGGTGATCTAGCTAAATGTTCCTCGACAACGCTAGAGCATGTATCTGGAATTGCAGGGTCACCCAAGTGGAAATTTTATGAGACAGATTTTGGATGGGGAAGGCCTAAAAAGGTCGAACTGTGTTCAATTCACCGTGCCAAAGCTGTAATTTTTAGCGAGCGCAGTGATGGAGAAGCGGGAATCGAGATAGGAGTGATACTCAACAAGATTGATATGGATGCATTTGAAATGAACTTTGCAGATACTATCAAGACCTATTGATCAATATTATGATGCAATGTGAGCTCATGTTTTGTTATTCACTTCCAATATTATGAAAAGAACATGTTTTCACCATTTTCTTTTTTCCCCAACAAAACACAAAATAAAGGGTTTTGTTGAGGAATATAATAATATAGAAGCTAACTAGCAATTCTATATCTTGAGAGCAATTGAAAGAGAGAGAGATTTCTTATTGATATTGGAGAACAATAAAACTGTACGTAATATAAAAGTAGATAACCTTATTGAATAGGTGACCAAACCTACTCAAACTCTCCTCATAAACACGAAAGGCCTATGGGCTTGTTAGGAGTCCAATAGGACATCCCAACCCAGTTGGGCTCCTAGCTTGGGCAGGACCCAACTCCTAAATGTCCCCATTGGGGTGTTCCATACCTAAACCCCCTTGGACAAAAAGTTGTGCAAGGAAATAGTGCAATCCTATGCCCTGCAGGAGTTGTGGACGCGTAAATGTTGCCTCATCAAACCTCCAGTCAGTGAAACCTCCTAAGATAAAAATTATACTATAAAAAAAAAATACAACTCACATGTGTCCACATCAGGCTGGGACTACTCCCCCTGACGTCGATCTCCCTAAGATATTGATAAATAAATCTTCTGCATGCCGATTCCTTGTACTAGCTGCTTGAACGTAAGTGATGCAAGGGTCTTCGTGAATTAGTTGCAAAGATGTCTTCTGAAATATCTTGAATAACGCCAATCTCATTCGCCTTTTATAATTCATAAGGATGGAATGGCTTCTGTGAAATGTGCTTCATTCTGTCGTCATTGACTTAAATGATGCAAGCTGAATTGTCTTCATACATAGTCGATGTTTTATCTTGGATTGAACACGCCATAACTTCGGTTGATGAGATGTATCTTGGAGCGCAACCATCATTATTTGCCAGCTTCATGAAATGCAAGAATCTTCGTGGTTCGAGGTGTTGCTACTGCCGTCTGCTTCATCCATCTCCAAGAATCTTTATGTATCCCCGTACATAAACATATAATCCATATGACAATGGCCTCTATGTGGGTCTGAGAAGTATTATGTATCAGTGTACTATATACTTTTAGGTTTACCATTTTTAGCAGAACAGATCCCTGTCTTTCATACCGTTCAGGTACCTCAGAATGTGCCTGATCTCAATCCAGTACGTTTGAGTAGGAACATAACTATAACAAACCAAACAGTTCATTGTAAATGAGTTATATATTAGGTCTATTATACCCAACTAACTATAGCAAAGCACCTCCTAGCTATGGCACCACGGCCCTAGGAGTTTCTCCCCCTATTTAGGATGGTGGAAGATGTCGTTGTCCATACCCAAGTGATGGACGCGCAATAAACGACTTAGCACAATGTGCTTCATCCATACCAAAGTATTAGATAACTTATCTGATATATATTGCTTGGTGTATGAGTATGCCACTATCAGGATGTTCGATCTGTAAATCGAGACACTACTTGATTTCCCAAGGTCTTGTATTTCGAATTCCTTCCCAAGGTATTCGGCGGCTCTTGCGATCTCCCTTGGAGTTCTAATGATATCCAAATTATTTAGTACACTGTTATGATGAGTGAAGCTAATATTTGTATTCTAAATAGGAACACATGGACAGATAAGGATATTTGCAAAGTCCCCGACCATCAAATACTCAATCAACTTACTGTGTCTCATGGGCCCTAATTGCTTCAAGTCAATAATAACATTTCTAGTTTTATTGCATGCACACCTCATGTGTCGGGCGTAGTTGCTTCCAGAAGCTTATACCTTCCCAGATAGCTTCATGTAGATATCTGTATCTAGTTTCCAATATAGATACGTAGTATTTACATTAGACTCATGTCTAGCTTGTCCTCGACAACTTGATAGACTGATCAGTACCGAAATATTATAGTGTCAATAACTGGGTAATAGGTTACATTGTAATCGATGCCAGATCTCTTAAAGATTTCCTGGGTAACTAGTTTTGCCTTGACCAAATTATCTCTTCGAGTTAATCATGTTTCCGTACCTTTCCCATTTATAACTGACAGGCTCAATTGTATCACTTTGTATTATGCTAGCAAGCTAAGCTCCGCTTGGAATCCAGATGCCCATTTTGGCCAATGTATAATAACACACAGTTATTTACAATAAATGGTTTTGAATCCTCATCCTTGATGGCGAGCACAACAGCGAATATGAATTCCTTATCAACAAATCTCTACTGAACGATCCTACGTTGTGCTTATTACAGACTTTTAATAGATCAAGATCTCATTATTATCATATGTATATGCCACTCTGGGCTAGTCTCGTAATACATCAACTGGTCGCGTAGCTTCTATTGCCTCGTCAATGGGTGGTTTCATCCTCGATGAGCCGACTATACCATTAGTCATATTTTTCCTATATTTTACAGCTCCCCGGCTCAGAATACTTTCTTTTAACGGTACTCCGCACTAAGCGCAAGCCTCAGATTCGTTTACAGTACTAATTCCCCTAGAATGTTCAGCTGTGGTACTAGTTCTCCCGGAACGTTCTGCTGTGTGGATGTATTACTTACAGGTACCTACATTTACGGTATTTCAATAGTGTTTGTAAATGTGTCTAGCAATTCATTTATGACCTATTGGAGGTTTGTAATCCGCTGAACCTTATTGTTACCTAACTTATGTATAGGGATCTAGATGAAATAACAATGGTATTTTTCAGTACCTCTTAGAAATATCCTCAACATTGACTATTATATCTCCCTCCAATGCTAGGATTATCGTCTTATCAAAGTGATAATTATCAGCCATGCAGTATATACGTCACCAATGGGTTCTAAATATCCAGTGATAAATGTGAATCATAACCCATATAATACCATGCTGACATTGAGGGTCCCATCTTAATACATTTTGGTGCGATTGGCATTTATACAGAACATCCAAATATTCACCGATGGGCGATACCGGTCTCAGACCCAGTTACTAGTCTCTTTTGGGAAAAATAATTTGATGATTTGCTATGGGATAAACCCTAATCAGTGTTGTGGGAGCAAGAATGCATATCCCCTACACTAGCCAAAAGTTGTGATTGTAACAACAGTGGCCTAACGATTATCCTAAATTGCTTGATTAGGTTCTCTACCAATCCCGAGTTGGGTATGGTATGGGGTACTCATAATGCTCAATCATTTATCTCATTTAGCGGTAAATTAATCATCAAAAGCTTGTGAGTTACACTCTCAAGCCCCCATCAAGTCGTATCGATCAACATTGATCGGCTAATCCAGGAACTGAGCCTGCGATCGAATGATCTAAGTGAAAAGTTATGCTAACATTACATTCCTAGATTTTAATAATAGGCAAACATAAGACCATCTCTTAGATGTGTCTATTATGACCATAAATATTCAAGTGGGATACTATGTGGATGGATAGGTCCACATGTGTCTCCATAGATGCGTTTGGAACAATGGCTAGAGATTTCACTCCACCTTGATTATACTAGGATAAAATAATAGACTTTCCTTAAAAGTAGTAATCGTTACACATATACTCTCTAGATCTTCTCTCCTTTCAAGGAAAATTGAGATATATTCCTGATAATGCTCCTCACTATCTGAGCCCTGAGGAGTGTATTGAAAGCCATTCCAATAGCGTGTTCTAACCTTTAGACATGCAGTGAATGCATAGAACCTTGTCAGTCATTTTCTCTGATAGTCATTACGTGATAAGCATTATCATGTATCTTCCTAAACTTTGTAAAATTCGACAGAATTTACTAGTGTATAAAGTAGACTAGATACCCTGTATCGTACCGTTAGAGAGTAATAGGGTGACACACTCAGTGCATTCTATCATATTGGTCGTGCCAATGATATTCGTCTCATCCCCGATGCACAAGGATAGATAAGAAATATATTAATATCACAAAAAGGATCGAGTACGTAGTACTAATATCTCTTAGACATGTGTCACCACACATCTGATTATCAGTCATGCTTAATGACAAGATAGATTTATAGGCTGGTTGTATATAGTAGATCAACTATCATACATAAAATTTAACTACTTCCCAAGCAATAAATTCACAAAAAAAAATCAAAGAATAATCTCACATAGATAGGATACTAAACCAATACATGTCACGAGCATTTTATTAAACTAAACATTAAAGAGTTCCCAACTTAGTCAATGATAGAACTAATAAAGCAAACTGTTGTTATTCAACAAGTAAAGTTACTACTTGGCAATACTCTCTAGGTTACATCATTCATCTATTGAAAATTTGCTATTGTTCATTGATGGACACATAAAATGACCACTATTCCTCTATGACTTAATGTTTATTATTCTTAATTTTATTATTAAACATGACTTATAAAACCAATTTTTATATTTTAGGTCACATGGAGCTCATTTACCAAATATGTACAAATACCGGGATGTATAGCTCAAAGGATGAACTGCTGGAGAAGGATGTAGAGTTGTCAAACACAAGGGTCCCACATGGGGAGGTTACAATTTTGGAGGATAACTCTTGGAGGTTACAAATTTATGTACATTCATGGCATAGGTTATAAATCTCATATTAAATGTAAGAACCTTCTCCTTCATCTATAAAAGAAGAGGTGGTGAGCTCATAAGATCATCCAATTTTGAGAGCTTGAGAGAATTATTGTAATAAAGTAAGAGAAGAGAGCATTGTTGGAGAACTTGAAGCAAAGTTTTGAGCATTTGAAGAATTTTCTAAGTCTTATATCATCTAATAAAGTTCTTATTTTTCTTCCTTGTTTATCATGAAATTTTCTTTACTTCGTTGTTTTACTTTATTCTTTATGGCTACCTAAGTCTCTCCTCTAGGGGGAGATGAAGCCAAAAATATGCTAAATATGTAGACTTGCATGTGTTAACCCAAATAAGCTTTTATTGTAAATGTTCATCTCTATATTGTTATATTATATTTTTGGTCTATGTCCAAGAGATATAGGCCAAGTTTTGTGATTAAGAATATAGTTATCATAAAGTTCCATTTTATTCACACTAAATGCCCGACCTTCAAAACATTCATGGTTTGTAGTTAGCATTTGTATGCTTTCACATTTCGTATCGTATTTTCATACTTGAAAGTCATGTATTTTATGTAGTTTAAAATGAAACATCATGATAAAAGATAAACCAACTTGACTTGAGGTCATTAACCATTATCATCACTATGGGTAAACGATTGTTAGTTTATATATTTTGTGTAATTGAGGTGAATTCTTTCCCTAGGTTTTTTAATTATTGTTTAAAACCCAATATTTGACTTCATTAGCATAAGTATTTTACATCTTTGAATCACAAGACAACCATTTTCTAGTCCCGTTCGGAAGTGAACGACACTTGATTTTTACCCATACAAAACATCGGATTTTGACCGTTACCATTCATTCTTAGAACTTGATCCAATACTACATTGGTATCATAGGATGAATATAAAACTATAGACTCTGCCGTAGAGTGGCCTGCGCTAGCTGCGATCCTGTGATAAGTCTGGGAATAATCTCTTTGGATCATCTGGGGTGCCTTACAATCTCGTACCCGACTATCTCGTATCTATTTTATAATTCTTCCTATTCCATTTTGGTCTATTGGTGAACTTCTTATTCCCCTTACCTCAGGTTATTGATGGCTAGAATTTAATTCTGTCATTGTTACCATCTTTTTTTTATCCATAATTGCGACCCTGTCACATGCTTACTCTTAGTAGGCATAAGCTTGAGGTTCCAAACCAGTAGCTTATTGTTTTGCTCATAAATGAGGATAACTTGAATTAGGTCTGCGTGTATAGTGATCAATCAAATGTTGCCTCGGAAGCGTAACATTTGAAGCGTAGAAAATGTAATAGAATATTCCCAATATCTCTATTTACTTCAACAATTTCTCCATGAGAGATTATAGTTGAGTTGCACTGCCGAATAAAAATTTTGCCACAGTCATATATTACTATCATAGTATGAGGTAATCCATTATCAGGCCTTCCTGAATATGGAGGCGAGGGTGCCAAACAAAGCTCCTACTTTGTTATTTAGAAACTTATTAATCTCAACAATAGTCTTTTCCAGATTCTGTAATAGCAGATGGATTTCAGTATTGATATAGGTTAAGTTTATTTGTACCTGAAATAGAAATTGTAGTATGGGAAGTACTCAATGTTCTGAGTGTCACCAACATCTATTATTCATGTAGATCAATACCAGTAATAGTACTTGATAAATATTCCTTCTATAAAGGCAATTTAGAGTATTCAAGTCAGTGATTCCCAATCATTACATGTAAGTAAACCGTATTCATATCCTATTACTTATGAAATCATTTTTAAGTACATGATTTATAATTATTACTTGAGATTCATAGTATATAGCACAATGAAGTATAAGATACTCAATCATTACTTGCAAGTGAACCGTGTTCATAGCTTTATACTTATGAGATCCTATTAAGCGTCAAATCCCAATTTTACCTCGTAAAATGGTATTCTTAACCTTAAAGTGCATTTTAATAGAGTTTTAGCCAAGACAACTATTCAAAACCACTAGATGTTACGTTTATTATTCTGAGAACTGGGGTGTTATAAGCCCTCAAGTTCTATACAGGTCTGTATATTCTAGCCAAATAACCCTATTTACTAAGAATATAAGAGGTATTAGATGTTTACCTGACAAGTGGTCACACCCCAAAGTCTGTTGGGTTTACAAGATAGGTTGATTATGTCTGTCTTTGAACTAACATTTTCGGGTACTATAGCTTGTTATCATTGCCTATATACATTTAAATGTTATTATGTAAGATCTAATTGTACCTAGATACGAAAAATTGGTTCCTTAGGCATCAAGTTTTTAGAAATAAGACTGAGTCAATTCCTAATTTAAATCTAATTAATTGTCTTTGATAATTAACTGCGATTTAGATATGACTCCTAGTCGTATTCTAAATTAGTCTTATTTTCGTATTATTTGTGATCCCCTGATAATGATAATTATTACCCTAGGGGAATACCATTAATATCCTATTAGATATCGTAAGATACTTAAATATGTATTAATCAATTTGCTTATATCCTATATAAGCGAGTCATTTTTCCTATATAAGGCACCCGTTCTCAAAAAAAAATTAAAAAAAAATTTTATTAAAATAATTTAAAAATGGATCCCCCACGGGGTAGGTCCAGTCAATATGAATTTTTCAAAAAAAAATTATACTAAATTTGACCAAGAATTGGGAATTTTATAGCCGATTCAGTGTCTGAACCAGTCCTGGATCGGTCTGACTAGATCATGGTCAAGGCCTGGAACGGGTTTACTGGTCTGGACCAGTTTGACCGGGTTACACTTGCCCCACACGTGACATGCGTGTCTGTCATACGTATCACTCCAGTGACCGTCAGGTGGCCAGTCTGGTGACTACCACATGTCACCACACATTCCATGCACGTGTCAGCCACGTGTTATGTCACGTCAGCATGCTACGTATCCCCGACATGTGTCACTGCTGACGTCAGCATTGTAGACACCCACTGCCATGTCAGCATTGCACGTGTCATTGCTGACGTCAGAAATGGATAATGATGGCGTTATCAAACATATAATTATTAAAAAATATTTTAAAATAATATTTTATTTTTGCTGACGTCATCTGACCTAAAACCACCGGTTTTGGCCGTAAAATTGCTTAGTTTTAACGTGAGTTTCCTGATGATTGAGACATCTCCCTGAGACGTGCTATATACCGTTGGAAAGCTCATGGGATAGGCTTTCTAACGAAAGTAGAATCTCCTCTATCTGATGTACACAGAGAAAGTAATATTGGTTTGAAAACAGCCATTTTATCAAGGGTAAAAATCACCAAAATTGGCTATTTTTAATCCGAAAAAATAGGAAAAAATGCTACTAATCTATATTTAGATATCATAACACATTGATTAGATAGAAATTGAATCTAAATTCATAAATCTTTAAAATACCTCTCCTGATCGCAAGAATTCCCTGAAAATGTAGATTGAAGAGATTTTCTTTCTCTTCTTGATCCAGTAGCTTACGTACTGATAACGTGTTAAGAAATATAATAATAAAAAAGCTAACTATAAAATTTATATCTTGAGAGCAATTGAGAGAGAGAGAGAGAGAGAGAGATTTCTTAGTGATATTGAAGAACTATAAAACTGTACGTAATACAGAAGTAGATAACCCTATTGAATAGGTTACCAAACCTACTCAAACTCTCCTCATAAACCCTAAAGGCCTATGGGCTTGTTAGGAGCCCAATAGGACACCCCAACCCAGTTGGGCTCCTAGCTTGAACTGGACCCAACTCCTAACAGGTTTGTATTTTCTTTGTAATTAGATCTCGTTTTACCTAGAAATTTAAGTACAATATTATGGATCTCGTAATACATGAAAATATTCGAATAAAAGGGTATACCATTCATTACATATCTCATTCTTAGCATAATATTTAATTACAAGTACACAATTTCTTTGATATCTCATTTTACTCGAAGATGTTTTTATGCGACCATACTTATATGTCAATGGCTAGGATTTGACCCGATATCCAATCTTGTCCGATCCGTTAACAAAGGATTAGGATTGGAAAAAAATTGATCCTCCACGACCCGATCCATTAATGATCCTACCCTTTAGTTAGCGGATCGGGTTAAGGATTCACCATAAACCCATCCGTTAAGGGTATTTGAATAAGGCTCATTTTTTTAATATGGGATATATGATAATACATCTTTTTTGTTTTATTATATAGTCCGTGTTATTGTTTGATTTTACTATATGTAATTCTCTAGTGTTGCATTATGAAGACCTTTAATGGTTTATAAACATCTGAGGTTTTACAATTGTTAGGGGTGATTGGGTTTGGACCTTCAAGGGCTGAAAATTAACCAAAAATTAAAGCTTAACGAATTGGATCGAGTCGATAATATCCCAATAAATCCTTAAAGATCATGTCAGATCACAAAATTAGTGATTCCTTTAGGATCGCGAATCGAGTCCAGGATCTAGGATTCCTTAAACTGATCCGGGTCAGGATCGGGACTATGCCTGGCCCGATCCGGTCCATTTGGGACAACGAAGACCCACAAACCCTACTTATAGCTTAGAAGCTTGAGAAGAATAAATGCATTAAAATTGAGTATAATGATATTATGAGCATTTAGTAGGTAACCAATAGCGAGCCCAAAACCAAAAAAGGAAAAACATTACGAGAATTTCTCGCCATATATATAGCGACTCGGTGGAATTTAAGTACGTTTCAAGTTTGGGAGACACATAAGTGATTATTGTAATGCCCTCTGAGGGGGAATAATGGCAAGTGCACCTTCTTAGACGCTCAAGGGAATATATAAGCTCTTTTTTTATTCTTCCTTTTATTGCTTTCTCCGTAAAGAATTGGCTTTGACTCTACCGGCTAGATCTCCGGTTTTATGAATTAACTTAATAATCAATGTCCTATTGAATATAACACTAACAGATCCTATTTGTTTGATAATTGATCGTGGGGAACTCATAAGCATCACAATATATATAATCATAGAATACCTGAATCGCCATACGATTGTCCCCCCAATTAAACTGCAACTTCCCTTTTAATCTATTTAATCCTTCAGCTTTATGTAGAAAACAGTGTTCCTCGCTCTTGACTATAAACCCTACATTGTGTATTCGATGTGGTTAGATAATTATCTACAATAAACATATTTATAATTGAGAGAGGGACTCATTTTCCAAATCCATGCTTAATCTCGAGCATCTATCACATTATTAAAATAATTAAGAATTATCCTTTCTTAATTAACCTTCTAAATCCATTATTTTCCTATTGAATCAGGAGTTTTTTGTTTTAAGCCATATATTTTTGGTTGATCATATTAGATAATATATTTGCAATATAGTTCCTCAATATGCCAACATTCTCTCATTTGTCTATGTAGAATCTTTCTATAATAAATTTTAATAAAAGAACATAAGACCGGGCGCGATAAATACATCAATAAATTCATAAGCGTTTTTCAAAAATATCGTATTTAAAAATCAATTATTAGTATGGCAATTCCCATTATTCATTAACGTGATTCCTTTATGTTATCTAAACACATATACCTACTCAAATAGATTTATAAATAAGATTATCAATAATAATCCCGAATGTCTTATTAAAAGACTATTTTTGTTATCATGAGCCTTACCATACAAGTCAAAAAATATGGAAAACAATAAATTAGAATTTATTGATAAAGAGCTCAAAATTGTCAACTAATATTATATCAAGCCACAGAATTAGCAATTATCTACTAACTACCTGAAGACCCCTTTTTTTTGTCAACATTTCCTTAAAGGTCTTCGATGACAGCCCCTTAGTCAGTGATATGCTAAATTAGAAACTACACTGATATGTTCAATTGGGGACACTGCGTTGTTTCTTAACTTCATCCTTGCCTGCAGGTACTTTAAATTCCATGTGTCAAATTTCGTTAGAATCCTTATCAGTTTTGGAAAGAAGACACTGCGAGGCATTATCGGTGCAATAAATTTGCATTGCCTCTAGATAGAATTCTCAAACTCTAAGTCATGAAATAAAATTCCGGAACCCAAGCTATGAGTTGTGTAGCCTTAAAAAAATCATGCTATAAACTCACCTCCATTGTTGA
The DNA here is from genome assembly GCA_014058105.1 of Kingdonia uniflora. Taxonomy (NCBI): domain Eukaryota; kingdom Viridiplantae; phylum Streptophyta; class Magnoliopsida; order Ranunculales; family Circaeasteraceae; genus Kingdonia; species Kingdonia uniflora. The sequence continues at coordinate 1,660,720 of JACGCM010000792.1, forward strand.
ATGTAGCAATTTGACCTTCTTTTTACACTTCTCCATAAAATGCTCCTGCCTCTACACCTGTACACATAACCCAACAGTGTTTCTTTGTGTTCTCCAAAACATCCACCCAATTTTGAATCTGTTTCACCAATCACCTCATGATAAATTCGCTTCTCTTATAAGGTTACATCTAAAATCCTTTTGCCCTTGTAAATACCTCAACCTTTCCTTTCACCGCTTTCTAGTGATCTAAACCTGGATTGGATTGGTATCTACCCAAGCTCCCATTTGCTAAACTTATATCCGTCCTGGTGTAACCCAAGTGCAAGACATCAAACTCCCAACAAGTGGAACCAAGGGACTCTCTTTTCATTTCTTTCACGTTCCAAATTATTTGTTTAGGACACGATTTAGTCTGAACTTATTTCCATATCTGCTATTGGAACGTATTTGTGTTAGAGTTAGTATTGGCTTTGGTGTATTACGTCTTTTGTTCTTTCTTACAAGGTAGGCTATTTGGTATGTAGTTTGTAATCACTTTATCTTATCTTCCTTCTAAACCAACAATACTAGTTCTCTTTCCTCTCCTGATGTGAACCCTTAATATCAAAGTTATTATGGTATCAGAGCCAGATGAATTTTTGCTGGTTGTAAGCTGAAAATAATTATGGTGTTCCTCCGGTTGATTTGGGCATGATTTTGTTTTCCCGATTTCTGATCTCCATAATTAGGGAATTTGAATTGAAAAAAAAAACTAAAATTTGGTGTCTTGATCTCTGCTAATAGATTCCGGAATCTCTCTCAACGTTGTCCTACGTGTAAGCCCTTTCATTTTCTCCCTATCATCCCATAGCTTGTAACGCTCTCTCTATTGTGCTGATTTGTGGTGTTAGGGTATTTGATTTGATGATTGGTCAATTTAATTTGATGATTTAGTATTTTGGGTATAGTTTACTTTCTTATTATTTACGGATTGGTTTTTACTACTGGAGTTGTTTGGATATTTTAGGTATAATTTAGTTTTTTGGTTATTACTGAATTAGTTTTGTTAATGGAATTGTTTTGGCCTTTGGGTTTTGATCTTCTACCAAGTTTGTACAAAGTTAAGGGGTAGTCAGTGCATTTGATATCAAGTCTGTAGTTCCTGATGTTACACTTCTTTTCTGAGAAATAGAAGATCATAAAGTTGATTTCCCAAGTAATTGGGGGTCCAAAGTTTCGGGACCTACTGTAGGTGCCAAGTTTCGTAAAGGTTTAAAACTAGCTCTTACACCAAAGGGTTAATCTTCGACAGGGCTTATGCAAGTATAATAAGGAAATAATAATCTATAATTACAAACTAACACACTTGTGTGCAATCCTAGGAATTGGTTTTCTCCACAACCCTCTAAACCAAGGATTTGAACGATTGATGATATATATTGAATTTAGACAATAACGCTAGAAAGAGGGTTACATGGTGTACAAAGGTAATCTTCAGGGTTTTTGAGAGAGTATTTTTGCTAACCCCTTCATAGTACCTCCTCCCTCCTATTTTATAGGAATTAGAAAAGGGTGATTCACCCTGGGAGTCAGATTACAGGATATCCCCGGACATCTATTTTGTACGTTTTGAGAGGGTCACGGTTCTGACCACTGTAAGTTGTCTGGTGGCTCATTTTACTATTTTTATCTGAAGAGCTGGCTGTGTCCAGGTGTAATCTGCCTTCGAAACCATTCATTACCATGGTCGAAGTTCTCTGGTACTGATGCTGAGTTCTGGGACTGGGTCGTCCATCTTTGGCTTTGACTATTGTAATTAGCTTTGATGATGCCTTTGAGTTTCGATTTACTTCTTAAAACTTAGTTTACTAGTCCATGCGTGGGTTTTGAGTCTCTAGGTAGGCTTTATTTAAGCCTTCGGTATTCGCTGGTGATGGATGTCTGCGGGTAGGTACTACAGTGCACCCAGCGCCCCCGTCTTAATAGGGGCCTTGGAAATTGTTGTAGATGGCCGTTGCTGAGAAAAATGTTAGGCAGGGAAGTTGAAGAATTGACTATTGAAAGTGAGCAATTCGCGAGGAAAGTAATTTAAGGTAAGTGATGATTATGGGAATACATGGTCATTTAAAATTTCAAGTATAAATAGGGTTGTTAGGGGAAATTTTCAAGCATCTCATCTCTTTCGTGAGCCAGCTAAACATTAAGACACATCCCAATCAGAACTTTACCAAAGAGAATGGATGAAGGGAACACCGTATTAAGAGAAGAACGATGGCCGCTTAATTGCGAATTCTTTGGAGATCAGGGTTTGGTAATGGGTATTACCTACTTAGTGAATCTGGGCCAGGGAATCCTTAATCTGTGGGCATCGTACGACCACTGTGTGAGGGGATATAGTGGTTTGGGTCCGAACGTCTTATAACTGATATTGGCCCCTTTGCTAAAAAGCCTAGCCGCCATACTCGGTGGATTTTTGAGATGCAGTCGGGGCTCAGGATGGGCTCTTATAACTGTCCCCGTCATGTAAATAGACGGGGGGGGGGTTTTTTTTTTTTTTTTTTCCCCCCACCCCCACCTTCCAGATTGGGGGTGGATAGTACAAGTGTTTGTTTTGTTATTTCAGTTGCATTGTTTTTAGTGTTTTTCTATCTTCCTTCTTTTTTGATGTTAGTGATGTATGCCCGATAAACTTGTGAATGAACCAATGTTTGCTAAATTCTGATGGGTCTAAACCATGTTGGTACTGTTAGATGATGGTAATTTTAGGCGCGGTTTTTAAACTGTCGAACTTCCACACATTATTTCTTGAGTAATGAAAATAATAAAAATGTTAAGAAGAAATTTGATTCTTTCCCATATAAACCGAAAAGTATTGCCCAAGGTTCAAGACTTATGTTATGTAACGATGGATGTGGTAGAATGCATACTATGGTTTGAAAAAAAATGCATGAGGTGGCTCGAAAGTCGTAGGTTCGATGGGTAATGACTATAGGGAATGGATAAAAGGCTCTAAATAAAGCAAGGCTGCTTCACCCTGCAAAATCTGACAGCCAAAATGGCAGAATAAAAAAAAATCATAGGTGACCAATACATAAGGCAGTGGTGCTCTGCAGTCCATCAGATGTTTCCTTTGGTATGGAAAATCAGATGGATGTTGACACGTGGGCATAAGTTCAACTTCGTGTAGCAGATCAGAAGGTTTGGAGGGATAAATTTAATATACATAATATATATATTCCTGTATCAGTGTGTGACACGCCGTGGGGTACAAATAGGGGCAAAATAGGCAAAACCATCAGTGGCCAAAAATGGGGGGGAGTTGGAGGAGTGGTAATGATGGTGGAGTGGTGAAAATCGGGCGAGTTTTTGTTTTTTTGGGGGGGAGGTATTTAAGGGAGGTGGGAGAGATAATACACTATTGGCCCACGCAATAAAAAGAGAGAGAGAAGTACTACCTCAAACAGAAATTTCATTATTATAGGATACTTGCTGGAGTGGAGAAGTAAACACCATTGTTGTCTGACAAAATTGATCTCCTCAAACAGTTTAATGTCCTTAATTTCTTGTAAGAATGTCATGTATTTTTGGTTTGTGTTGCTGGCATTCGTTTTGCTCGTACGGTAGGGGTAATGTTTTGTTTGGGGCGGCGCGGTAACGGCTGTAACTGTGTAGATGCAGTATAATGTGGTGAATTCCCTGGCAAAGGTAAAAATTTTGGAGGGGCAAGGGTATAGTAGTCAAATTATTTCAGTCGTAGCAGCCGATTTGAGTAAATTTAAGATAAATTTAAATGAAATTGAACCTTGATAACTCGAATATATTGAGTTAATGTCGAATCCCTTCTTCTGTAAGCGGTATAAATACATACCCGTCAAGCTTGCAAGCTTCGAGGATGGGTAAGTGGACGAAGTAAACCATCTAAGTATATCTGTCCTGCTCGAGGTCGAGGGGATTAGCGATGAAATGTAGAAGATAGAATTATTTCAGATGCGCCATTATCTGTAGTAGTCCCAGAA